>BSBK01003234.1:1200000-1800000 GCA_027943335.1 Chamaecyparis obtusa | reverse complement strand
TTATTCCAATGGGATGATAAGTGTGAGGAAGCTTTCAACAAAATCAAGTAGTATCTAGCAAATCCTCCAACTCTGATGTCACCAATTCTAGGCAAGCCACTCTTGCTCTACATTTCAGCCACAACAACTTCACTAGGTGCTCTTCTTGCTCAGCAAGATCATGAAGGAAAAGAAAAAGCCATCTACTACATCAGTCGCACTTTAGTGGGATATGAGTTAAACTATTCCCCTATTGAAAGAGCGTGTCTGGTTGTTGTCTTTGCTTCACAAAAGTGGTGACATTACATGTTGTCACATTCTACTCAACTTATTGCAAAGATTGATCCTTTAAAGTATTTGTTAAGCAAGACAGCATTAACAGGCAGTTTGGCTAAGTGGGTCATGCTACTTAGTGAGTTTGATATTGAATATGTAGACAAGAAGGCTATCAAAGGTCAAGTGATCGTAGATCAACTAGTTGATGCTCCATTAATAGATGACCAACTTATACACACAGAGTTTCTTGATGTTCATATCTTAGCTTTGTTTACACAAGCAGGGAAATTATACTTTGATGGCTCATACACTCAATAGGGTTCAGGAGCTGGTATTCTTTTTATCATGCCACAAGGATACACTATTCTGAAATCTTTCAAGTTGTTATTACCTTGCACCAATAATGTAGTAGAATATGAGGCTTTTTTGATTGGGTTAAAAATGGCTTTACAATGGAACGTATCTGAAATAAATTTCTACAGAGATTCTCAACTGATTGTTAATCAAGTTAATGATGATTATCAGACCAAAGATGATAAGTTATTGCCATATAAACATATGGTTGATGACTTTAAAAAGTATTTCTCTATCATTAGTTTTGAGTAGATTCCTTGGCATGAAAACAAGGCTACCGATTCCATTGCAACAATTGCTTCTTTATTTGATATAGAAGATACCAAGGCCCATTTTGAGTTCTTGGTGGAATCCCTAACTTATCCTGCATATGATGAGCCTGATACGAGTATTAAATGTCATCTGATTGGACATGACTCCCCAACCTATGGAAAGATCTATTCTTACCTCAAAGATAACACTCTACCTCCTGACCTATCCCGTAATCAAAAATGAACTTTTCTCTGCCAAACCTCCCGCTATATCTTAATATTCGACACCCTTTATCGGTGAGGTTTTGACGGTACTCTCCTGCGATGTCTTGAACATGATGAAGCTCAGCTTTCCTTACATGATGTACATGAGGGCATTTGTGGGACACATTCGAGTGGTCCCTCTTTGGCTAAGAAACTCATGTGTATGGGTTATTATTGGCCTACCATGGAGGTAGACTCCTTTCATTTTGCTAGGGCATGCAAGAAATGTCAAATATATGGAAACCTTATTTGTGCTCCAGCTCAAGAGTTACATCCTTTTACAACTACTTTTCCATTCAGTCAGTAGGGACTTGACCTCATGGGTGCTATCAATCCTCCATTTTCCAACAGCCACAAATGGATTCTCACTGCCATAGAATACTTCACTAAATGGATTGAGGCCGTTCCATTAATTACCGCCACAAGGAAACAAATCTCCATGTTTATCTTAAACTATATCATTTGCAGATATGGTATACCTATGTATCTTATCACTGATCATGGGAAACAGTTTCAAAACCAAGACATGGATGACTTGTGTGCCAAATTCCACATCACCCACAACTATTCCACCATCTACTATCCTCAAGGAAATGTCCAAGATGAGGTGTCAAACAAAACAATTGTTAAAATCCTACAAAAGACTGTCAATGACGCTGGCCGTGACTGGCATCTCCAACTTAATCCAGCCTTATGGGCTTACCGCACCTCCATCCATACTCCTACTGGAGCCACTCCATACTCCCTTGTCTATGGATCTGAAGCAGTCCTACCCCTTGAGGTTGAGTTGCCTTCACTTCGTGTTACTTTTAAAGATTTAATTCCTAATGAAGAGTATAGAGTTGCACACTTGACTGAATTGGAACTCCTAGATGAATGCCATCAGCGAGCCTATGATCATTTGAAAGTTTATCAGCAGTGTCTGTCCCATCAGTACAAAAGCAAGGTAAAGATTAGAGACTTTTAGTTGGGTGACTTAGTCCTTTGAGAAAATCCAAAGAATCAATAACACCATGAAAAGAAGGGCAAGTTCAAACCAAATTGGTTAGGACCTTTTGTGATTACATCAGTCTATGGTTCTGGAGCCTATCAGTTGTCTACGCCAGAGGGAGATCCCTTGGATGAACCTCTTAACAGTATCCATCTCAAGAAGTTCTATCCCTAAAATCCCAATGCAAGGGGCATGTATATAGTCTGTATATATATATATTCTGTAATTTTAAAAAATCAAAAATACAAAAAAATCACAAAATCAAAAGAAAAACTGCAATAAAAGCATATGGTGAAAACCTGGAAACAGGTGCTATGTGTGACAAGTTAGCTCCTCTATCTATTAGGATTCTTCTAGTGTGTCCATTCATTGTATATATCCACAATAAAATGGTTACTCAGTCCTTGTCCCCACCATGTATATATCATAATAAAATGGCCAGTTCATACACCATCCATTGTATCTATCTGTAATAAAATCTCATCATAGCTTGATCTTTTGTCATGGTCTTCATCCTAGTCTTGTTGCATCTTTCTTCATCCATAATAAGTCAATCCATCACCTAGCTGGGGGCATATCCTCAACCTAGTTTGGGAAGTGGATCTGTGATAGTCATGACTCTTAGAGGACACAATGGAGTTATTTTCACCAGGCAAGGCAAATGTAATCAAATGTTCTTTCACAATGGTATCTTCATGCTGAATGAGAATCTATGATCTATCCTTCAAATTGTGACTGCTTATCTATACATCATCACTTGAACTGATCAACATATCCTAAATCAATCTTTTTGGCAAAAGAAATGTATATTCATGGCAGGCATGTTAGAATGATTTGTTATAAATTATGCATTCATATCTAGATTTCGTTGTTATCATGTTTCCTATGTTATTCCAAGATATCTTTGACATGAGTTTGAAACTCCCATATGTCATTGATTAGAATAGCCGGGATGGGGCATGATATTTTCTTTGATTACTATTTGTGGGGTATTTTCTGATGAAATTGCAGGAACAAGTAATTGGGGTGTCTATGTATAAGTGCCTTCATCCATTTCATAGTATTGACAACATGCAAATCATGTTGTTCTAACGAATGCTATTTATGGTGATATGCCATCGCATACCTCGACTCCAAATATGTGTTCCTCGATGGAGGGGGGAAATATTCCTTGTATGTTATGCAAACAAAACTCAGGTCATCTCGATTCAATTATACCTAGATGCTTGTCAAGTTTGCAATATTAAACTCCATGCAAAAAGTGCTCAGGTCATCCTGGTTTAATTATACCATGATGCTTGCATTTTCTTGCAACATAACGAGCTCAATGATGAAAATTAAATTCCAGTTATTATGAAGTTCTAAGATGTTACATGAAGTTGTGGAGATACTCATTTCATATTTCATTTTCCATTGCATTTTACCATCTCATGAATTGCATAACAGTGCTCCTTTTATAAGGTTTTGTGGGTTATCCTTCTCATTAGGTTATCTGCTTCCTAAGTCCATTCTTCTTGTGTCAAGAACATTTTTATTTTAGTTGAGGACATTTGGACAACCAAAACTACTTTGCACTTAATCATTTTAAGACATGCATCATTATTATTAGGTGTGTTCATTGGATATTTTTTATAGTTATCATTTCATCTTATTTCATTTTATCATGTTGTCAATCAACTTAGGTACATTTTTATTTATTACTTTAGATATCATTTGCATTCCAATATCATTTATTGTTCATTACATATATTTAATATCATCATGCATTTAGTATCCATTCATTTTACATTATTCACATTGTTTTTACATCATTGCATTCATCATCACATAGCGTTAGTGAACATCATTTAGAACATGCATTTATATCATCACATATATTAGATTATTTATCCATTAGCATCATATAGAAAATCAATCATTTTTCATTTTAAGACATCCATTCCATGCATATAAAAGTAAATCATCACATCTTGCATATGTCAGTACGCACATGTATATACACATCATAGCAAATCATGGTAGAACTGCATCAATCATATAAAGTCCATAAATACAACCAAACTATCCAAATGTCCCATGATATATAATCAATAACAATGTGTCTACAGTCAGTGTCTATCAAGTCAATATATAATGATACAATGATAATATGATACAAAAAAATGTATACAAGTGGTATCTATGACCCACTGCTTCTTGAATCTGTCTGTCACTATCTGCGGGCTGCAATAAGGCCCTGTGCTACTGAACCACCTACTCCTAAGGATCCACCCTGGTCTGCTGAACCTATGGGTACTCTCAGAGGATGTGATGATACACCTCCACTACCAGCTGGTGCCTATACTACTATCCTCACTACTACTGAGCTCCCTCTAAAACTCCCAATCCACTGATCCCTAGGCACTGCCTGTCTGTATGCCTCTCGCCAGTAGGATATCTCCTTACCGGCTTGTATCATGGCTCTCAAGCTATCTCCATGAGGACCTAGGTCCTCTATCCTCTGTAACTCATCTAATAACATCTCAGACTCCCTGAGTCTCTCAATTTTTGCATCCCACTCATGTCTCAGGACATCCATCTGATGCTCTAGCCTCTTAATCCATCTCTCTAGGCCTGGCACCTGGTCTACCTGAACCTATGTAACTACTAGCTTGACTAGCAGTGTATCGATATCTGGCTCCTCCTCCGCAGCATCTCTCTGTAAATAAGGATCCTGTCCCCCGATGTCCATATCAACTGGCTCATCTTGTGCCTATACATCTGGCATCTCAGCATCCGGCTCATCCTATCTATCATCCTGTACCTAACCACCCTGTACCACACTGCCCTGGGCTAGTCCAACATCTGCCTCACCCTACACCTATACTTGTGCAGCTGGTCCCTATACTGGGGCAACTGGAATCTATGTTGGAGGGACTGGTACCTATAGTGGCACTCCTAACTCTGGCTATGTTGGCTATGCAGGAGGCTATCTCTATCCCTGTCTAGCTGGAGGTGGCATCATTCCCCTCTGCCTCACACCACCTCCTCTCATCTGAGGTCCTGCCCTATCCCCTCTCCCTCCATCTCCTCCTCCATCTCCTCCACCACCACCTCATCTCCCTCACCCCTGTCTATCTCTCCCTTGGAGTCTTCCCCATCATCTCTCTGTCAAATCTCTCTCTGGAGGCCTCGCTACTGGATCTGTAATCCGTAGAACTAGAAAATCCCTCAAAAACTGCTCCAAATCTGCAGTCATCCCTAGGTCTACCATCGCTGGTCTCATCGACCATGCCTAAAATGGGGCATCTAAAAACTCTTGCCAAGCAACATCGAATGATGCCATGGGCCCCTAGTCTCATCTCTTGATGTGTGCGAGCATGCTCTGTCACTCCCTACGACATGCCCTGTATCCTGCCAAATTGTCTCAGGACCCAGGTAACCAGCTATCGCTTAATGATAAATGGTGTCTGACCTATCAACCACCATGACTCAAAACAAAACCCAAGCTACCGCTCATCATCCCACGGCTCACACCCTAGGTAGGGTCTCCATGTCACTATGTCTAGTGTGTCAAAGGTATACCGCCAAAACTCTAAATGGCCCAGTTTTGCCTGAGACAAAATTGAGGAGTATAAATGAATATAGGGCTGCCTTGTGCCCTGAAATCTGATAGCCACTAGTCAAGTAACTGCAATATGCTCCCATGCCCAAACATGGAGCAGTGTCACACCTACTGATAATGATGCACCCCTATGGTACACCACCTGATGCATGTCATGATAAATATGTGCTAACAAACACACCCCCCAAGCATATCGGGTCCCCTCCATCATCCGCTATAATGTGCGGCCCCATCCAACTGAAAATCCATGTGATCTACAATCAGGGCATACAAATCCCCCAATCGCTCCTGCTAGCACTACTAGAAAAGGATCATACAAGTCAACCATATCCTCCCAACTGATCTCTCCATCCTCTATATCATCATCACCAAAGATGGCTCTGCACTCTGTAACTCTATCGTGCCGATCATACTGTACAAGCTCGCCTATGATGGGAAGATGGAGGATGTGATATACATCCTCTAATGTAACTGTCATCTCTCCTATTAGAAGATGGAAGGTACTCATCTCCGAGTGCCATCGCTCTACTAATGCTATCATCATACTCAGATTCACCTGAATCTCAGGCATGTAAATCACATAATATAATCCAGATGCTCCAATCAACAATCTATCTACCTCTGACAACACCGGTCTCAGATTCTGAGTCACCGGGTATCTCTCCCATGACATCAGACTATCTATGATATCCTCCTATTCAAGTCAACAAATAATCAACCTATCAAATTTTGATAAACTGATTTATCAATCTATCTATCCTATCATATCAAATATAAACATGTTATTATCACATGTTCCAATAGATGATTCTATCAATTATCTATGTTAAAGACTGGTTGACTATCAAACATGCTACAATGTTGCCTATCTTGATCAAATCAATCAAAATCAAACACCGACAGATCCAATTAGTGTATCGACATCAAGTTTGACCTAATTGACTATCTAGTTTGACCACATTCTATCACTTCAAACACATGCGCAACATTGAAACATGTATGCGCAATATTTTTTAACATTTGCACAGGTTTTAACCTATGCACAATTTTCCTTCACATTTGCACAATAATTCTGCACGAATGCACAGATTTGGACAAAAGTGCCACAAATATGCACAAATGCACCGATTTTTCAAATGCACATTTTTATTTCACACTTGTGCAACTCTAACATTCCTCTAGTATGAATGCGCAGTTTTCCTACACGTATGCGCAGAATGTTGTATTTTTCTGCGCAAATGTTCCTAGTTCCTGCGCATTGGTGCACCAAAACTGCGCATTCATTCCATGCCTTAAAACAAAAAAATTCCTAACCTAATTCTATCATTCAATCTATCCTAAACATGCTACAATTCTACTCTAACATGCATCAAATCATGAAATTACCAAGGAGGATCAATTCACCTACCGGTTCACCCAAATCGGGTGGTCCCTGGAAGCGTCTGACTCTCTTGAAGTGGTGATCTGACAATGGGAATGGCATCATGCCAGCTTTGCTCTTCTCTCTCTCGTGCTCTGATCTCCCAATGACAAGTGTACACAATGAGCCTATTGTGGACCCCTAAGCCTTATTTATAGCCTGTGGGCCCTATGTGCTTGGTGTGTGGACCCTATCTCTTATTTTTCTTCCATTTCCCCCATTTTCACCCACCTTTTCATCTATCTCTTTCATGAGATTGATTAATCAAAATAACTAAAAAAAAAAAAAGTAATAATAAAAAAAAATTTAAACACAAATTCTTAATCAATCTCTTGAGAGGGCATGCTTACATCATTTTAGACATTGTGTGGGGCAAGGGCAAAATGCTTGAAATTTTCTTTGAAACAATGTGATACACACATTATTTCAAAGAGGGCCAAAATGTATACACCTAAAAATGGCTTCATTAATTAATTAAATATTTATTATTTAATTACTATTGACTTGATAAATTAATTAAATATTTATTATTTAATTAATAATTATTCCTCTATTTATTAAATAAATTATTCAATTTATTTAGTGAATTCACTATAGTCTATTCTTCTATCCTAAGTCTTCTAATTAGTCTTATTAAAGTGATTTAATTAAATATACAATCACCTAAATATGACTAAGTTTCCTAATCCACCTCACCTACCTAGTCACCTGACACATCACTTTGGCTAAAATAAATAATTATTATTAATTATTTATTGATAATTATCCTCACCCACACATGTCCTATTCTTAAGGGCTATGTGGCCTCATAGGACTTGGTCTCATAACCACATGTCCTCTCTTAAACCAAGTCAAGAGACATTCCCTATTCCTAAGGGGCTTCTCAAGCCACCTCTAAGGGTCAAAGGTGACTCATAGGACACTTGTGCAAAGAGTCCTCATGAGGAAAAGGTCTCTCCCTCTTTCTCTCTTTGGTCTTCGTGAGACACTTGACATGTGTCTTTCCCTTCCACCTTCTTCTCCTCCATGTCAATGTGAGAGGAACATCATCCCTATTCTTCCTCTCACATTCCAACTACATCCCCCTTTCTCTCAACTCCTTCAACCAAGTCAATCCTATCCCTAGGATCTTCCACCTTTCATTCTCAATCATAGGATTGTGCCACCTAGGCCTAGATCCTCCAAAACTCTATAAAAGGAGCCTCATTTCCCAATTGAGAGATAATAGGTATTTTTTATAACAAGCATTCAAGAAATCAAGCATCCAAGCATTCAAGCAATCAAGCATTCCATACAATCACCATTTCATTTGCATTCCATCCATTAGTTTGCATAAGCTATTGTGCACTCATTTCATTCAATCTCCACACTTTGGTAGCATCTTGGGAGAAGGCTTCATTTTGGAAATCTAAGAGCTCAACATCTTCAAGAAATCAAAGCTAGGAGGACAATGGAGACAAGCTACATGGTAGGTGAAGGTAATTAAATTAGTTTTATCATTTCATAGTTACTTTTCATTCTTCATTGTGTTTACATTAGATAGATTCATTGGCTTTAATAGTTAATTTATCATTTCTAGTTGTTAGACATCTAATTTGCATACAATAAGTATGAAACATGAAGTCAACACATAACACCAATATGGTTATGGAGAAACCCAAATAGGTAAATACCACAGTGGGAATTGACACCCACTAATATTCTACACTAGTGTTTTATGATCCTTGTTAGAAGATCCTTAACCCTATTAGGAGTTGCTTTACAATATGTTTAGTAAAGTGACCTTTGCAAGGGTTGGACTCTATTAGGAGTTTTTTAAAATAACCCTATTAGGGGTGTGGACACACTATCCTAGAATTCACTGCTCAAGTAGTGAAGGTTGCAACCTTCTGATCTCAGATACACACTATATATGTTGGATGAACTTTCACTGTGACACTGCTTGTCTGATCAGTTCCTTCGATGCATTGATGTTTTGACCTCCTGCAAAGCTCTAATACATCTTATCAGTTCTTCACACACTTTTTCTCTACTCATCTCAACTCTATAACAACTCTCATACTAATTACAATGGGTTCATCTAATATTTATATGCGCATACAAAAAAATTAACTAAGTCAGCCCTTTAACCGATTACATACAACGCTTCCAATTGAATTGGCTCAAGCGTGTTTACAAAAAAAGTTAATTACATGTCTACAACCTATTTATAATAGGTGCATAGCCTTTACTATTGGCAAGTTGGCTATACTGGTGTATATGACTTGTTATAGTTTTTTCATTATGGTAACAAAGTCATATAGTAGTTTGGAGTTAGCACACTTGATGAGAAGATCAAAAACTGGCTAAGTGTTAAAGACCTGATAGCATACAGAGTACCTGAATCTTACAGCATTAGCACACATGTGTATGATTGAGTTATGGTATGTTCCCTAGAAGATAAGTTGATTAGACTATATTCATGCATAGTCTATGAGCGCATGATCAGATATGCAAGTATGACAAAGTTACAGACAGTTGAAGTTACATAGCCAGTGTGTGCCAGAGAAGAACAGAGTAAGCAGCTGACTATTGGCATTTTGATTTGTGGTTATATTATTATGATGTAAAGGCCATGAACCTATTTTAATTAGGTTTCTGACATGTAATTATGTTTGTTTGTAAACACGCTCGAGCCAATTCAATTGGAAGTGTTGTATGTAATCAGTTAAAGGGCCGACCTAGCTATTTGTTTTATATGCACATATAAATATGAGATGCGCCCATTGTAATTAGAATGAGAGTTGAAAAAAATTGACACAAGTAGAGTAGAAGTTTGCAAAGATTCTATAAGATGTATTATACCTTTGCAAGAGGTCAAAGCATCAGTGCATCAAAGGATCTGATCAAATAAGCAGTATCACAGTAACAGTTCATCTAGCAAATATAGTGTGTATCTGAGATCAGAAGGTTGCAGCCTTCACCATTTGAGTAGTGAGCTCTAGGAAAGTGAGTCCAAATCCCTAACAGGGTTTATTGTAAAAGACTCCTAACAACGTCTAACCCTTGACAATGTCTATTATACTTAATACATTGTAAAGCAACTCCTAACAGGGTTAAGGATATTCTAACAAGGATCATAAAACACTAGTACAGAATATTAGTCGGTGTCAATTCCCACTGGGGTTTTTACCTAATTGGGTTTTCCCGTAACCATATTGGTGTTATGTGTTGATTTCATGTTTCATTTTTATGTGGATGTTCATTTCAGTACTTAAGTATTTAAGTTCAATTTGAGATTAAGTAAAAAGATAAAATACAGTGAACACTGATTCACCCCCCCCCCCCTCTCAGTGTTCCCATTCCTAACAATTGGTATCAGAGCTCTGGTCCTCAGAAAAGAAGTTTAACCACTTGAGGAGATCATGGACAAAGAAAAAATGAAACATCTGAAAAGAAATCTTGAAGCTATTCTTGAAGACCTGGACAGATCTGAAAAAGAAATTGAAGAACTTAAAGAAAAAGTCAGTGATGCTCAAGTAGTCATCAAAAGGCTAAGAAAAGATTTGAAAGAATGCTCTACTAGTGATTTAGGAATTATGATCAAAAAGATCAGTGAAGAAAATTCATCTCTAAAAGAACAGATTGAAGAATTAGATGATAAGCTGACTAACAATCAAGAAGTCTATGATGAACATATCAAAGAGAACCTTCAACTGGATGAAGAATTGAGGCAAGCAAATGTGGAAATCTTGGAGCTAAGAAACAATAAAGAAAGCTTGGAATATGAATTGAAAGATGCAAAGAATCATATTGATAAGCTGCATAACAATTCTTATTTGATAGAATCTCAGTTGTATGCAAGAAGAGTTAAAGGAGATACTAGGTACATTGGATACAATGAAGCACAAAATCAGATTGACAACATGCGAGCAAGAATGAAAGCACCAAAAGACACCTTGGATGATAAGGTGACTAGAAGTCAGACCAAAGATCATGTTGAACCATCCAAGAATGAGTGCAAGCTAGTAGATCAAACTTATTATGCATGTAATAAACATGGACATATAGCAAGGACTATACAAAGGTAAGACCTTTCAATGGTTACTATTATTCATGCAATAAATTTGGTCATAGAGCTATGAAGTGTAAGACAAGTCAGAAGAACAAAATTCAGCATAACCAAAGAAATCAGAATCAGCCAAATGTAAGAATTTCTCATAATGTTACATGTCAGATATGTAACTATAATGGTCACTCAGCTAGACAATGTAAAATGGTGACCGATGTCAATGCACTGAGGAATATAAGGCCTCCAGTCATTTTTCACTCTTCTAACAAGGCTGGACACATCTCAAAGTTTTGTAGATCAAGGACACAAGGTTAGGAAAGCCCTAAAAAGCCCAAAGAACCAGTATTGGATCCTGAAGGAGAAGTCAAGTTTTTGAAAGATTTAGAGGATGCAAGGTTGATTTTCTTGGAAGAAAAGAAGGATAAGGTTGATGAGAATGTATTAGATGCATCCATAGTGGATGCACCCTCTACATCTAGATGAATGGCCCTTAGGGTCATAGGGGGAGCTAATTCAGATCTAGACCCCTGCGTGACTGGTATACTCACTTTCAGAGTATGCAGCTTTGGACTTAAGCTTTTGGAGAATTGAAGAACCTTCTTACAAGAGTGCACTAGTTGATTGTTTGAAGAATGAAAGTTAGAAATTTTCAAGTGACAGCCTAGTTTACGTGACAAGCATTAATGGAAGATTTTCTATTTTAAAGTACATAGAAGTTTGTAAATTACTCATTGCATTTGAATTTAGAGTGATTAGAGAGCAGAAGAGCCCTAGCATTTGATTGTGAAGGATTTTAGATTGATTCATCAAATGACTTGTTGTGCATTTGATCAGTTGCGGAAACCCTAGTTCATCGTGTCGATTCAAAATATCTTGGAAACCATTAAGAAAGTGATATACAAGTAAGTGATGGCTAGTCCTATAGTATTTGATGTTGTAGAGTAGAAAATATATGTATTTAAGATGCACCCATTCAAATCCACATTGGATGACCTAGAAGGGGCATTCTCCCACATGCCTATGGATGTTATGCATGTTGAAGACATTAGGTCATACATATACTATAAGAAAGAGCCAGTAGGATTGGATAGAATTTGAGCGCACATGGAAACAATGATGAAACAAGACAAAGCCTTCATGGATGAGTATGCATAGTAGAATAATCACCCTATAATGGAGTATGCTACGGCATATGAGTTCTATGAATTGGAATGGATCAAGATTCTATTGACTAGGATTCATGATGACCTATTTTGGATAGGTGAAGTGTCAATCAAGATTATAGGTGACCTAATTCATGAGATTTCAGGCCTCTCAAAGATAGGCACCATTCTTCCAGCGGGCAAGGATGTAAGGAAACTTTTTGAGAAAACATGCAAGTCAAGAAGTGATAGGTGTGGAATGACTATAGATCCTACTGAGAAAGATAACATCAAATTGATGTTCATGATACTAGGATACAGGTTCCAACACACCAGTAGGGTGAATAGTGTGTTTGTAGCCACAATTCTTGTAGCTATAAGACTTGTGAAAGAGAATGGAGAGTTCAATTTGTGCAAGATCCTGCATGCACAACTAATAGATAACATTAAGGCCATCAAGCATGACAAGACAAAGATATTCAAATTTGGGTCTTCGATCATATATATGTACTTCCATATTGTTGGAAAAGTGTCTGATTTGTATCTAGATAAATCTATCCCCACAATGCCACATATATCTCTCAAGGCATGTACTGAGAGTACATTGAAGGACTACATGACATTGGAGTTGAAGACATTTAGAGTCAAGATGCAGATGAGATACATAATTCCAGAGAAGATAGTTGAAAAATACAAGGATAATATTTGTTTCATGGTTGAGATAGACACAACATGCATGGAGGTAGTTGAAGCAAGGACAAAGTGGATCCATCCACTTGGGTATGAGGTTGATAAAAAAGTCCTAGAAGCATATGCACAAGTATTGCTTTCAACCCCTAAAGACCTTAATGAGCCAAGATGGGGAACCTATGAAGAGAAAACTAGTGAATTTGATGTTGTTCTAAATAGTGTAGCAACAAAAAGAAAAGTTTCCAAGTGGTGCAGGGGAACCTAGAGAACAGGGCCATCATGATGGGGAGGCTAGGATAGAGTAGCTCAGTCTATGCCCCTAATCCTCTCTAGGATCTAGGTGTTCTTCTAACACCTCTGATGGTCTATAGGATTCCTTATCTCTCCAAGGACCCCCTGACCTGCCTAACCTACCCACCAAGTCAAACTAGCTCATCTACCATCATATCAAACTTAGCTCTTAGACATTATCCCTTACATAGGCTCAATAAGGGTCTTTTTGGCTTCCAACTTTTTCCCACACTCCAACAGTGAATTTTATAAGTTCCAAGATGTTTTTAAGGTATTTTTCACCTATTCAAGGCATTGGCTTAGTTGGGTCTTTACCCGATTTAGGAGTTTCTTTGTATTTTAGGGCTACAAGGAAGTGCCAATTAGGCCTCCTTCCAGATTTGTAGGACCTATAACTCTTCCTCCATACAGAATGAAAATTTTTATCCTAAAGGAATTCCATTAGAAATGCCTCACTCTCAAAGATTTGTGAGGTCTTAGGTGCCCATTGGGTTGTACAGTGGTTTTGGCAACTTAGAGGGTTTTGAGGGTTTGGGGGACTCCTCACTGTCCTGGTCTTCAACAGCAGCCTTCCATAACTCTCCAAACCTCCTCCTTCACACCACTTCACCTTCTAACACTCTTCTTCACTTTCCTAAAGGGATTTGTCTTGGAACTCCCCTCACTATCTTGGAGAGTTCTTCCACTGCTAAACATCCCTAGCTGGATTGTACATAGCTCGCCTAGGGCTTCTACAAACAAATGTTTGCACTTCCTTTCAAGGGCCTTGCATTTATATACAACCAAGGTAGGGTCTATACTTTCATTTTCCAAGGATCCATGGTGATTCCACGGTGGAAATGAAAGTTACAGACCTATATGTACATCTCTCTCCAAACTGGCAGAGAACTATTTACAAACAATAAAGAAACAAAATAGTCTAATAACACCTACAAGATTCAAACCACACACATTTATATGAAAAAAAAAACACTAGTTCATCCTACACTACAAAGATTTAACAGTATCTTCCTGTTCACATTCAAATAAGCTAAAAATAGCACTGTCTGTTCACAGATTTCACAGTTTAGACTGTTACTTCCATACAGAATCGTACCAATATTTCATCCAACCCTCATATTAGGATTTCTAGGTCTTTTATATCCTTCTCCTTGGGGTGAGTGTTTAGTTAGGGCTTTTGAGCCTCTTAGCATAGTTAGGCAACACAAAGGGAAAAGTTGCTAGCAACTTTTAGTTGCTTGAGCATCCTTTGCTCACTCATTACAAAAGACCATTGCTAGGCCTCCTTAAGCACTCATGTGCTCATATCTCAACCAAACACTAACTCCTAGACCTCTAACTCATAGTAAAACAAAGATCTCAAGATGACAACATTCCTTGAGTCAATGTTCCATTCCTAATAGGAAGACCACCTGAACTTCTAGGACTTGGACAATGCATAGACACACCAAAAATGAGCCAAAACTCCTATTGACTCTTATTTTAATTACAAACTTCATCACTGAAGATAAACACACCAAAATATGATGGTGAGGGCCCTCTTAGGGGTGCTCCTACACCACATCACCATTGCCACAATTTTTTTGTGCTTTTCTCTAAGTGAGCCTTGTAAATAAAATAAAGGTCTGAGTACCATCTTTTGTAAGTGGAAATGATAGTTAAGGGTCTAAAGGTCTTAGAAGTTCCTTGTTTGGCCTCAAAAGCTAATTAGGTACCTCTTAGAGTGAGATCATTTTAAGATGTCAGAGGTACATTTTAGGATTTTTGAAGTTATTTTGAATTGGAATCAATCATCCAACACTTAGATTCCCACTAAGAGGAGTCAAAAGCTTTAGAAAGCCTAGACTTAGCCTATTTGACAAGAAATTGCAAAAGTTATAAAAGTTGCAAAGTGCAACTTTGCAACTTTAAAAATGTTGCTCAACAACATTTGGTCATGCCATCCTATAATGGTGGATTTAACTTCTAGTGCAATGGAAACCCAAGACATGATGGGAAAAGACCTAAGAGACCATATTTTAACTTAAGAAACCCTAATATTGCCAGTATGTGTGTGATAAAGTACAAATAGGAGACTGTTGTAAATGTTATGTATGTGGAAAGTATCACAATGAATGAAATGAAAGCTTTTGTGTGCTAAGTTTGATACTATAGCAACTTGGCATTGTAATTTGTATTATTTGAAGTAGTTTTGATTAATTAGTTAAGCTGTATATAGTTTTCTTTTACAAAGTTTGTAATTAGTTTGTTTGTGCTAGTCCACTATCCTAAACCAGGTAGTTGGCCTTATAAGCAATGTAACTCACTATCCCACCGTAGAGTCAGTATGGCCTTTTGGGGATAGTAAGTGGGTTCAATGTACTTTTTGATTTCAGGAGGAGGGCCCTTCAAAAGTTATGGATGCATTTCTAAACTCTTGCCCTAGGCAAGCCAGAGCAAGCCCGGTTAGGGAAGAATGCTGATGCAGGGGTTCTAACTTGTAGGGTTATGAAGATCTCAAAGAATGGAAGTATGGAGTGGAAAGGGGATTGAGTAAGACCACTTTTGTGTGAAGAAAGAGGTCTCATCAATCCAAGAAGATACCTAGACAAGCTAAGGAGTAGTCAAGCCAAAATAAGGCCTAGATACCCTCACAAACCCTCATTTTGTGTCAGGGCTTTGTATGGCCATTTGGAGACCCAAAACCCCAAAAATACTTAATCCTTAGTTTAAATAATAGGAGTCTCTTAAATAATTTTGGTGGGGTTAGTGACAAGAAATGGAGTTATTTCCTTGTTTCTCAAAGTAGGAGGGCTAATAAGGGTGCTTTCCTTGTAGCCCTATTTTGATAGAGAACCTTAAAATCAGTAAGGAGAAACATTGCATGAGGTCATTTTAAGCATTGGAAATAGTGAAATGGAAGTTTTTTTATCACCTCCATAACCTTGAAAGGACATAGGAGAGTTATGAGAAGTTAGACCTTAGTGAAGGCTAAGGAACCTAGAGTATTCCTCATCCAAGAAGAGTACCTAGAAGTGGGAAGCATGGAGTTTTGCACCAAATAGAAGAGTGGGGTTTGGGATCAAGGGATCACTAATTGAAGAAGGTCATATAGATCCATTTGGTGGACTTAGAAGTCACCTTAGGTCTTAGTGGTAAACAAGAAGCATGAACTAGTGATTATTTCATCCCCTCTCCCTATCACCAAGGTTACTTCAGAAATCTTGAGAATTCATGGTGTATCACAAGTAGACTTAGACAAAGAAAGGGAAGAGAAGATTGATTTGGAAATTGAGAGCACAACAATAGCAAAGATAGAATCAGAGGATCCTAAGTTGAAGAAGGTAAAAATAGAAAAATCAGATGATAAGAAGGGTAAACTTGATGTTACTCCTTCTGTGCCCAAAGAAACCATTGACCTTACTGCTCCTCTTGGGTATAAGGCAATGCCTAAGAGGAAGAAATATATTATCACTGGTCATCCATCCTCACGAGTAACAAGGAATAGAAGGAACACTCAAGCTCCTCCCAAAGTAAGTTTCAAACCTAGTCTCAGTGTGTTAAATACAAGGATTGTTGATGAAGGTAGAATTGATCAAGTAGGAAATTTCTATGAGAAATATAGTGATATTAACAAATTAGAGATACATGGAATGATTGTCAAACATATGTTGAAGTTTAAGAAGATAGTCCTAGAAATAAAGACTATGATTCCAGACAATGTTAGAAATAGGGAATAATGAGAGGGGGGGGTGAATCAGTATTCTAAAAACTTTATCTTTTCCCCAATTATGGATATAATAGATTATCTTTATACATGCATAACATAAGAAGCTAAACAATATGCATAACAATAGAAATAAAGAACTCATAACACATGATATGTTCTTGAGGAAACCCTGGCCAAGGGAAAACCCCAATGGGGATGGTACCCACAAAGATCCACTAATCAAAAGTATCTTGTTAAGGATGTTGACCTTCTTAGGAGTCTATTACAAGAATATAGTGTATCAGTCCTGATTAAGGGACTATAGGCCTTGTTAGAAGCCTCAACCCTGTTAGGAGTTGTCAATACAAAATCTGATTCCCAGATGAGCCCACTGCCCAAAAAAGTAATGTACAATGTATACTTATTACAAAAATGGATTAAGGTATATAACCTTATGCTTCTTGCATCAATATATTTTCACTGCTCTTACATTTGCATCATATCATTACAATATTACCACATATCTCTTCCTCTTTTTCTTCTTACAATTACATATTACATATATACAAGTTATTAAAGATAATAACTTTACATGGTCGGCTTCCATATATCTTTATCCAAGATTTAACATCTAGGATGTTGTCCCTTTATATTGTTAAGTCATTATTTTGATAAACAAAATAATCCCTTAACTCTTTACCAATTCTGTCTTCAAATTTTGTCCTATCGGCTTAACACTATCTTTGGTAAAATTGTCATAACTAATTCTGTACATGTCATACTAACTTGCACTCTGAGATGGGTCATCATTAGTCATCATAGAGTCTATGTTCAAGTGCACAAGCACTGAACTTACTCCAGTCAATGTCACAAACACAAATTGTATCATGGTGCACTAGTGAAAACATTATCTTACACTTAGACAAATTTGCAATGTTCTCTACTATACTTGCTCTCTGACTTGTGTGATCTTCATGTGGATCATATGTTGCCATAATGACAACATCTATGTACTCACTTCAGCCAATTTTCCAACAATCTCCCTCTTTGTCATTGGTGGCAACATATGAGAAAATTGGCTAAGTGTACAAGTCAAAATCTCAAAATTATATCAAAATTGTGTCCATAGTATACAATATGTATACTATCCTTATAACTCCTCAAAATATAAACTCTAATACAATTCTCCCCCTAAGAGTATCAATCCTTATCAAATATATCAATTTTCTACTCTAATATCTCTCCCCCTTTGACAACAATGAGAAAATAAGGTAGGGAGGATTACAAAATTGTATCCCAAAAATATTATACCTTCATTTTCTTATTGTAAAGCCGGTAGGCTTGCAACACAATCTACAAAATTATCTTTCATAGCTTCTATCTCCTTTTCCCATGAATTCTTGATGGAATCTACCACATTGAGTAATGTGCTTAGTCCATAAGCTGCTATTTGACAAGCTTGGAGGTTGTCAAATTTGAATTTTTGAAAGGATGTCTTAGCTGTAAGACATTCTTCTAACTGATCTTCAATGATACTCAACTTCATAGAGATGTGTTCTCTCAAAAGAGTGAGTCTCCTCATTTTTCTATTCCTCTCATCTTGCAATATTCTTATTTCATCATAAAGCTTTTGAACTTTCTTTTCAGCATCACATACCTTCGCATTAGGTCTAGAAAGAAGGTTACATTCATTCTGAATCTTAGCTTCCTTCAACTTGATCTTTTGTTCCTCTTCTACTGTCAAAATCTCTGGTTTTGTACACTGTATGTACAATGATTTTCCTATCTCAAAATTTTTCCTCAAGTTCTTGATACAAATATCAAGACTCCTAATATCATTTCTGATATTCTAACTGATGTTCAAAATCATTTCAGCTTCATAAGTTGCTTGAGCTCTCACTTTTTGCAATATCAAATAGGTTAGTGAATTCATTGTCAAAAGTGCTCATTACCTTCTTAGCTTTCTCCAAAGGATCTACCTCTGTGATTTGTGTAGTTACAATGCTTTGTAACTTCTCAGTAAGGTCCTTTAGACTCCCTTCAAGATTCTTCACTTTCTTGTTCTTGCCAATGATTTTATTCAAAGTGATCAATTCCAACTGATCATCATCATAAACTTCCTTTCCTAAATCTTCAAACAAAGATCCAATTTCTTTCTTCTTTCCAGTCTTAGGAGTAAGACTAATGTCTTATGTGGTAGGAATGGGTGCTTGAATCTCAATCTCCTTAGGTTCTTCACTAATAGATTGAGTCTACTTTGCTTCTTCAGTTCTATCTGGTTCATCAAGAGCCGAATTGTCAACAATGTTTGCTAAGTTCTTGAATACATTGTCATCAGAATCCAAGGTGACCTTAGTACCTTCTATATTCATAGTTTCATCTTCAATGTTAATAGCTGAAGGAGAAGGAATATCCTCTTGTTCAACTTCAACTGCTTGCTCTACTACAACCGATGGCTCTCCAACATTTTCTGCCATGACCTTGATTATTGCCTGCTCTGTATCTGAATAAAATTCTTTATATTTGCCTCCCATAATCAAAATGGTTCTCCTTTTGGTTCTCACATGGGTGCTTAAGGCCTTCAATATTTTCTCTAAGTGTTCATCATCTCTCACATCACAAAGCTTCTTCACAAGATTCTTTATAATATTAGTGTCTTCTTCAATTTCTCTTTTCTTTCTATTTAGCAGTTTGGTATACAACTCATCAGGTATTTGACCTTGAATAGAATCAAATTTCTTATCTACCAAAATCATATGCTTTACAATAGCATTCTCCAAATTAAGTCTATCTAAATAACCATAAAGACTGTAGTACTTATTCATTCTGGTAAAGTCTCCATTTTCAATAATCTACTCATTAAGCTTTTCAACTTTAGGTTTCCAAGCTTTCTTATTAACCAAAGTAGTGTCATTATCTTTTATTTCTACAATTTCTCTTGGTACTAGTTGAACTAAAGTCTTCTATCTCTTTCCTGGTCTAGTAGAAATTTCTTTCATTCTCTTGCTAGCTGTGGAGGAAGTGGATATAGTTGTTACTTGTTCCTTTTCTAGTTCCTCTACTTTCACCTTAACTTATGTAGGTTCTTGTTGTACTACACTGGATGATAAGGGTGGTACAATCAAGACTTCTTTCTATCCAATATCCCTGATTGTTGCTGCTGTCTATTTTGCTATTAAGAATTCTTGTTCTGACATTCCTGTATCTATCAGTATTCTTCTAATAGTGTTGTCAACTCTCTTCTTAGATTGCTTCTCTTTAGTTATAGCTTTATTTGAGTTGAAGTTCTCTTCAAAAGTACCAAATCTATTGCACTGAGTGTCCAATTTACATTTAAGTAATCTGCCAACATATTCTTCTATTTTAGCCTCAGATATCTCATAACCAAGAGGTCTATGAACTCAATTCTAGGTTCCACTACTTTAATATAGGTAAAGTCAGTGTCAACCATGAAACATATATCATTTTTATACTTCTTCACAAGTGACTGTGGAATTCTTGATCTGCTAGTTACCATGTTCTAAAATGTCTTCATTACTAACATAGCACTCTCATTTACTTTGTCAATAACATGTCTCAAATATACTTTATTTATCCTTTCCATAGTAGTTTGTCCATCATTCCAATCATTTGCAATGGTGTATGTAAATCTTCTCAATGAGTGGAAAAACATGTATGTGATTAAGGATGAAAATCTAAATTGTGCATACTTAGATTTCTTAATCTTCTCCAAGTTTTCAAACAATTGAATTCTTAGAATTTCACACATATCAACTGGTACTTTGTCAACACACATTAAATAGGCAATATGCACCATTCCAGCTTCCATATCATCTTGTCTAGAATTTGCACAAAACTTAGTTGTTAGGTACTTGCATAAATATCTAACATCATGTTGTTTGATCTTGCTAATCATAATTCCTCTGCCATTGTAGGATGAACCTATGTTGTCTATGACTATTTTTCTCATATTTTTCTCATTTAAAGGAATAGCACCAACTTTAGATAAACCTATGACTTCATGAATCAAGTTAGCTATAATTTCTATCACTCTATCCTCTAGCCAAAACTTCCCATTGTGAATTCTGCTCAAAATAATCTTAGTGCATTCTTCATTGTCAAATTCATACTTCAAAGCATACTAAACAATCTCATTATCTTTCAAATGTTCATATCCTTGTTTCAATGACATATCATGATTGTAAATCTTCTGATGTTCATTGGTAAAATCACTATCACTAACAGTTTCTAACTTGCATCCAAGATAACTTCTCACATTTTCTAAATGCAAAACTCTATTTGGTACAGATGATAATGCTAACCTAGGATCATCTTCTTCCAAGGGTTCTACTGGTTCCCTCTTCATTCAAGGTCTATTCTTATCTCTGACATTGTGAATTAAGGATACATCCATGACTACTTTAAATTCCTTATACCAATTCAAAGATCTGCCAAGATAAATACCTCAAGTTCATGATTTTAGGGCTTTCATAGATTCGGCGCTCAAATCTTTCACCAAATCACTCCAAAATACTTCCAATCTTTGTTCTTTTCTCTCCTAAACACTTCAATTCACTTTGATAATCAAATAACATTGATCATAACCTTTTATTACTTCAATCTCACTTAGATCTGACATCGCATTCAATTCTTTTTGCCGCTTCTTTCCAAAAAGTTATTTTTGCTATCCTGCAAAACTTAAAACTTCTTGCGATCTCGCAAAACATAATATTTTATTTTGTGCTCTTAACCATAGAATTAGTACATCATAAACTATCTTACATTAACTACACAAGACTTAATTCATCAAAAATCTACTTCTACACTAATTCTAAGTTCCTAATCTACTACAATTCTCATAAATTAAGTGCTTACTGTGTGCAATAAATGTGTCACACTTCTATGGATCATTACATGCAAGGAAACTCAAGAATGAGGCCTCACAAATCGATCCATAGCTCCCTAGGCATGGAGTGCAAGGGTTTTAAGAATGCTCTCAGCTAGAGCTATTAATCCAATAACCTTGCTAGTAAACCATGCAATGGGAGATTCAATGAAAACAAGGGCAAGAATGCCAATATCCTCAAGAATCAAGAATGAAATGCAATGCAAGCTAGATTAAGAATGGAAATGCAAGCTAAACTATGGAAGTGAAAGATGCAAGTATTACAAAGCCTCCTAGTTAAACTAGATGAATTAATCTAAAGCATAAAGGAAATCTAAGCTAAGAATGCCATGAAAATGAAGCTACTATGCAAGAAATGAAATCTAACTATGAAGCAAGAAAGCCATGATGATGCAAGAATGAAGACAAGAAAATAGAGTGTTGATGAAGATCCAAGATGAATGCCAACAACGCTCCAAATCTTCAAACCCTAGATGCAAGAATGTCTCCAAAAGCTCCAAGATGACCTAGAAAACCTATAGCATAACAATAACATAAAAATTGTGTGTCTAGAATGAAGAAGAGAGCTCTTCTTTTATAGGAAATGAGGAGAAATGGACCATGGAGATTAAGAGGCAAAAGATTTAATCAATGGTGGAGCTTAAAAGAGGAGCAATCCATGTGCACAAGTATCCTCCAATGAGAAAATAGGAGTTGACTTTTGTGTCCATATGAGACAAAAAGTGCTTTTCTCTTTTTATAAAATAAGAATAATGCTTTATTTGTGCAACTTAGGATAAGAGGAAAAGGTGGGCTTTTTATTTATTAAAAGGGGAGGAAATATTCCTTTTAATAAATAAAGACTTAGGATAAGATGGTTAGCCCATAGAAAATAATCGAATAAATGATAGAGCTAGGATTTGATCAAGAATAAGCAATTTATGATTTAGCAAAAGGGGCTAATAGTCTAGATGACCATTTTTAGGTGTATACACTTACAAATAGGTCAAGTAAGTATTCATTCTTACCACTTGATACTTCACCTTTTTTATTACCTTCAATGTTGAATATGTTTCCTTGATCTAGGCCTTTAACAAACTTCACTTCATCTGCATTACTATAGCAACCTTTATGTCTGTTACCTGCATCTTCATTTCTTCTTGCATGATTTCTAGGGTTAGGGTTAGGATGAAAAACTCCATTGTTCATTCTACAAAACCTTGTTGTATGTCCAATCTTGTTACATATTTGACAAACAATTCCATTGTTCCCATATCTTGGTCCTTGCTAATTGATTTGTGATCTATAGTTTCTAGCGATGTGTCCAATCTTGTTGCATCTATGACATACTACTTCATTTCTTCTATTCATATCTTCAGTAGGTCTTTTATCTGCATTGTTAGTATTTCTAGACATTCTACTACCATAATTATTCTCAATAACTTTAGGTCTTCTACATTCAATAGCTCTATGTCCAAAACCTGATAATTATAACAATAACCATTAAGAGGTTTAAATTGTTTACCTGTGCAATCTCTCTTCATGTGACCAATAGTATTACAACCAAAACATCTACCTTTGAATTCTCTTTGCATACCTTTGGGTGATTCTTCTTGGTTCGGTGGTTCTTCTTCTTTAGGTGGTTCTTCTCCTTTAGGTGTGTCATCAGATTTGTTGATCTCATTTGACTTCTTCTTATCTATGCTTTCAGATTCTTTCAGATTTGGTTCCTTGCTTTCATCATTTGTTCTGAATATATTAAATCCAAGTCCATTCTTATCATAGGATGGTTTTCCATAAGATACTTGTTCATCGATCTTCTCACTATTTGAATATAGCCTTTCAACTTGTTGTTTGGATTGAGTCAATTCACCTTTCACAATCTTATTGTATTTCTCAAGTTCTGCATGCTGCAAATTTACTTTCTCAAATTCAGATGTTACTTTGCCAAGTTTAGATTTTAATTCTTCATTCTCAACCTTCAACCTTTCATTCTCAAATCTTAGATTTGCTTCATTTTTGTCATTTCCATCTTTCAAACTAAGCTTCAGATTTTCTATCTTCAGTTCATGCTTAAGGATCACATTTTCTTTTTCTAAATTGTCATCACAATCTTCAATAAGAATTTTGGATTCCTTTTCAGATTTCAGACCTTCTATCTTGTTTTTCAGTTTCTCAATAAGATTCTTTCCATCATTATATTTCCTTTTCAAATTGTTTCTTTCATTAATAAGCATATCAATCTGTTCAAGAGCTTCTTCAAGATTTTTCTGTAGTTGATCCATATCCATAGAGATCTTACTCAAACTGTTAGGCTTTCCTTGAATGATTCTTCTCTGAGTAACTAAGCTTTGATACCAATTGTTAGAAATAGGGAATACTGAGAGGGGGGGTGAATCAGTATTCTAAAAACTTTATCTTTTGCCCAATTATGGATATAACAGATTATCTTTATACATGCATAACATAAGAAGCTCAACAATATGCATAGCAATAGAAATAAAGAACTCATAACACATGATATGTTCTTGAGGAAACCCTGGCCAAGGGAAAACCCTGGTGGGGATGGTACCCACAAAGATCCACTAATCAAAAGTATCCTATTAAGGATGTTGACCCTATTAGGAGTCTATTACAAGCATATAGTGTATCAATCCTGATTAAGGGACTATAGGCCTTGTTAGAAGCCTCAACCCTGTTAGGAGTTGTCAATACAAAATCTGATTACCAGATGAACCCACTACCCAAACAAGTAATGTATAATGTATACTTATTACAAAAATGGATTAAGGTATATAACCTTATGCTTCTTGCATCAATATCTTTTCACTGCTCTTACATTCGCATCATATCATTACAATATTACCACATATCTCTTCCTCTTTTTCTTCTTACAATTACATATTACATATATACAAGTTATTAAAGATAATAACTTTACATGGTCGGCTTCCATATATCTTTATCCAAGAGTTAACATCTAGGATATCATCCATTTATATTGTTAATTCATTATTTTGATAAACAAAATAATCCCTTAACTCTTTACCAATTCTGTCTTCAAATTCTATCCTGTCGGCTTAACACTGTCTTCGGTAAAAATGTCATAACTAATTCCATACATGTCATACTAACTTGCACTCTAAGATAGGTCATCATTAGTCATCATAGAGTCTATGTTCAAGTTCACAAGCATTAAACTTACTCCAGTCAACATCGCAAACACAAATTGTATCCTAGTGCACTGGTGAAAACATTGTCTTACACTTAGACAAATTTGCAATGCACTCTGCTATACTTTCTCTCTGACCTATGTGATCTTCATGTGGATCATATGTTTCCATAATGACAACATCTATGTACTCACTTTAGCCAAATTGTCAATAGACAATGTATGGAATATCTTAGAATTCCAAAAGAGATAGGCTATTGAAGAGGATCTGAAGATAAGAGAAAAGATTCTAGATGAAACCCTTCCAGTATGTTCTCTAGAGGAGAAATCTTTGTTACTAGATCTAGTGAAACCAAATCTTAGAACCAAGTCAAGGACCCTATACATAATGGACAAGAATTATGAATTGGTTGCTAAGGGAACAGAGAAGGCATTTGAGAAGGTCTTCATGAATAGGCACATGTATCCAACTACTGCACCCACAGCTCAAGTACCCATAATGGTTGCAAAAGATTTAGAGACTACTAATGTACCATATACAGGTCCATAAGATTCAATGCATGCAATTGATGCATCCATAGAGGCAGAGAAGTCTACACCCATAACTAAGACACTCAAGGATGATTCTATCTTTATTGACAATGTAAAAGTCACTACGGTAGCCACAGGCATGGATTTGGATAAATTTGAAGAAGCCTTTGTAAGCACTCAAGAGGCTAAGAACTTATGTAGTAACACTCCTCCTAATCAACAAGAAATATTTATTAAGGACATAATAGATATAGAAAAAGAAGAAGAAAAGAAAGAAGAAGAAAAGATGGAAGAAAAGAAAGAAGAAGAAAAAGAAAAAGAAGATTAAAAAAAGGGGAGAAGAAGAGGTAAAAGGAAGTGAGAAAAAAGATGAACCATTAGTTGAAATGATTAAGGTAAAACAAGAAGTGATGGATAGCACTCCTATCACTCCCTTAGCAGCATTGTTGTCAAGTTTGACACCTAACACAACCAGTTTGGATCCATTGGGAGAAGAAGACCTGATCAAATTTAGTGTCTTAGCTATGGAGAAAGCCAAGGAGAAATAGGTAATGAGGATTCCCTTCTTTATAGAATTAGTAAACATCTTAAACAACCTATTACCAGTAGACAAGAAAGTGTCCAAGGTACACTCTGTCGATGATGTGAGTGCAATTATTTCATAGTTCAAGAGTAATTTGTCTAGCTTGGAAAAATCAGCATCATTAGCTGCAAAGGATAAGTATAGAAAGAAAAGGCTAAGTGAATTGGTTAGAAAATTTTCACTTGACCTGAGCTCACTAAAGACTGGTCAAGTATCCTTGAAGGATTTTGCAGCAAAGGGCAAAAAAATTATTACTAACTGTATGGATCAAGACAAGCTCACTAATGATCATCTCAAGAAGATACAAGAAGAAAAAAAAATGATAGAAAGTGTAAAGAAATTAGTATATGACCCCTCCACTAATGTAAACATGTGCAACAATGTATATCAAGGGCAGATTGATAAGATTGAGCAGGCAAAAAAGGAGATGTCCAATATAAGGGCAAGGCAAACACAGCTAAAGAATGCTCTTGCACCCTCATTAGATATACTTAATCAAAATATCAAGGACATCGATGCCACCATGGTGACATATGATCAAGGTCCTAGCACATATTTGGAGAAGATGGAGAAGCTACAGTATGCACTATGTGCCCATCTCCAGATTGTTAATTCATTGATCACATTTTGGAAGAAGGAGATCCAAAACCTACAGATAGCATATCCAGATGTTCTCTCATGGTACGTATTTGTAGATACAGTTTTGAAGCACCTTTTTCATTATTGTCAAAGGGGGAGTATGTATAGAATATTGGTTATAGATATATATAAGGAGATATAAGGTATAATTTTATGTATAAGGGAGATATAAGACAAAATTTTATTACATTAAGGGACAGTTAGCAACTTGGCCATATTCCTTCGTTGCCATCAATGACAAAGGGGGAGATTATTGGCAAGTTGGCTATACTAGTGTATATGACTTGTTATAGTATTATCATTATGGCAACAAAGTCATATAGTAGTTTGGAGTCAGTGCACTTGATGAGAAGATCTAAAATTGGCTAAGTGTTAAAGACTGGACAGCATATGGAGTACCTGAAGCTCAGAGCATCAGTGCACATGTGTATGACTAAGTTACGATATGTGCCCTAGAAGATAAGTTGGTTAGACTATATTCATGCATAGTCTATGAGCACATGATTAGATATGCAAGTATGACAAAGTTATAGATAGTTGAAGTTACAAAGCCAGTGTGTGCCAAAGAAGAACAGAGTAAGCAGCCGACTATTGGCATTTTGATTTGTGGTTATATTATTATGATGTAAAGGCCATGTGCCTATTGTAATTAGGTTTTTGACATGTAATTATGTTTTTTTGTAAACACGCTTGAGCCAATTCAATTGGAAGTGTTGTATGTAAGTGGTTAAAGGGCCGACCTAGTTGTTTGTTTTGTATGTGCATATAAATATGAGATGCGCCCATTGTAATTAGAATAAGAGTTGACAAAAAGTTGAGACAAGTAGAGACGAAGTGTGTGAAGAGTCTATAAGATGTATTAGAGCTTTGCAAGAGGTCAAAGCATCAGCGCATCAAAGGAACTAATCAGACAAGAAGTGTCACAGTAATAGCTCATCTAGCAAATATAGTGTGTATCTGAGATCAAAAGGTTGAAAACTTCACCACTTGAGTAGTGAGCTCTAGGACAGTGAGTCCTCACCCCTAATAGGGTTTATTGTAAAAGACTCCTAACAGGGTCTGACCCTTGACAAGGTGATGAAGGTGCTCCCCTTAATACCACAAATATATAACAGAAAAAGAGAAACAACAACAATAATATGCAAGAACAGAAAAATTGGTTTCTTATTATCTCCACAAATGTGGAATTACAAACTTTCAGAATTACAATATGCAAAGACACATGGGCATTCCCTTACAATATTCTGTAGGACAAAGCCTCGAACTATTACCCAGAACTATTCTGAACTGCCTAAGACAATAATACAGCCTTCCTTATATAGGCAATTTCCACCACCCGAGAAGGTTCCAGAAATTTAGCCCTAAGGGCTGACCAAACTTAGAATTATTTTATTTTTTTGTAATTTATTACATCAAAGTCAGCTCAAAATAACTTTTGAAACCTGAACAGAAATTTTGAAGGAAAATTATTTTCCGCCATTTCAGGTGACCCGACTTTCGGAGATCATAAGTCATCACCAGTTGACCCGATTGACTATTATAACCCCATTTCGAAAATGCCATGAAGTGCTCTACAGGCTTGATTAGTGCAAGTGCTCATCACCCAAATTTGCAACCTCATCCAGGGCCTCTAAAGCCTTCAAAACTGAGTTTGAAGTTCCTGTACCCTGCTGCCAATACCGAAAATCTTCAATATCTTCAAAACTACACCTGATCTAGCCATGAAACTTTGCTGGCAGACTTATATGACCAAAATGAACCTCCAAGAAAGAAATCAGATCATTTTGAGCACATACAAAAATTACCAAAAATAGTAACTTTCCATAAATAACAACTCTGCACAAAATAGCCCTTATTGAATATAAAAATAGAAATATTTTTGGGTGATGCAAGATTGCTCTTACACCCAGGATGCTCCTGCATCACAAGGTCTACTATACTTAATACATTGTAAAGAAACTCCTAACAGGTTAAGGATCTTCTAACAAGGATCATAAAACACTAGTACATAATATTAGTGGGTGTCAATTCCCATCGAGGTTTTTACCTATTTGGGTTTCCCCGTAACCATATTGGTGTTATGTGTTGATTTCATGTTTCATGTTTATGTGGATGTTCATTTCAGTACTTAAGTATTTAAGTTCAGTTTGAGATTAAGTAAAAAGATAAAATATAGTGAAAACTAATTCACCCCCCCCCCCCTTTTAGTGTTCCCATTCCTAACATTTACATCATAGAAATATAATCACTAATCAAAATGCCAACAATCAGTTGTTTTCTTTGTTCTACTTTGGCATTCACTAGTTCTGTGACTTTAACTACTTGGAACTTTGTCATACCAGCACATCTTATCATGCACTCATAGACTAAGCATGAATATACTCTAACCAACTTATCTTCTAGGGTGCATACCATAACTTGATTGTATGCACATGTGTTGATGCTCTGAACTGCTGGTGCTCTGCTTACTATCCAGTCTTCTACACTTAGCCAATTTATGATCTTCTCATCAAGTGCACTAACTCCAAAACATCATATGACTTTGTTACCATAATGAAAACCCTATATTAAGTCATATACACCATTATAGTCAACTTTCCAACAATCTCCCCCTTTTTCATTGATGGAAACAAAGGAATATGGCACATTTACTAACTGTTCTCTTATACAAAAAATTTTTGTTATATTTTATCTTATATCTCCCTTATATTCTTTACTGTACATCTTCTTTATATATCTATAACTCCATATTCTATACATACTCCCCCTTTGACATTAATGAAAAAGGTGCTTCAAAATTGTATCTACAAATACTTACAGTGAGAGAACATCTGGATATGCTATTTGTATGTTTTGGATCTCTTTCTTCCAAAATGTAATCAGTGAATTTACAATCTAGAGATGGGCGCATAGTGCATATTGTAGCTTCTCCATCTTCTCTAAATTAGTGCTAGGACCATGATCATATGTCACCATGGTGGCATCGATCTCCTTGATATTCTGATTAAGTATATCTAGTGAGGGCATAAGAGCATTTCTAAGCTAAGTCTGCCTAGCCCTTATTTTTGACATCTCCTTTTCTGCCTTCTCAATCTTGTCAATTTGTCCCTGATATACATTATTGTACATATTTACATTAGTGGATGGGTCTTTCATTGATTTATTTACCTACTCTATAATAGCTTATGCCCCTTGTATCTTCTTGAAATGGTGATCAGTTAACTTGTCCTGATCCATACAGTCAACAATGATTTTTCTTCCTTTTTCTACAAACTCTTTCAAAGTTGCTTGTCCAACTTTGAGTGAGCTAAGGTCTAGTGAGAAGTTTCTGACCAATTCACTTATCCTTTTCTTTCTATACTTCTCTTCTACAGCTTGAGATGCAGATTCTTCCAAGCTAGAAAAGTTAGTTTTAAAGGTTGTGAGGATGTTGCTAACATCATCAACTGTATTGACCTTGGACACTTTCTTGTCTAAAGACAATAGGTTGTTCAATATGTTCATTGACTCAACAAATAGGGGATTCCTCATCACTTGTTTCTCTTTGGCTTTTTCCATAGCTAAGACACTAATCTTGATCAGGTCTTCTTCTCCCCAAGAATCCAAACTAGTTGTGGTAGGTGTCAAACTTGACAACAATGCTCCTAAGGGTAGTGGAGTGATAGGAGTGTTGTCCTCTACTTCTTGTTTTACTTTGATTAGCATTTCAAAAGTTGTCTCACTTCTTTTTACCTCTTCTTCTCCTTTTTATTCTTCTGATTTTTCTTTCTCTTTCTTTGTTTCTTTTTTTATTACCTTTTCTTCTTTTTCATCAGTTATATCCTCAACCAATATTTCTTGTTTATTAGGACAAGTGTTACAACATAAGTTCTCATCCTCTTGAGTGTTTACAAAGGCTTATTCAAACTTGTCCAAATCCATGTCTATGGCTGCCATAGTAACTTTTACATTGTCAATGAAAATTGAATCATCCTTGAGTGTCTCTATCATGGGTGCAGACTTATCTGCCTCTGTATGTGTTTCAACTATAGGTGTTGAGTCCTGGGGCCCTGTCATAGGTACTTTAGTGGGCTCTGCCACCTTGACTTCCTTTGTGGGCACTTGAGCTATAGGCACAGTAGATGGTAACATGTGCCTATTCATGAAGACCTTCTCAAATGCTTTCTCTATTTCCTTAGCCACCAATTCATAGTTCTTGTCCATTATATGCAGGGTCCTTGACTTGGTTCTAAGATGTGGCTTTACCAAATCTAACAATAAAGTCTTCTCTTCTAGTGATCATAATAGGAGGGTTTCATCTAAGGTATTTTCCCTTATCCTTAGATCCTCTTCAATAGCATGTCTTTTTAGGAATTCTAATATGTTCCATACATTATCAGGAATCCTAGTCTTTAGTTCTAGGACTATTTTCTTGAACTTCAACATATGTTTGACAATCATTCCATGAATCTCTAACTTTTCAATTTCATTATACTTCTCATAGAACTTCCCTACTTGATCTATCATGCCTTCATCAATAATCCTTGTACTCAATACACTAAGACTAGGTTTGAAGCTTACTTCTATAGGTGCTTGTGTATTTTTCCTATTTCTTGTTACTCACGAGGATGGATGACTAGTGTTGATCTCTTTCTTCCTCTTAGGCATTGCCTTATACTCAAGAGGAGTAGTAAGGTTAATTGCTTCTATGGGTGTAGGAGGGACAACATTAGATTTGTCTTGTTTGTTCTTATGATCTTCATATTTCTCAATCTTGACCTTCTTTAACTTAGGGTCATCTTCCTTTTCTTTTGCTGCTGATGCGCTCTCAATTCCCAAGGAAATATTTTCTTTTCTTACTTTTTCAAGGTCTTCTTGAGTTACTCCATGAATTCTAAGGATCTCAAAAGTAACCTTAGCTACTTTTCTTTTAGTTGATGTGTTGTTTAGAACAACATCAACTTCTCTAGTTTTCTCTTCATAAGTCCCCCATCTAGGCTCATTAGGGTCTTTAGGGGCTGATAGCAATAATTGTGCATATGCTTCTAGGACTTGTTCATAAACCTCATAACCAAGTGGATGGATCCACTTTGTTCTTGGCTCAACTACTTCCATACAAGTTACATCAGTCTCTACCATAAAGCAAATGCTATCCTTGTATTTCTCAATAATACTCTCTGGTATTTTGTACCTCATCTACATTTTAACCATGAATGTCTTCAATTCCATTGTTATGTAATCCTTTAGTGTACTCTCAGTAGTTTCTTTAAAGGATATATGTGGCATTGTAGGCAAACTCTTGTCCAAATACAAATTTGATACTTTTCCAAGAATGTGGAAGTACATGTATATGATAAAAGATCCAAACCTAAATATTTTGGTCTTGTCATGTTTGATGGCCTTAATGTTGTCTATTAGTTGTGCACATAAGATCTCGCACAAATTGAACTCTCCATTCCCTCTCACGAGTCTTATTGCTACAAGAATTGTGGCCACAGATACATTGTTTACTCTGTTGGTATGTTGAAACCTATACCCTAGTATCATGGACATCAATTTGATGTCTTTCTCTTCTATAGGCTCAATGTTCATTCTGCACCTATCACTTCTTGACTTGCATGACTGCTCTACAAGTTTCCTCACATCCTTTCCTACTGGAAGGATGGCACCTTTCTTAGAGAGACCTGTCATCTCATGAATTAGGTCTCATGTGATTCTTACTAGAACTTCACCTATCCAGAATAGGTCATCATGAATCCTGCTAAGTAAAATCTTTACCCATTCGGACTCATTGAACTCATATGCAGTTACATATTCAATTATCGAGTGGTTTTCAAATTGCGCATACTCATCCAAGAAGGTTTTATTTGGTTTCATCATGGTTTCTAAATGTGCTCTTATTCTGTCAAGTCCTATAGGCTCCTTACAATATATGTATGCACGAATGTCTTCGACATGCATAACACCCATAGGTGTGTAGGAGAATTCCCCTTCTAGGTCATCCAATGTGGATTTGAATGGGTGCCTCTTAAATACATATCTTTTCTTCTCTGCAACATCAAATATAATAGGAGTAGCCATCACTTACTTGTATATCACTTTCTTAATGGTTTCCAAGAACTTCTGAATTAGCGTGATGAATAAGGGCTTATCTAAACAGGCTGCTAACTATGAGTGTCTTAGTGGTCGACATCCCACCTCAATATAGAATGTTTGATGAAGGGTGCTCCCCTTAATACCACAAGAACATAACAGAAATGGAGAAACAACAACAATAATATGCAAGAACTAGAAAATTGGCTTCTTATTATCTCCACAAATGTGGAATTACAAACTTTTAGAATTACAATATGCAAAGCCACATGGGCATTCCCTTACAATATTCTATAGGATAAAGCCTCGAATCAATACCCAGATCTACTACCCAAAACTACCCTAGACAACACTACGGACCTTCTTTATATAGGCAATTTCCACCGCCCGAGAAGGTTCTAGAAATTTAGCCCTTAGGGCCGACCAAACTTAGAATTATTTTATTTTACAATTTATTACATCAAAGTCGGCTCAAAATGAGTTTTGAAACCCAAACAGAAATTTTGAAGAAAAATTATTTTTAACCATTTCAGGTGACCCAACTTTCGAAGACCATAAGTCATCACCCGTTGACCCAATTGGCTATTATAACCCCATTCTGGAAATGCCACGAAGTTCTCTATAGGTTTGACTAGTGCAAAATGCCTGTTACCAAAATTTTCAACCTCATTCGGGGCCTCTAAAGCCTTTAAAACTGAGTTCAAAGTTTCTGTACCCTACTGCCAATACCAAAAATCTTCAATATCTTCAAAACTACGCTTGATCTAGCCATGAAAATTTGCTGGTAGGCTGATATGACTGAGATGAACCTCCATATGTAAAATCAGACATTTCGAGATCATAAGACCAACTTACTAAAAATAGCAAGTTTCCACAAATAGCAACTCTGCACAAGATAGCCCTCATTGAATACAAAAACATAAATATTTCTGGGTGATGCAAGATTGCTCTTACACCCAGGATGCTCCTACATCAGACACCCGGGGTAATTTGAGAAGTGACCCTATCATGACTCAGGTGTGCAGAGAAAAACTAAGATGGTTAACCTCCTCCTTTGTTAGCCATGATGAATCTTCAACAGGTCATCCTTTCCATTTGACCAAATACTCTTCATATGTCCTGTTCCTTGTGCTTCTGCCAACATGACTGTCCAGTATGTCTTCAATCTCCTTGATATCTGAACTGGTTGCTAGAATACTCCACTGTGCTACTGCAACCTCATCTTCAACACCTCCTTCATGATACTCTATCAAATCTAAAATGTTAAACACTAGTGAAATATTTAGCTCAGTAGGCAATCCTACCTCATATGCATTTCCTAAATCATGCTTCTTCAATATCTTACATGGTCCAAACTTCTTCATTTTTATCTTGTTATATGTACCAACTGGAAACCGCTCCTTCCACAAATGAACCATGACTTCATCCCCAACCTGAAATTCCTTATGCCTCCTTTTCTCATCTGCCTTAGTCTTATACTGCACATTCATCTTGGTAATATGCTTCCTCACCTCCTCATGGATGTTCTTCAAATGTTCTGCAAAATCCTTAGCTTCAGCACTACTTATTTCTCCTTTATCTATCTTTCTCAACTCAGATGCATTTCTTGGACTACTTTGATATACAATCTAGAATGGTGATTTACTAGTGCTCCTGTTGATAGAATTATTGTATGCAAATTCTACCTATGGTAAAATCAAATCATATCCTGTTGGCTTATCTCCAACCAAACATCTCAATAGATTTTCCAAACTTCTATTCACCACCTCTATCTGTCCATCAGTCTGTGGATGATGTGATGAATTGAACTTCAAATCTGTCTTCAACTTCTTCCACAATGTCTACTAGAAATATCCAACAAACTTAGTATCTTGATCTGAAACTATGGTCTTTGGCAAACCATGTAGTCTCACCACTTCTCTGAAAAATAATTCTGCTACATGAACAGCATCATTAGTCTTCTTGCAGGGAATGAAATGTGCCATCTTTGAAAATTTGTCAACTACTACAAAAATTGAATCATGTCCCCGTTGTGTCCTTGGTAAACCAAGAACAAATTCCATACTGATATCCTCCCAAGGCTTCTCTGGTACAGGTAATGGCTGATACAACCCTATATTCTGCTTCACTCCTTTCGCCATCTAACATACTCTGCAACTCTGTACAAACTTCTTGACATTTTGCTGCAACTGTGGCCAATAATAATTTTCACAAATCAAAGCAAGGGTTTTATCTCGACCAAAATGTCTAGCCAATCCTCCGCTATGCTTCTCCTTGATGAGATTCTCCCTCATAGAACTTTTTGGAATGCACAACTGACTTCCTCTGAATAGCATATCATCCTGGATGATAAAATCCAGCCATTTCATCCTGTCTAGAGTAACAGGTTCTTTACAAGCTTTCCAAGCTTCACCAAAATCAGGATCCTCTGGATACAAATTCTTGAGTTCCTTGAACCCAACCACTTCAATCTACATCTCTGTTAGTAATAGTTGCCTTCTGCTAAGAGCATCCGCAACCCTATTAGACTTTCCACTCCTATGTTTCAAAACAAATGTATAACTCTGCAAAAACTCAACCCATTTCAAATGCCTCTGATTCAACTTTCCTTGACTATTCAAATATTGCAAAGCTTGATGATCAGTATACAAAACAAACTCCTTAGGAAGTAGATAGTGTCTCCACTTCTTCAATGCCTGAACTATAGCATAAAATTCCTAATCATAAATAGAATATTTTCTCTTGGCATCATTTAACTTCTCACTAAAATAAGCAACAGGTTTACCTTCTTGGCTCATAACAGCTCCTATTACAGTACCACTCGCATCACAATCTACTTGAAACACCTTATTAAAATCTGAAAGTGCTAAAACAGGTTGTTTTGTAACTTTTTGTTTCAATAATTGAAAACTCTTTTCTTCCCCATTAGTCCACTTAAACTCTTTTCTATCCCCTCTCATTGTTTTAGTCAAGGGTCCACAAATACTGCTAAAATTTTTGATAAACTTTCTGTAAAAGCTAGCCAAACCATGAAAAGATCTTACCTCAGTAGCACTCCTTGGAGTAGGCCATTCAAGGATAGTATGTACCTTCTCTGGGTCTATTTTTAGACCTTCTACTGAAACTACAAATCCCAAATACACTAACTCTTTCTTCACAAAACTACACTTCTTCAAATTAATCAATAATTTCTCATCTCTCAACTTCTCAAACACCATATGGATATGCATCATATGTTCCTCCAACGTCTTGCTAAAAATCAAAATATCATCTAGGTAAACAATGACAAACTTACCCAGAAATTCTTTCAAGACCTCATTCATGAGCCGCATGAAAGTGCTCGGTGCATTGGTTAGCCCAAAAGGCATGACTAACCACTCATACAGTCCTTCCTTTGTCTTGAAGGTAGTCTTCCATTCATCTCCTTCTCTGATCTAAATCTGGTGATATCCACTCTTTAGATCTATCTTTGAGAAATACACAGCCCCACTCAAACAATCCATAATATCATCCATTCATGGCAATGGAAACCTATACTTGATTGTGATCTTGTTTATTGCTCTGGAATCTATACACATCCTCCACTCTCCATTCTTCTTTGGTGCTAATATCACTGGTACAGCACAGGGACTCAGACTCTCTCAAATCAACCCCTTCTGCAATAACTCATGTACTTGTCTGTTCAACTCTTCACTTTCTACTGGTGTCATTATGTGTGCTGCCTTGTTTGGTAAACTGGCTCCTAGAATCAAATCCATCTGATGACTAATCTTCCTTATCGGTGGTAATCCATCAGGTACATTATTGGATACAATATCCTGAAACTCATTCAACAAATCTGGAACCTCTGCAGGTACATCCTCTACTTCTTCTTTACCAAATTTTGGAATTAAAGCAAAACACACATGTTCATGCCTCATACCATCTAAGAATTTTCTTCCATCAACAAATGTTATTCTTCCATTACCACATACCTTTTCTTCGGTCTCCTTCAATGGCTTTAGCTTATGTTGCACTCCATCCTTTGTCAGGGAATAGGTATTCACATGACCATCATGTATAGCACATCTGTCAAACTACCACGGTCTACCTAACAACATATGACATGCATCAATAGAGATGATATCACATAGTACCTCATCTTGGTACTCGCCGATCTTGAACTTTACCAAGCACTGTTCACTGACCATGACCTTGTGGTCATCCTGCACCCAGGCAATCCGATATGGATGTGGGTGTTTTTATCTCTTGAGCTTCAACTTTGTCACCATCTCTTTTGACACCAAATTGTCATTGCTTCTACTATCGATAATCACATCACAACATTTACCCTCACACTTGCATCTAGTGTGAAATAGGCTCCTCCTTTGTTCAGGTTCATTCTCACCACTCAGCAAGACTCTTCTATTAATTAGCATTTCTCCTCTTTTAGCATCTTTAGAATTTGATGATCTAGCATCTTCATCTACATGTGCAACTCTGGCTTGGCCTTCATTTCTCCTATCTATTCTGCCTTGGTGCTGAGGACATTCAAAAGCCCTATGACCTTCTTCTCCACAGTGAAAACATGTTCCACGGAAGCCTCCTCTTCCAGATCCTTGTCCTCTTCCTCTTCCTCTCTAATCTCTATTACTCTGATCCTAGAAATGATTGGAATTATTTCCTCTCTTATTCTGACTGCTACTAGCCTCATCCTTCTTTTTCATATCTTCATTTCAGCCACCATATGACTGTCCACCAGATCTTCCACCATGACCTCTTCCATTTTATCTGCTCTCAAACTTCTTGTTCAGCTTTTCTTCTACTTTTAGGGAAAACTGGTATGCCTCCTCAATACTATTCATTTGAACCAAATTCAACTCCTCCTAAATGCTTGGCCTTAACCCATTAAGGTATCAGGAAAATTTCTCCTTATCAGCTTCTGCATGGCCTGTTCTGATGAGGAGTCGATAAAACTCCTCTGTATACTCTTGAACAGATCTTCCCGCTTGCTTCAAACTTTGCATTTTCTTTAGTAGGTCAAGCTCATAATCAACAAGAATGAACTATCACTTCAATTTATCCACCATCTGATCCCATCTTGTGATTTTATCTTTCCCTCTTCTATTTCACTCCAATTGAATTTCTTGCCACCAGATCTTCGCATGACCTTTCAATCTGGCCTTCACAAATTTGACCCTATTAGGATCCTCAACATCTTCATACTCAAAATATTCCTCACATTCATTGATCTAGTCGATCAATTCCTCTGGGTTAAGATTTCCAAAAAATGTAGGAACCTCAATCTTAGGTCTTTTCCCAATCTTGGAAATCGCCTGAAAAAGTCTTTCTTCCTCTTGGTTCACAATTTCAACTTCTCCTTCTTGATATTCTTCTTTGGCTTCATCCTCACTTTTGTCTCTGACATTAAGATTTATTCCTCTATGAATCTCTTCTTGCAATGCTCACACTTGTCTCTGCAGCTCTCTAACCTCAGGTGTCATAGCACCAGCTCTTCCGCCACGTTCTCTTCATGGAGGCATTTTCGCGATGTGCACTGAAACCCTAACCATGGTCCTAGTGCAAACTGCCTCACAGTTGGTGATTTGTTTACACACTTAAGAACTCCTACTCTGATACCACTTGATGAAGGGTGCTCCCCTTAATACCACAAGCACATAATAGAAATAGAGAAACAACAACAATAATATGCAAGAACTAGAAAATTGGCTTCTTATTATCTCCACAAATGTGGAATTACAAACTTTTAGAATTACAATATGCAAAGCCACATGGGCATTCCCTTACAATATTCTATAGGACAAAGCCTTGAATCAATACCCAGATCTACTACTCAGAACTACCCTAGACAACACTACGGGCCTTATTTATATAGGCAATTTCCGCCACCCGAGAAGGTTCTAGAAATTTAGCCCTTAGGGCCGACCAAACTTAGAATTATTTTATTTTACAATTTATTACATCAAATTCGGCTCAAAATGAGTTTTAAAACCCAAACAAAAATTTTGAAGAAAAATTATTTTTCGCCATTTCAGGTGACCCAGCTTCCGAAGACCATAAGGCATCGCCCGTTGACCCGATTGGCTATTATAACCCCATTCTGGAAATGCCACAAAGTGCTCTACAGGCTTGACCAGCGCAAAGTGCTCATCACCAAAATTTTCAACCTCATCCAGGGCCTCTAAAGCCTTCAAAACTAAGTTTGAAGTTTCTGTACCTTGCTGCCAATACCGAAAATCTTCATTATCTTCAAAACTACGTCTGATCTAGCCATGAAACTTTGCTGGCAAGCTGATATGATTGAGATGAACCTCCATATGTAAAATCAAACATTTTGAGATCGTAAGACCAACTTACTAAAAATAGAAAGTTTCCACAAATAGCAACTCTACACAAGATAGCCCTCATTGAATACAAAAACATAAATATTTTTGGGTGATGCAAGATTGCTCTTACACCCAGGATGCTCCTGCATCAATGCTACTATCTAGAAAATGGAGTGCTTCAATGGGAGGTAGTATCCAGTGTGATTTGTCCTTTTCAACTTTCAATATTGATGGAAATAATGTTAAAGTGTCCAGAGAGGGTGGGACCCCACACATGATTGAATTAAGTGATGCTGATGATTTGAACTATTTTGTGGATGTTGATATAGAGAACTTTAGAGTGGAGAGACTTGTTCCACAAGAAGAAGATGCAGATCCACTTGTTGTAGAATTAAAAAACAATAAAATGGTTAATGGCAGATGTATTTTGATGGAGCTTGCTCAAAAGAAGGGTCAGGAGCTGGATTCCTATTCATATCTCCATTAGGTACCACATTTAAGTACTCTTTTTTAGGAATGGGAACACTGAGAGGGGGGTGAATCAATGTTCACTGTATTTTATCTTTTTGATTTATTCTTTAAACTGAACTGAATACTTAAATACTAAAATTAACATCAACATAAGCATGAAACATGAAGTCAACAAATAACACCAATATGGTTATGAGAAAACCCAAATAGGTAAAAACCCTGGTGGGAATTGACACACACTAATATTCTGCACTAGTGTTTTATGATCCTTGTTAGAAAATCCTTAACCCTGTTAGTGTTAGGAATAGTCCCAAGAGATAACTGAGAGGGGGGGGTGAATCAATTATCTACAAGATTCAATTCTTCATCCAATTAAGTATACTTAAACATAAAGCATAAACACAATGAAAGAACACATGAACACAACACCAATATATTGGTTACGGGGAAACCCAAATAGGTAAAAACCCCGGTGGGACTCGATACCCACTAATATTTTATACTAGTGTATAATGATCCTTGTTAGAAGATCCTTTACCCTATTAGGAGTAGCTTTACAATATATTAAGTATAGTAGAAATGGTCAAGGGTTAGACCCTATTAGGAATCTTTTACAATTGTCCCTATTAGGGGAGAGGATGCACTGTCCAAGAGCTCACTACTCAAATGGGTGAAGGCTACAACCTTCTGAATAAAAAATACATACTATATCTAGATCTTGGTGAACTATGATTAGACCTTCTGTCTGGATCAGTTCCAATGAATAACACAAGTACTTTACTTGGTCACATAGACCTTCTTCTGATGGCTCAACACTTTGCACACTCTGCTCTGTTGTGCTTAATCAACCATGAACCACGCTCAAGCAATCACAAATGATTGCCTATAAATATATTTCCTCCAAATTATATAATCAAGTCAGCTTGTTAGAACCACCTTGAAATTATATTAGAGAAACCATAAAAAACTCTAATAAACATTATGTCGGCTCTACTATGCACGCAACACATTCTGGGACCTATCCAATAAGATAATTGTAGGTGCACACTACAGATTGTCAGCTCTACCAAAACAACTGGAATTTTTTCTGTAGGCTGAATTAACTCATGCGCTCTTAACCAAACATCAATAACACTTCTCCAAGCTTAACTCCAAGGGAACATACCCTAAAGATAGGTGCAACTCAAGAGCCAATAAAATCTCTATCGACTCTTCTGAATAAACATAGGAAATTGCTCTTGCCGAATAGCGACTGCATAACTTCACTTCTACTCATCAACAAACTATGTGTCCATAACTAAAACATCACTAACATGTCTTCAACAAATATCCAAGTGCACAAGGATCCATGATAACTATACGGATCACTAACACAGAACACTATATGTTACTATGTCAGGAACACTGCTAACACAAGCTGCTATATAACTGTCTATACTAATAGTTAACCTTTGTACCCATGATATCATGCTGATATCATGTCTATGCTACATATACTAAAATCTTACTACATAAGACTTCCATGCATGTTACTTTCCATATGTTGTCATCAATGACAAACATACAGTCAGTACTGGCCTGCTGGCAAATCTCAAACAATCTCCCCCTTTGGCATTGATGGCAACATGTGGAATGAAAAACCACCACCAACCCAAATGAACATTTCTTTTATAACATTCTCCATTTCCTCTTCAAAAACTCCCCCAAAGATGAATCCTCCATCTACTGCAATATTTTATAATATTCTCTATTTCCTCAACTGTACTGCTATCGTAACTAAATGTTGCTCCCCCTTAGTATACTACTCCTCTTTTTACTTTTTTTTTTCATGACTCTATATATTACTCCCCCTTTGACATCAATGGAAAAGGGCACCATTCATTTTAAGTAATGGTACTACTCCTAAGGTAGAGTAGTTAACCTTCCATCAGTCCCAGAGGACTGGTTCCTTTCCTTCTTTCTTCTAAGCAGAATCGGGGAAGGGAATTACTCCCAACTTCTCCTTGAGATACTCAAAAGTATCCTTAGGAAAGGGATTTTTGAATATATCTGCCAACTGATCTTTAGTACTCACATAGTCCAACTTGACTTCTTTCTCTACCACTTTCTCTCTTAAGAAGTGATACTTTATCTCAATGTGCTTTTTCTTTGCATGCATCATAGGGTTCTTTGACATATTGATAGTGCTAGTGTTATCACAGTGAATAAAAATAGGATAATCAATCTGAATTCCAAAATCCTTTATCATCTACTTGATCCAAACAATTGTAGAATAATTCAGGGCTATTGCAACATACTCTGCTTCTACTATTGACTAAGATATACAATTTTGTTTCTTGCTTGTCCAAGTGACAAGTCTATCACCAAGAAACACTACTCCACCTGATGTACTCTTTCTGTCATCAACACATCCTGCCCAATCTGCATCAATATACACATGAAGCTCAACATTTTTTGAGTTAGGATACCATAGATCATAATCTATAGTGCCCTGCAAGTATCTAAATATTCTTTTTACTGCCATGAGGTGACTTTGTTTACGTTTTGCTACAAATCTTCCAACTACGCCAAATGCATTGGAAATATCAGTTCTAGTCTAAGTAAGATATATGAGTTTACCAATCATATACTTGTACAATGTTATATCTACTATTGGTGAGTCATCTTCTTTTTTAAGCTTGCATCCAGTGATCATAGGGGTTCCTACTAGTTCTCAATCATCCATCTTAAATTTCTTCAGTATTTCTTTCACATACTTTGACTGATTAATAAAAATTCCTTTCTATTTGCTACACATTTAGTCCCAAAAAGTATTTGCTATGACCAATCATACTCATCTCAAATTCATTCTACATCTCTTTAGCAAATTCAGCACTGAGTTTGTCATTACCTCTAAAGATAATTTCATCAACAAATACAGCTACAAGTAGAAAACCTTCAGATGTCTCTCTAATGAATAGATTACAATCTGCTGCTCCTTTCTTGAATCCAATCTTTGTTAAGTATCCATCTAGTCTCTCATACCATGCTCTAGGGGCTTTCTTAAGTCCATAGAGGGCCTTCTTCAATCTACATACCATATCAGGTCCATCTGATAAGGTGAATCCTTCTGGTTGTTCAATGTATACTTCTTCTTTCAAGTCTCCATTTAGGAATGCTAACTTGACATCCATTTGATAAACTTTGAAGTTTTTTACTGTAGCATATGCTAGAAACAACTTGATAGCTTCTAATCTTCTCAGAGGTGCAAAGGTGTCTGAATAATCAATGCCTTTTCTTTGCACATATCCCTTACATACTAATCTTTCTTTATTTCTTACTAATGTACCATCTTCATTCATCTTGTTTCTGAATATCCACTTTGTTCCAATCACATTCTTATCACTAGGTCTTGGAACCAGTTCCCAAGTGCCATTCTTAATAATCTGATCAAGTTCTTCTTTCATATCATCATGCCAATCTGAATCATTACAAGCATCTTCAACACTTAAAGATTCAATCTGAGATAGTAACCATGCCACTTCATTGCTAGCTAAGTTCTTTGCTTGTGATCTTGTTAAGACTTTGCCGCTCTGATCTCCAATGATGTCTACCTTGGAATGATTTCTTCATGTAAACTTTGTAACTTTAGGTGATGCTGACTCATCAGCCTTAAGAGTATTTTCTTCACTTGTCTTAGGGTTATTTAATAATACATCAATACTGTCAAACATTTCCTCAATGACTATCTCACTAGTGGAGGGTCTAGGTTCTTCTTCAATCAGGGTGAGTAATCATGATATCTTTCTTGAATCATAAACTTTTCATCAATCTTTACATGAGCACTTTCTACGATCTTTTTCAATCTTAAATTGAAACATCTATAAGCTTTACTTTTAGTACAGTAACTAAGAAAAATACCTTCATCACTTCTTGCATCAAACTTGCCTACTGCTTCATCCCTCTTGATGTAGTACTTGCTTCCAAAGATTCTAAAGTATTTTATTGTGGGAACATTACCAAACCATAGCTCATATGGTTTTTTGTCAGCACCTAGCCTTAATTGAATTCTATTGATGGTATAGACTATTGTATTGACTGCATCTCTCCAATAGGTGTGTGCAACTTTTCCTTCTATCATAATGGTGTGCGTTGTATCAAAAATGATCCTATTCCTTCTTTCTACAATTCTATTTTGTTGAGGGGTTCTAGGTGCACTTAACTATCTCTTTATGGCATGTTCTTTGTAGTACTCACAAAATCTGTCAGAGGTGAATTCTCCTCCTCTATCCGATCTCAAACATTTTATCTTTAGTCCAGATTCATTCTCAACCTTAGCTTTGAATATTTTAAACTTCTCAAAATCTTTTGACTTATCTTTTAAGAATGCAACCCACATCATCCTAGTATAATCATCAAAAAACAAAATGAATTAGATCCAACTTGTTTTCTGTTGAATTCTTCTTGCTCCTAAAATATTTTCTCACATGCTTCCCCATCACATATTCCCTACATATAGTATCAATTGGCTTTTCTATGCAAGGTAGATCTCTTACTGCCTTACCATTTCTTATCGTTACTATGTTATCAAAATTGATATGACATGTTCTTTTATGCCACAACCAACTGTCATCAACTTTAGCAACAAAACAACTTGCTTCTAAATTGAGTTGAAAAACATTACCTCTTGTCTTTGAGCCTGATGCAATCATAACACCATCTTTGTTGTTAATGATGCATTTGTCATCTTTGAACTCCAACTGATAGCCTTTTCCAAGTAACTGACCAACACTAAGAAGGTTATGTTTCAAACCATCAACATAAAGAACATCATCAATATTATTCTTTCCATCCAAGGTGATGGCTCCTCTACCAACTATTGGTTTAGGAGTGTTGTCTCCAAATTTGACCATGCCGCCATTGTATTTGTCCAAATGAACAAACCTTCCTTTATCACTTGTCATGTTATGTGAACAACCATTGTCTATAATCCAATCTGTCCTTATGTTAGCTTGTGAAATCAATGCTAGCTCTTGATTTTCTTTCTTATCTTCATGAACTATCTTGTTATTCATTTTGTCTATAACAACAATGAATCCAATTTATTCTTCACCAGATTCTTCATCTGAAACTCCATCTCCAGCATAGTAGCATTCCTTAGAATACTTAGGCTTGTAATCCTTCTTGAACTTTTTAGACACTTAGATGCAAAGTGACTGATCTTATTACATGAAAAGCACTTAAATGGTAATTGACCTTCATATTTTCCTTTTCCTTTCTTTTATCTTTTGGCAATCATAGCAATATAATTATCTAATGTTTTCTCTTCTTCATCATCATCAAAATTACCAGAAGTGTTTGCAGATTTCTTACCATGAACTATTGCTTTGAAAGCTGTCTCACTCTTTGGTTGTCTTCAATCTTGAAATCTCAAAAGCTGAGATTTTGCTGATCAAGGTCTCTCTCTTGAAATTTGATGTAAGCTACATGGTCTCATCAAGGATTTTTATCTTTCTTTCATATTCAGGAGTGAGGGTAGTCATTAACATGTCCATAATGTCCTCCTCTGAAATCTCTCCACCATTGTTCCTGATTCCAGCAACTACTTCATTAATCCTCTGATTATAAGCTCTGATATTTTATTCAAGTAGCATCTCTAATGCATTGTATCTTTTCTTCCATGTCTTTTTGTGTGCATCCTTTTCTTGTTTGTCTCCTTCAAATATGTCTTCTAGGTGCTTCCATATTTTATGGGTTGTATCTATCTTTTTTACTTCTAAAAATTCACCATCAGATAGGGCACTGATAAGGGCTTCTTTAGCAATAGAATTCTGATGAAACAATTCCTTTTGTGTCTCAGTAGCATCATCTTTTACAAGGTCTTCTAAAGTAGGAATCTTGGCTTCTTTGATAGTTACATTAAAAAACTTCAAAAGCAATGCACTACAAATGAGTCACCATCTTGTTCTTCCAATCAAGATAATTCTCTCCATCAAACTTAGGACTCTATTTCCTAAAGTATGTCATCTAATCAACCTCAATCTATTAAAATTTCTCTCCAAGGCACTTGGCTCTGATATCAATTATTAGGAATAGTCCCAAGAGATAACTGAGAGGGGGGGGGGGGGGTGTGGGGGGTGAATCAGTTATCTACAAGATTCAATTCTTTATCCAATTAAGTATACTTAAACATAAAGAATAAACACAATCAAATAACACATGAACACAACACCAATATTTTAGTTACAGGGAAATCCAAATAGGTAAAAACCCCAGTGGGACTTGATACCCACTAATATTTTGTACCTATGTATAATGATCCTTGTTAGAAGATCCTTTACCCTATTGGGAGTAGCTTTACAATATATTAAGTACATTAGACCTGGTCAAGAGTCAAACCCTATTAGGATTCTTTTACAATTGTCCATGTTAGGGGAGAGGACGCACTGTCCAAGAGCTCACTACTCAAATGGGTGAAGGCTACAACCTTCTAAATAAAAGATACACACTATATCTAGATCTTGGTGAACTATGCTTAGACCTTTTGTCTAGATCAGTTCCAAGGAATAGCACAAGTACTTTACTTGGTCACATAGACCTTCTTCTGATGGCTCAACAATTTGCACACTCTACTTTGTTGTGCTTAATCAACCATGAACCACGCTCAAGCAATCACAAATGATTGCCTATAAATATCTTTCCTCCAAATGATATAATCAAGTCAGCTTGTTAGAACCACCTTGAAATAATATTAGAGAAACCATAAAAAACCCCAATAAACATTTTGTCATCTCCACTATGCACGCAACACATTCTGGGACCTGTCCAATAAGATAATTGTAGGCGCACACTACACACTGTCGGCTCTACCAAAACAACTAGAATTTTCTCTGTAGGCTGAATTAAATCATGTACTCTTAACCAAACATCAATAACACTTCTCCAAGCTTAACTCCAAGGGTGCATACCCTAAAGATAGGCACAACTCAAGAGACAATAAAATCTCTATCGGCTCTTCTGAACAAACACAGGAAATTTCTCCTGCCGAATAGCGACTGCATAACTTCACTTCTACTCATCAAAAGACTATGCATCCATAATTGAAACATCACTATCATGTCTTCAACATATATCCAAGTGCGCAAGGCTCCATGATAACTGTATGGACAACCATACATAGAACACTATCTGTTACTCTGTCAAGAACACTGCTGACACAAGCTGCTATATAACTGTCTGTACTAACAGTTAACCTCTGCACCCATGATATCATGTTGATATCATGTCTATGCTACATATAATGAAATTTTACTACATAATACTTCCACACATGCTACTTTCCATATGTTTTCATCAATGTCAAACATACAGTCAGTACTGGCTTGCTGGCAAATCTCCAATAGTTAGGAGTTGCTTTACAATATGTTTAGTATAGTGACCTTGTCAAGGGTCAAACCCTATTAGGAGTCTTTTACAATAACCCTATTAGGGGTGTGGAAAAACTATCCTAGAGCTCACTACTCAAGTAGTGAAGGCTACAACATTCTGATCTCAGATACACACTATATCTGTTGGATGAACTGTCACTGTGACACTGCTTGTCTGATCAGTTCCTTTGATGCGTTGATGCTTTGACCTCTTGCAAAGATCTAATACATCTTATCACTTCTTCACACACTTTTTCTCTACTCATCTCAACTCTATAACAACTCTCATACTAATTACAATGGGTGCATCTAATATTTATATGCGCATACAAAACAATTAACTAGGTCGGCCCTTTAACCGATTACATACAATGCTTCCAATTGAATTGGCTCAAGCCTATTTACAAAAAAATTTAATTACATGTCTACAACCTATTTATAATAGTCAGATAGCCTTTACATTATAGAAATATAACCGCTAATCAAAATGCCAACAGTGGGTTGCTTGCTTTGTTCTACTCTGGCATTCACTAGTTGTGTGACTTTAACTACCTATAACTTTGTCATACATGCACATCTGATCATGCGCTCATAGACTAAGCATGAATATAATCTAACCATATTATCTTCTAGGGTGCATACCATAACTCATTTGTACTCATGTGTGTTGATGCTCTGAACTACTGGTGCTCTACTTACTGTCCAATCTTCTACACTTAGCCAATTTCTGATCTTCTCATCAAGTGCCCTGACTCCAAAACATCATATGACTTTTTTTTCCACAATGAAAACACTATATTAAGTCATATACACCAGTATAGTCAACTTTCCAACACTCTTTCCTATGGACTTTTCAATGTACAAACAACACTGTTGAATATGAATCACTATCTTTAGGATTGAATATTGTTATAAAACATGGAATTAAGTGTTTAAATTTTTATGGTGATTTTGAGCTTGTAGTGGCACAAGTTAGATCCAAACATGCTGTGAAAAATGATAGGTTGAAATTGTACAAACATGCTATTTGGGATCAGATTGAGCTATTTGAAGCCTTTAACATTAGTTGGGTAGAAAGATCTAAGAACATTATGGTAGATTTCTTAGCTAATGTTGCTTTAAAAATAGATGATTTAACTTTGACTAGGGTATCAATAGTAGAAGTCAAAAGTAGACCAGTTGTTCCGGACAACATTTACAACTAGCAAGTTTTTGAAGATGACCATGATTTTTAAAGTTTATTCAATGCATTGACATTTATGAAGATCAACTCATAGATTGTAATACTTTGGTTGTGGAAGTTGGTGGTAAAGATATGGTCTTAGGTAATGAAATAATTCAGTTAAGTAAAAATCATATTCCCAAAGGTTTAACTGAACTGAAAGCATTATATAGCAGTCAAAATGATCACATGTCAAAAACTAGTAATGCTAAGATCAAAGATTTGGAAGAAGTAAATTTGGGATCACATAACACACCCCAAATGATTTATATTGGAAAAGGGTTAGACCCTCATATAAGATATAATCTGATAAAGCTATTAAGGAAACACAAGCATGTGTTTGCATGGTCCTATGATGATCTGAAAGCCTATAGAGAGGACCTTTTCGAACATGAGATCATGTTAAAGAAAGATGCTAAGCCATTCAGACAAAAATAGAGAACTATTAATCCATTATTGGCTCCCAAAATGCAGCAAGAACTAGTTAACTTCAGTGATGCAGGAATAATTCAGCCCATAAGGCACTCAACTTGGATATCTAACCTAGTCCCAGTCAGAAAGAAAAATGGTGATATTAGGTTATGTGTGGATTTTAGAAATATGAATGTTGCATCTCTAAAAGACAATTATTTTTTGCCTAATATGGAAGCAATTTTGCATAAAGTTACTGGGTGTGAGCTACTATCTATGATGGATGGTTTCTCAAGTTACAACCAGGTTCTAGTAAAATAATCTAAACAATTCAAGACTACATTCACTACTCCTTGGGGAACTTATGTATATGTCAGAATGCCCTTCAATCTTAGAAATGTTGGAGCAACATTCCAAAGAGCCATGGATGTTGCATTTAAAGAGTATATAGATTTATTTATGGTTTTTTACCAAGATTACATGACTGCCTATTCAAAGAAAGATGAAGATCATTGTTCTCATCTTGAAAAGTTTTTTAACAAGGCTCTAGAGTATGGTGTGTCCTTGAATCCAAATTAAGAAGTGTAACTTTACAGTCAAAGAAGGAAAATTGTTAGGACACATTGTATCTAAGGAAGGAGTAAGGATAGATCTCAAAAGAGTAGAAGCCATCTAGAGGGTCATTGCTCCAAAAAATATCAAGGTTGTACAATCCTTTTTGGCAAAAATTAATTTTGTTAGAAGATTTATTTCCAACTTTGCTAAGATTGTGAAACCAATAGTTAAGTTGCTCAAGAAGGAAGTAAAGTTTCAATGGACTATTGAAGCACAACATGCTTTTGACAAGATTAAAAAGGTTGTTCAAGAGGCACCAATGTTGAAATCTCCTGACTACAGCAAGCCTTTCTCATTATTTTCTTTTGCATCATTTCATACTATTGTTGTTGTATTATTACAAAAGGATGAAGAAAATTTTGAACATCCAATTGCATTCTTTAGTAAGTCCTTGTAGGATGCTGAACTGAATTATGAAATGATGGAGAAGCAAGCATATGCATTAGTAAAAGATGTAAAATCTTTTAGGCCTTACTTAGTGTGTGCTAAGGTTATTGCATATGTTCCACATGCAGAAGTAAAAGATGTTCTCACACAGTCGGAGGTCACTGGTAAGAGATGTAAGTAGATCACTAGGATCCAAGAATTCAATTTGAAAATTCACATTACCAAATTAGTAAGAGGACTAGGTATGGCTAAGTTAATGACTGAGGAAAACATGGACTTGGTTCAAGTTAATAATGAAGGGATACCTGATTTGACATTGACAAGCATTGAGAGACAACCATATTATGTTGATATTGTCTATTATATCAAAAATACCAGATGTCCAAAACAAATGACTGATAATTAGAAAAGAGCTTTGAGGTTACATGCTTAGTACACATTGTTACAAGGTGATTTGTACTAGAAAAATAAGGATGGAATTTTATTTTTTTGTCTTGACAAATATCAAGCAGAGAAATTTTTGAATGAAATGCATGTTGGTGTTTGTGGGGGGGCATTATTCTACAAAGACCACTACCCATAAGATTATAAGAGCTGATAATTTTTGGCCTACATTATTCAAGGATTCTTTCCAATTTGTTAAGAGATGTGAGGCTTGTCAAAAATTTTCTTCAAAGTTAAAATATTCAAGAGCATTGTTGTTGAATCCAATAGTTGCAAAAGCACCATTTTCCATGTGGGGAATGGACTTCATAGGAGAATTTGCTGAGAAATCTAGTTGTGGACACAGTTGGATACTTGTTGCAACTGGTTATTTCACAAAGTAGATAGAAGCTATCCCCACAAAAAAGGCAACAAGTAGAATAGTGATTGATTTTCTATTAGATAATGTTCTGACCAAATTTGGTGTCCCTATTAAATTGATCACTAATAATGCAATGTGCTTTAGATCAGATGAGATTAAGGATTTCTGCAAAGAAAATGGAATTATGACATCTTATTCGAAAATGGACAAGTTGAATCCAGTAATAAAAGTATCCTGAAGATTTTGAAGAAAACATCAGAAAGAAATAAGAGAGCATGGCATTCAAAGTTGAAGCTTGCTCTATGGGTAGATAGAATTATAGTAAAAAAGGCCACAGGGAAGTCTCCATTTGAGCTTGTGTATGGATTACAGTCAAGGTTGCCTATCAATAACTTTCTTCCTATATATAAGTTTATCTAGGATGAAGAGTTGGACATTTCAGAGCCAATGCAGGACAAAATTATGCAGTTGGTTGAATTGGATGAAATAAGAAGAGATAGTCAAAAGGACAATGTTAAGTTACAGCAAAAAATGAAATACCTTTTTCACAAGAGAGCTACTACCAAAAAATTCTAACCAGATGATCTAGTGCTCCAGTGGAATGTCAGAGTAGAGGATAAGGGAAAGCATAAGAAGTTTGAGTCACTATGGCTTGGCCCTTACATAATCCATCAAAGTTTTGGAAAGGATTCCTACTTGAAGAATATGGATGGAGAAATTTATGAGTTGTCAGTGCATGGACAATTCTTAAAACCCTTTTTCAGTTAAAATTATGGTTCTTATGCACATGTAGATTCATGTCAATTTTGAACAAGTGTGTTTCCCTTCAGGTTGTGTGTTTCTTTCTTGTTGTAGGTTAGTTAGTTTTGGTATGATGTCCTAGAGATCTATGGTTCTTTCTTAAATTTGTATTTAAACTGTTGACATTGAAAATTCTAGGTTCTAAATATGCAAAAAACATCAGGGAGTATGATCTTAAATTTCAGTTTTATATAATTTCCCTGTGCTAAAAAATTAAAATGAATAAAAAGGCATATATGTTTTTCATTATTCTATTTTCATGTATTAGGTTGTTAATTATTTTATTTCAATTAATTTAATGCATATTCATTTTGAAATAAATAATTATTCTAAAAAATAATAAATAAAGTAATTAAGTGAAAAAGGTGGCGAGAGGGAGTTGAACCCTCAAACTCTCAAGCCAACCTCTTTCCTACCTACCTAGCCTCCTACCCTCTAACCAGTTAGTCTATTTATTTTCTTCGAGAGGATTAGGAGGAGAACCTAATTTATTTACTCTTCCATGTGTAGGTGAGAAGTAAATACAACTTCTCACACAGGGAGTAATCTTTTCCTTAATTACTTCTCAAATCAATGATGAAATATTATTTTCCTATGAATTATTCATTTTCTAGATTTTAGGAAAAAATAATGGGGAGAGAGAGTTGAACACTCGACCTCTCGACCCATCCTTTTTCCTACCTAACTACCCAACTCTACCCTTGCCAATTAACCTATGTTATTCCTTGAGAATGTAGGTGCAAATAAAGGTATTAATTAAAGATAATTTTATTTCCTTTTTCGAAATAAATTATTAAGAGAATGAGTATATTGTTTTTTAGTATGTGTGTGTCATAGAAATTTTATGTTTCGTGAAATTATTGGTTTACCAATATAATTGTTTTTAATTTTAATTTATGATTTACTTCTAAAAAACCCTAAAGTGAAAAATATGATAAGGTAAATAATGTGACAAAGATTACTATGTTTTAGGGTTGTGAAATATTTTTTATATTAATTTTAGTTTTCATATACCTAATTGTAATCATATAATTTTACCTTATTGTAGTTTTATTTTTAATTTTAAAATTTTAACTTGTAGGGTAAAAGGGCTTAAGTGATTATACATTACTATTGCAATTTATTTGTAAATAGTAATTGATTGATTTCTCAACTTTACTTTTAGGGTTTGTGTTTTGAAGCATTTTATGTCTAAAAAACCTTAAATTTGTTCTATTAGATGGTTTTTATAACGTTAGGATTTTTATTAAATTTATACTTACCCTATATGAAGTTATTTTAATATTTGTAAATTTAGGGTAAATGCCCCCTTTTAAGGGTGAATTATGAAACTTTTATATCCTAATGCTTTAGAAAAAATTTCCACATTGTATTTTATATTGTTTTACTTTTGTGAATGTTTGTATTTTAAATAAATATGATATTGTTAATATATTATGAGAATAAAATTTTGAATTTAAAATTAATGTCATATTTCTATTAAATATTTTAGGTAGTTTCTTATGATTTGATAATTAATGTGGGCAACTTATGATTAATATTTAGATTTTATTTGCACTTTTATTATCAAATATATTTGTAAGATTTATATCACACTTTATTAATGTTTAATTTTGATTGATTTTGAGGACCAAATTAAAACCTAAAATATTATAGAATATGACAAATTTAATTTTAAATTTTATTTACTAATACTGGGTGTTTTTGTGCAGGAAACTAAATGTCGAATTATTATGCATGAACACCTAAAGTATAATAAATCAAATTAATTGTACAGGAAATATTTCCCTAAAAACCATTATTATGGTTTAATTTGTATTTTATAGGGTTAGTTGTCAAGATTAGGTCATGTGAAAGGGCATGTCTTTTCACAGAGAACCATTGGAAAATATATTTATATTGATTCAATTTGTAAAAAATCCACATCACAACACAATTGGAAAATCTCCTAAACTACAGATTTTGACCTAATTTTCAAATTTTCAAGTGCAAATGTCAGATAAGTTATTTGTGCTTTTTAAGGTTTATATAGTTTTTTATTTTCAATTAGTTTTTCAGATTACTCTATGAACCAGGGTATCCTACTGTGTTCTTTTCCTAGATTCATTTGTTTAAGGTTAATTTGTACAATTCGAATAGCAATTGCAAGGTCTGTGAACCTGTTGTTGTTCCTTTCGGCCTCTTAATTTGGGTTAAAATCGATAGGACTAATTATATAAATTATTTTGAATTCATGATTCAATGGAAGCCTGTAGGGTGATGGTCTCGCTTTATAGGAGTGAGATACCTTAAAACTGTCTCTGACTATACGTATGATTGAATGTAATTGACTCTATTCACAATTTTGCATCAGGCACTGATCTCATTTAATTTGTAATTGTTATTTGTTTCTTTCTGTAGTTTACATATTAAATCTGATATCTCTCTTTACAAAGCATCAATTAGGTTTTAGTAATAATTTTAAGCTTTGGTTTAGATTTCAAGCAATTTAGCCATTAGGAGATTATAGTTTTTCCTCCAATGATTGTTTACCCCTTTTGAAGGAATTATTGTATTGTCTGTGCATGCATTTTGTAGCATAGGGCATTAGTGAATTCAGGCCTACCAACCTTGGCTCAATTGAGTCAGAATTGCAGAGGCACTTGTTTGTGCCTATCATTTGGCCTCAAAATGGTCCAGTATTTTTTAGCACCAACAAATTGGCGACTCTACTAGGGATCGCTATCAGTAAAGGATAGTTTCAAAATATTTGGTTACTATTACAGAGACTCTATTGGGATAAAGGACTTAGAATAGTTATAGATTCCTCACAGAAGGTGAGGTGGCAACTCTAAAACTCAATATCAGGTGAAGCCTATGTTAGGGAGAAGATCTCTAAATAATAAGTTTCTCACTGAACTGAAACTAAATAGGAGAAATAAGAAATCAAAAAAGAAGATGTTGTATGTGTCTCCCGAAAAGCAACCTAACAAAGATTAAGGTCAAGAGTTTGCTTGTGAGTAGTTCCCAAGTTCAAATCACCATAGCCCAATGAGTAACAATGAGTATAGAAATACTTTTCCATATTTTGATTCTGGTAATCAAGAAGTTGTGTGTGAATAGGAGTAGGAGGATAGGTGGATGGATGAAGTAATTGAGGGGATGATTAGATTGGAGAATAAAGATAAGAGGATGCTCAGAGCCCTTAGAAGATAGCCTGACAAAGCTCTTAGGAAGCTGGGAATAGAAAGGGAAAGCATTATTTCACCTGAAAGAAGTGATGTCGAAAATGGGGAAGTAAATAATAATGAATCTATTTGGGTGTCAGTTTACACTCCTCCCCACAGAAAGAACAGCGTCATATTTTTAACAATAGTTACATTAATCCTATGTTTGAACCAAACAATGAAGAAAGGATTACAGGAAGTGACAATGATTGATTTAAGGTTTTTTCTAATCTAATGTATAACATGGATAATGAGCAGGGAAACAATAATGATCACTGTGAAAATCAAGACAATGCATAAGGGACTACAAGGAATAACAGTGGTCAGGAAAATCAAAATAGAGATAATGAATATAATTTGCATAATTTGCAAGGACGGCCTGTGCATAATGGAAATGTCTATAGTTTATTCAACAATGGTGAACATAGTCACTCCCAGTATGATGGAGGTTCACAACAACGGAGAAATAATGATCATTTTGGTCATAATTTTAATAATTTTAAGCAAAATCATAATGAGAAGCATTATGGAAATGAATACGGAAATAAAAATATTAATAAAGGATATTTACATGCAAAGGATGAGTCTTACAAAGAAAATAAAAATGATATGCATAGTAAAAATATCTGTAGTTTATCAAATAATGATAAACATTTTCAAGATGTTGGTTATGTTCATAATCAGCAAAAAGGTGGTGAGATGGTAGGTAAATTCAATGATTATATGCCACAAAAAAATAACTTTACCTTGCAGCAAAGTGATTTTGATAATAAAAATTATTATTATCAAGGCCCAAAATGTTGGCAAAGAGTAGGTGAATATGGTAGTAAGAATATTCAAGATAGTGAACATGACTAGTAGGATAAAACCAAAAGTGAAATTGAATATTTGCCCAAATTTAAGCAAGTGGATAGCCAGCATGGTACAGCCAGAGAAAATTTTAGAATTGAACATCCAAATAAAAATACTTAGGGCTTAAACAAAAGAGAAATATCTTATCAAAAGGGTAATGATAATTTATATGAACACTGACAGTATTCTCAATTATATGATAATTTACATATGCAGGATGATAGAAACATGCAACCAAGTGAAGGAAAATACCAATCTAAGCGTGAGGAAGAGTTGTATGTTGATCCTTGTATGTAGCATAAACTCTAGCAAGGCATGCCGCATAAAGACTTTACACATTCTCAAGATCATCCTTGTAGTAAGCGCTGGCAAGGTGATGCTCATCAATGGCCCAAATACCATGCACATCAAGCTCATGTGCAGCATAATAATGTTAAAAATCATGCCCAACATGCTAGTTTCCTTGGGTGTGATTTGGGAAATCAATACAAGAATAATTCATGATATAAGGAGATACAAATTCCCAATGCTAGTTATCTAGATTTGTATACCCAAAGCATATATAATGAGGAAGCACAACAAAACAACAATGAGCATGAAGCAAATCTACTTGCGCAACAAGGTAGTCACCAAAATATTGATTATTGCCAGCATGCTAGGGTCTATGTGCAGCCTCCAAACATGCACTAGCAGCACCAGCAATTATATCCAAAGCAAAGTGATTGGCAGCCCATTAATCACAAGAAACAACATTGTGACATGGGAAATAGAAATGAATAAATTCAAGATACTTCTTGCCCAGAGTTTGTGCAAGGATGGTGGGATGAAAATACTCACATGATTCCTTGTTTGCAACCATGTGACCAGCACGTTAGTATTGGGAAGGATCATTGCATGAAAGCCAGAGATAAAAGTGAAGGTGCACAATTAACTTCACATAGTTTAGTGATAGATAATATGTGTAAGCAGCCTAAGCAGAATACCCAAGCAAATCAGCAAATGTATTATTTACACTACCCTAATTCTCTTGCACATGAAAGTGATTTTTCCAATGGCTGGCATGTCAATTTTGGAGCAAAAAATATACATGACATGAGGAAATATCAAATGGATTATGCTCAAAACATATGTAACCATAACCCATAGCCAGGTGAGATTTACACATTTGCACAGGGTGAGAGTAAATATTTTAAAAAGAATAATTATACAAGTTGTGATAATGTGCAATTCGATATGACAAAACATGACCAGCATGTTAAAAGTGAACATGACCAGAATTATCTACATGGAGAAGGTGAAAACGTGATAGTGGGAGCTGGCATTAAAAATAAAAGCTATTATTACCAAGGAAAAGGGGATAACGAGAAATTAAATGATGATTTTTCACAGCCAAGTAATTTTCACCAGTGCAGGCATAGGGAAAATGAGTATGGCAATAAAAATATTCACGCTGATTTTGAGGATATAAAAGGTAATAAAGAATTTCATTTACAACAAAGCGATTATTTATATAATGGAAACATTAATGCGGGAGGAAATAAAGTATATAGTCAATATAATGAAGAGGATAAAAAATATAATTATGTTGGGAATGCCGAAGCATATACATATCCAGGAAACCATGCACAAAGCCACGATGGTACATAGTTTTTAAATGCCAACACGAATGACACAAACAATGAAATTTCACAGCATTATGAAGATTATGCACAAGGTAAAGGAAATTATAATTATTTTCATCGGCAACCTAATGATAGGATGCATATGCAGCATGAAATTCATAATTGTATTAGAACAGGTATTAATAATGATAATGAACATCATTATTTGAATACACAATATCTTGGAGGTACTGCGCAATACCAAAATATTGATAGGCAATATTATGAAAATGGACATAATCTACAAAATGGTAGTACACCTCATCATGTACATAGTCAAATTTATCCAAATGGAGGCCAAAACTACACACAACAATATGGTATGGGCACGAATCAGTAGTGTGCAAATCTGGGATAGCAGCAACATCAACAACATGAAGGATGGGTACAAAATCCAATGAGTATGGATCAGCAACCTCACACAGGTCAGCATGGTCACCAGGCAAATCAACACCAGAGAGGTAATCATGTATGCCAAAATCAATACTTTCAGAATAATGACCAAAATAGAAATCAAATTAATGTTAGATATCAATAAATTAATGAGAGATATAAACCATTGGATTTTTCAAATATAATATGTTGTCTTGACCCAATACCTAATAAGTTAAAGGCTGATGCTATCCCTAAGTTTACTGGTGATGGATCCCAATTAGCAGAACAACATGTCATTAATGTCAAAAATATTGTTTATGAATTTTACATAACTTATGAAGATGTGCGTATGAAAATGTTTGTGCATTCACTCAAGGATAGTGCAGATGAATGGTATAGAAATTTTCATGACAGATCAATTACCTTTTGGTAAAGTTTTGTTGATCAGTTAATGGAAGAGTTTGGGGATCACAGAGATCCGTCTTTTGCATCTCTTGAATTAACCAGTATAAAGAAAAATATGAATGAGATAGTAAAAGAATTTAATAAAAGGTTTAACAAAGTGTTGAATAAAATTCTGAAAGAAATTCACCCTGTAGATTCCTTTTTAATAACCTTTTATTTGACAGCCTTTGATGTCAAAACAACTTATGAGATAAGGTCTCATAACTCGACAATGTTACAGAAAGCTTTCAAAATTGCATTAACTATTGAAAACAATAGGATAGCTGCAGGGAGAGTGGATAAGAGAAATGATCCCAGGCTATTCAATCCTACAGTCCTGAAGAAGAATGAAGAAAATGATAAGATGGATGAACTAATGAATTTGGTGAAAATTTTGCAATCAAATAAAAGTCATTTTCAAGCAGGAAAGAATGATAGAAACTTCCACAAGAATGACAGATACAGGTTGCAAGACATGCCTTATCATACATAATGGAAAGATGAAAAGCCTTTAAAAAAGTAGATAGACACTCTAGATCCTCTTAAGAAGAATAATCATTTCATAGGGGATGAACTTTTGTGTGACATTTGAAAGATACCTCACCCCTAGGAACAATGTCTTATAGCATAGAAGATTATGGAGGAAGAGCACCAAGGATGTGAGGAGAGACCTGCGATAAATGCTTTATCATCTACCCCCTTTTGGTTAGGAGATAGTGATGACTCAGATGGTGAATACATGCCAGATGAAAGCTACAGGAGGTTAAGTTACCAATAGGAATAGAAAGTCTTTTCAGATAGTGATGAGAGTCCAAATATTAGAAGGACAACAAAAGAGGAAAGAGAGGCTTACACTATGGCAGCGATGGAATAGGTTCTTAGCAACTATCGCTTAAGGAACAGGAATGTGAACTTAGGAAATGAACAAGCAGCAGGGATGTATAGAATTTCAAACAAGAATGCTGAGATAAAGAAGGTAAAGACAGATGTCCCTAAAAGGAAATTTGATCAAACATCAAAGATAAGAAAACCTATGGATAAGCAAAGCAATGGTAAGAAAATTTTAAATTGTACCTCATTCATGTCTCAAGCATTATCTCAGGTAAAATTTTCTATCCCTCTAATGGAAATAGTTAAATTAACTGATTACAAGAATGAAATGATCAAGATAATAAATGATGTTGTTAAAAATGATTCAAAGGAACAAAAGGATAATGAAGAATTACCAATTATTTACCTAGGAACTTCTGTTAATGAAGATGCTACTAAAGTAGATCATTTCTTTCTAACTTTATTGATAAACAATAAATTAGTTTAAAATTGTATGTTAGACTCCGGAGCGGTGGTTAATATTATGCCTCATGGGGTAATGAAGGAATTAGAAATGAATGTGGATACTACTTATGGAAAATACTATGCTATGGATAATAGGTCAGTTCCAATTATTGGTATAATGAAAAATGTTGAATTTAAGTTTCCTTCATGTCCTAAAAAATCTTATAAAATAGATATTACTATTGTAGAAGTACCACCTAGTTATGGAATATTATTATCTAGACAGTGGTCCAATTTAGTAGGTAGAAATGTTCAATTAGATCTCTCTTATGCTTCTATCCCAGTGAATGACAGGGTTATAAGGATCGACGAGGAACCAAGATCTACTTACATCATTGAAGATATTGATCCAAGTCAGGTTACACACTTTTTCCATACTGACATGGAGAATTTCCAGGTAAGTATTCATAAAAATCTCATTGAAAATACTAGTCCTATTGAAATATGTGCTAAGGAAAATAGTGATTTCATTTGGAAAATATTTTTTGATGGATCATGTAGCAAAAGTGGTAATGGAGCAAGTGTAGTCTTCATATCCCCAAATGGGAAATCCTTTAAATATTCCTTTTTGTTAGCTTTTGAATGTACTAACAATACTGCAGAATATGAAGCACTCCTATTAGGTCTAAAAATAGCAGGTAAGCATGGTATCAAAGTTCTTTCTATTTATGGTGATTCTAAATTAGTTGTATCTCAAATTAGGGATAAGTTTGTTACTAAGAATAATACCCTAAAAAGGTACAAGAATGAAGTTTGGGATTCTATAGAATGTTTGGATGCTTTTTCAATAACATGGTGATGCAGGAGCATCCTGGGTGTAAGAGCAATCTTGCATCACCCAAAAATATTTTTGTTTGCTTTTCAATAAGGGCTATCTTGTGCAGAGCTACTATTTATGGAAACTTACTATTTTTAGTAAGTTAGTCATATGATCTCAGAATGTTTTGATTTCACAGTTGGAGGTTCATCCTAGTCATTTCAGCCTACCAGTTAAGTTTCATTGCCACATCATCAGTATTGGTGAAGTTATTGAGGTTTTTGGGTATGAATTCTTTCAGGTCAATTTTGAAGGCCTTAGAGGCTCCGGATCGAGGTCGACCCCCAACTGACTAGCACTAGCGTTTGTTAAATGTTGTAGATCTTGTCATGGCATTTCCAAAAAGTGGTTACAATAGAAAAATGGAGCTACAGTTAGAAAGTTATGGCCTCTGGAAGTTGGGTTACCTAAAATCATATTTTTGTATTTCTTTTGAGCCGACCCTATTGTAAAAATTGTGAAAATAAATTAATTCTATGTATAGTCGGCCTTAAGGGCTAAATTTTTGGAACCTTCTCGGGTGGTGGAAATTGCCTATATAAAGAAGGCCCATAGTGTTGTCTAGGCAGTTCTGGGTGGTAGATCTCGGTGATAATTCAAAACTTTGTTCTACAGAATATTGTAAGGGAATGCCCATGTGGCTTTGCATATTGTAATTCTAAAAGTTTGTAATTCCACATTTGTGGAGATAATAAGAAGCCAATTTTCTGTTCTTGCATATTGTTGTTGTTTCTCTGTTTCTGTTATGTGTTTGTGGTATTAAGGGGAGCACCCTTCATCAAGTGGTATCAGAGCAGGAGTTCTTGAGTGTGTAAACAAATCACCGACTGTGAGGTAGTTTGCTCCAGGACTGTGGTTAGGGTTTCAGCGTGCATCACGAAAATGCCTCCACGAAGGGAACGTGGTGGAAGAGCTGGTTTTGTAACACCTGAGGTTAGAGTGCTCTAGAGACAAGTGCGAGCATTGCAAGAAGAGATTTAAAGAGGAATGAATCTTAATGTCATAGATAAAAGTGAAGATGAAGCCAAAGAAGGAAATGATGATCAAGAAGAAGAAGAAGGCAAAATTTTGAATCGAGAAGAAGAAAGGCTTTTCTGAGCCATTTCCAAGATTGGAAAAAGACCTAAGATCAAGGTTCCTACATTTTCAAGAAATCTTAACCCAGAAGAATTGATCGACTGGATCAATGAATGTGAAGAATGCTTTGAGTATGAAGATTTTGAGGATCTTGATAGGGTCAAATTCATGAAGGCCAGACTGAAAGGTCATGCAAAGATCTAGTGGCAAGAGATTCAATTGGAGAGAAATAGAAGAGGGAAAGATAAAATCACAAGATGGGATTGGATTATACATGGATGATATTATGGATTGTTTGAGTGGAGCTGTGTATTTCTCAAAGATAGATCTAAAGAGTGGATATCACCAGATTCAAATTAGAGAAGGAGATGAATGGAAGACTGCCTTCAAGACAAAGGAAGGACTGTATAAGTGGTTAGTCATGCCTTTTGGGCTAACCAATGCACTGAGCACTTTCATGTGGCTCATGAATGAGGTTCTGAAAGAATTTCTGGGTAAGTTTGTCATTGTGTACTAAATGATATTTTGATCTTTAGTAAGACATTGGAAGAGCATATGATGCATATTCATATGGTGTTTGAGAAGTTAAGAGATGAGAAATTGTTGATTAATTTGAAGAAGTGCAGTTTTGTGAAGAAAGAGTTAGTGTATTTTGGATTTGTAGTTTCAACAGAAGGTCTAAAAATGGACCTAGAGAAGGTATAGGCTATCCTTGAATGGCCTACTCCAAGGAGTGCTACTGATGTAAGGTCTTTTCATGGTTTGGCTAGCTTTTACAAAAATTTTATCAAAAATTTTAGCAGTATTTGTGAACCCTTGACTGAAACAATGAGAGGGGATAGAAAAGAGTTCAAGTGGACTAATGGGGCAAATAAGAGTTTTAAACTGTTGAAACAAAAAGTTACAGAACAACCTATTTTAGCACTTCCAGATTTTAACAAGGTGTTTCAAGTAGACTATGATGCTAGTGGTACTGCAATAGGAGCTGTTATGAGCCAAGAAGGTAAACCTATTGCTTATTTCAGTGAGAAGTTAAATGATGCCAAGAGAAAATATTTTGTTTATGATCAAAAATTTTATGCTATAGTTCAAGCATTGAAGAAGTTGAGACATTATCTGCTTCCTAAAGAGTTTGTTTTGTATACTGATCATCAAGCTTTGCAATATTTGAATAGTCAAGGAAAGTTGAATCAAAGGCATTTGAAATGGGTTGAGTTTTTGCAAAGTTATACGTTTGTTTTGAAACACAAAAAAGGAAAGTCTAACAGGGTTGTAGATGCGCTTAGCAGAAGGCAACTATTACTGACAGAGATGCAGATTGAAGTGGTTGGGTTCAAGGAACTCAAGAATTTATATCTAGAGGATCCTAATTTTGGTGAAGCTTGGAAAGCTTGTAAAGAACCTATTACTCTAGACAGAATGAAGTGGCTAGATTTCATCATTTAGGATGATATGCTATTCAAAGGAAGTCAGTTGTGCATTCCAAGAAGTTCTATGAGGGAGAATCTCATTAAGGAGAAGCATAGCAGAGGATTGGCTGGACATTTTGGTCATGATAAAACTCTTGCTTTGGTTAGTGAGAATTATTATTGGCTGCAGTTGCAACAAGATGTCAAGAAGTTTGTACAAAGTTGTAGAGTATGTCAAATGGTGAAAGGAGTGAAGCAGAATATAGGGTTGTATCAGTCATTACCTGTACCAGAGAAGCCTTGGGAGGATATCAGCATGGACTTTGTTCTTGGTTTACCAAGGACACGGCGGGGACATGATTCAATTTTTGTGGTAGTTGACAAATTTTCAAAGATGGCACATTTTATTCCCTACAAGAAGACTAATGATGTTGTTCATGTAGCAGAATTATTTTTCAGAGAAGTGGTGAGACTACATGGTTTGCCAAAGAGTATAGTTTCAGATAGGGACACTAAGTTCATTGGATATTTCTAGTGTACATTGTGGAAGAAGTTGAAGATGGATTTGAAGTTCAGTTCATCACATCATCCACAAACTGATGGACAGACAGAGGTGGTGAATAGGAGTTTGGGAAATTTGCTAAGATGTTTGGTTGGAGATAAGCCAATAGGATGGGATTTGATTTTACCATAGGCAGAATTTGCATACAATAATTCTATCAATAGGAGCACTGGTAAATCACCATTCCAGATTGTATATGGGAGTAGTCCAAGAAATGCATCTGAGTTGAGAAAGATAGATAAAGGAGAAATAAGCAGTGTTGAAGCTGAGGATTTTGCAGAATATTTGAAGAACATCCATGAGGAGGTGAGGAAGCACATTACCAAGATGAATGCATAGTATAAGACTAAGGAAGATGAGAAAAGGAGGCATAAGGAATTTCAGGTTGGAGATGAAGTCATGGTTCATTTGTGGAAGGAAAGATTTCCAGTTGGTACATATAACAAGTTGAAAATGAAGAAGTTTGGGCCATGTAAGATACTGAAGAAGCATGATTCAAGAAATGCATATGAGGTTGAGTTGCCTACTGAGATGAATATTTCACCAATAGTTAATGTTTCAGGTTTGACAGAGTATCATGAAGGAGGTGTTGAAGATGATGTTACAGCAGCATAGTGGAGTATTCTAGCAACCAGTTCAAATATCAAGGAGATTGAAGACATACTAGATAGTCGTGTTGGCAGAAGCACAAGGAATAGGACATATGAAGATTATTTGGTCAAATGAAAAGGATGACCTATTGAAGATTCATCATGGCTAGCAAAGGAGGAGGTTAACCATCTTGGTTTTCCTCTACACACCTGAGTCATGACAGGGTCACTTCTCAAATTACCCCGGGTGTCTGATGCATGAGCATCTTGGGCGTAAGAGCAATCTTGCATCACCCAAAAATATTTTTGTTTGCTTTTCAATAAGGGCTATCTTGTACAGAGCTGCTATTTATGGAAACTTACTATTTTTAGTAAGTTGGTCATATGATCTCAGAATGTTTTGATTTCACAGTTGGAGGTTCATCCTAGTCATTTCAGCCTACCAGTTGAGTTTCATTGCCACATCATCAATATTGGTGAAGTTATTGAGGTTTTTGGGTATGAAATCTTTTAGGTCAATTTTGAAGGCCTTAGAGGCTCCGGATCGCAGTTGACCCCCAGCTGACTGGCGCAAGCACCTGTCAGGCACTGTAGATCTCGTCATGGCATTTTTGAAAAGTGGTTACAATAGAAAAATGGAGCTACAGTTAGAAATTTATGGCCTCCAGAAGTTGGGTTACCTAAAATCATATTTTTGTATTTCTTTTGAGCCAACCCTATTGTAAAAATTGTGAAAATAAATTAATTCTATGTATAGTCGGCCTTAAGGGCTAAATTTTTGAAACTTTCTCGGGTGGTGGAAATTGCCTATATAAAGAAGGCCCATAGTGTTGTTTAGGCAGTTCTGGGTGGTAGTTTTGGGTAATAATTCGAGGCTTTATTCTACAGAATATTGTAAGGGAATGCCCATGTGGCTTTGCATATTGTAATTCTGAAAGTTTGTAATTCCACATTTGTGGAGATAATAAGAAGCCAATTTTCTGTTCTTGCATATTGTTGTTGTTTCTCTGTTTCTGTTATGTGTTTGTGGTATTAAGGGGAGCACCCTTCATCACATGGATAGATAGGTCTAAAAATATTCTTGTTGATTTCCTACCTAACCTAGCAGTTAAGCATAATGATATTCCATGTGAAGATATTGCATAGGTAGAGATCAAATCAAGACCAGCAATACCTGATAATGTTCATAATTGGAAAATCTTTGAGGATGATAGAGACATCATAAAGTTCCTTGCATGTGAAGAAAGGTATGAAGATCAGTCTATTGATTTAAATGCTTATGTTGAAACAATAGATGAAAAGGATACTTTATTTGGAAAAGATGCAATTCAACTTTAAACTAATAAAATTCCTAAAGGCCTTGTTGCATTAGAGAGAATGTTTGATAATAAGGATTCTAATAGTAGGGTTAAAATGGAAAATACTACTATAGAGGAAGTAGAAAAGATAAACTTAGGAAATGAACATACTCCTAAAGAGGTTTTCATTGGTAAAAAGTTAACTCCTAAAATCAGAGCTGGTATTGTTAGTTTATTAAGAAAGTATAGACATGTATTTGCTTGGTCCTATGATGATCTTAAGGCTTATAGAGAGGACTTGTTCCAACATGAGATACCCTTAAGACTCGATACAAATCCCTTTAGACAAAGGCAAAGACCGATCAATCTGACTTTGGCTCCTAAGATGAAGGAGGAACTTATTAAGATGAGGGATGCTAGTATCATCAATCCAATTAGACACTCTACTTGGGTTTCAAACTTGGTACATGTTGGGAAGAAGAATGGAGATATCAGGCTTTGTGTGGATTTTGGAAACCTAAACATATCTTCATTAAAGGACAACTATGAATTACCTAACATGGAAGCATTATTACAAAAGGTTACAGGGAATGAATTGTTATCCATGATGGATGGGTTCTCTGGGTACAATTAGGTAAAAGTTAAAGAAGAAGAGTAGTACAAAATAGTGTTCACTACACCATGGGGTACATATGTTTATGCAAGAATGTCATTTGGACTTACGAACACCATGGCTACTTTTCAGAGAGCCATGGATGTGGCTTTTGGGGATTTCATTGACATTATCATGGTAATATATCAGGATGACATCACAACTTATTCCAAGAAGGCAGAAGACCATTGCAAGCATTTAGAGAAAAATTTCAAAAGAACCCTTGAATATGGAGTATCCTTAAACCCAAAGAAATGTCATTTTGGGGTAACCGAGGGTAAACTTCTTGGTCACATTGTTTCTAGGGAAGGAGTTAGAATAGACCTAGAAAGGATTAAAGCAATTGATAAGGTTCAGATTCCTAAAAATGTTAAGGGGATTCAATCTTTCTTTGGACAAATCAACTTTGTGAGAAAGTTTGTCCTGAATTTTTCAGAAATCATAAAACCTATTGCAAAGATGTTAAAGAAGGATGCATTTCTAAATTGGACAGATGAGGCCTTAGAAGCATTTGCCAGCATTAAAAAATAAATTAAACAGGCTCCAATTTTGAAATCTCCTAATTTTTTCAAACCTTTTCAATTGTTCTCCTTTGCTTCTTTCCACACCATCACAGTGGTTTTACTACAAAAAAACAATGAAGGATATGAGCAACCAATAGCTTTCTTTAGTAAAACCTTACAATCTTCTGAGCTAAACTATGATATACATGAAAAGCAGGCTTATGCATTAGTTAAATCAATAAAATCATTCAGACCCTATCTAGTTGGAGCTAAGATTGTGGCATATGTACCTAATGCAGCAACTAAGGATATCTTGAGGCAATCAGAGGTCATGAGTAAAAGATGTTGATGGATAAATCAGATTCAAGAGTTCAATATTGAGATTCAGATCACTAAGCTAATCAAAGGACAAGGATTGGCTAAACTCATGGTAGAGACAAATTTGGATGTAGCCCAAGTAAACCAAGTAAATTTGGAAAGTGCAAAAATGAGCATCGAGTAGTGTCCATGGTACACAGACATAGTCTACTTCTTAAAGCATATGAAGTGTCAAAAAGGTCTAAGTGATAATCAAAAAAGAACTATAAAGTTACAAGTGTCCAGATATGTACTAATTCAAGGAGACCTATATTAGAAAAATAATGATGGTATCCTCCTATTTTGTTTAGAGACCTATCAGGCTAAGTCAGTTATTAAAGAGTTACATGATGGGGTATGCGGTGGTCACTTTTCAGCTAAGACAACAACTCATAAGATATTAAAAGTCGGGTATTATTAGCCCCATTTTTTCAAAGATTGTTATGAATATGTTAAAAAGTGTGAATCTTGTCAGAAGTTCTCTGGGAAATTGAAATACAATGGTGCTTTACCCCTTATCCCTTTACAAACTGAGGAGCCTTTCAAAACGTGGGGAATAGACTTTATTGGGGAAATTGCAGATGCTTTGAGTGGAGGTCTCAAGTGGATATCGATTGTGATAGATTACTTTATGAAATGGGTTGAAGCTATACCTACAAGACAAGCTACAAGCAAGGTGGTCATCAAGTTTTTGATAGACAACATACTTACCAAATTTGGAGTACATTGTAAGATTCTTTGTGACAATGGCATGTGTTTCAGATCTAAGGAATTTTTAGAATTTTGTAAAAAATATGGCATCAACCTATCCTACTCATCCCCATATCATCCGCAAGGGAATGGTCAAGAAGAATCAAGTAATAAGAATATACTCAAGATTATCATAAGAATGTTGAGTAATACCAAGAAGGCATGCAGGGACTCAAAGCTAAATCTAGCTTTATGGGCAGATAGAGTAACAGTGAAAAGATCAACAAGTTTTTCTCCTTATGAGTTGGTTTATGGAAAACAAGAAAGGTTACCATTGACCAGTCTCCTGCCAGTTTACAGGTTCATCTAGGAAGAAGAGCTTGAGGATGTTGTTAGGAATGGGAACACTGAGAGGGGGGGTGAATCCGTGTTCACTGTATTTTAATCTTTATACTAAACTTAAATGCTTAAGTACTAAATTAAACATGAAACATGAAATCAAAACATGACACCAATATGGTTACAGGGAAACCCAAATAGGTAAAAAATCCAGTGGGAATTGACACCCACTAATATTCTGCAATAGTGTTTTGTGATCCTTGTTAGAAGATCCTTAACCCTGTTAGGAGTTTCTTTAAAATGCTTTAAGTATAGTAGACATTGTTAAAGGTCAGACCCTATTAGGAGTCTTTTACAATAGTCCCTATTAGGGGAGAGGATGCACTTTCCAAGATCTCACTGCTCAAGTGGTGAAGGCTACAACCTTCTGAACTCAAATACACACTATATCTACAGGATGAACTATCACTATGACACTGCTTGTTAGATCAGTTCCTTTGATGTGATGATGCTTTGACCTCTAGAAAAGATCTAATACATCTTCTAGTGTCTTCACATACTTCTGCTCTTCTTATCATAACTCTCTATCAACTTCCATGCTAAATACAATGAGCGCACCTTATATTTATATGCTCATACAAAATAAACATGTAGGTCAGCCCTTAGACCTATTACATACAATGCTTCAAAATGAATTGGCTTAAGCATGCTTACAAACAAATAAGTATATATGTCAGCAACCTAAATACAATAGGTGCATAGCCTTTAAAATACTACATAACCGCAAACCAAAATATTGACTATCGGCTCCATGCCTATTCTTCATTGGCACACACTGGCTGTGAAACTTCAACTGACTATAACTTTCACATCCTTGCATATCTAATTATGCGCTCATAAACTAAGCATCAATATAGTCTAACTAACTTAACTTCTAGGGTGCATACCATAATTCTTCCATACACACATGTGCTGATGCTCTAAGCTGCAAGAACTCTGTACACTGTCTAGTCTTCAACACTTAACTGATTTTTTATCTTCTCATCAAGTGCACTGACTCCAAACTGCTATATGACTTTGTTTCCATAATGACAACACTATATCAATTCATATACATTAGTATAGCCAACTTTCCAACAATCTCCCCCTTTGTCATTGATGGAAACAAAGGAATATGGCCAAGTTTCTAACTGTCCTTAATAAAAAAACTTTTTGTCATCTATACATATACTTATATCTCCCTATACATATTATGATCCATATTCTATACACAACTCCCCCTTTGAAATTAATGACAAAAGTGTTACAAAAAACTTTATCTACACATACTCACTGAGGGAAAACATCTAGATATGCAATCTTTAGGTTCTGGATCTCCTTCTTCCAAAATGAGATCAAAGAGTTTACTATCTGGAGATGGGCGCATAATGCATACTAAAGCTTCTCCATATTCTTCAAGTCTATGGAAGGACCTTGATCATAGGTTATCATGGTTGCATCAATCTCCTTGATGTTTTGATTAAGGATGTCTAATGAGGGCGCAAGAGCATTCCTCAACTAAGTCTATCTAGACCTTATCTTTGCCATTTCTTTCTCTACCTTCTCAATTTTGTCCAACTGACCTTGGTAGACATTGTTGCACATGTTCACATCAATGGATGTTTCTTTCACTGAACTCTTCACCTGCTCAATCATAGCTTCTACCTCTTTTATTTTCTTGAAATGAGCATCAGTAAGCTTGTCTTGATCCATGCATTTTGCAATGATTCTTCTTCCTTGATCTGCAAATTCTTTCAAGGATGCTTGACCAGTCTTGAGGGAACTGAGGTCAAGTGCAAATTTGTTCACCAATTCATTCATTCTTTAGATACTTTTCTTCTACAACTAGGGATGCAGATTCTTCAAGGCTTGAGAAAAAAATTTTGAACTATGAGATGACTGTACTTACATCATCAACCGAGTGTATCTTTGACACTTTCTTATCTTATGGCAATAGATCATTCAAAATGTTTACTAATTATACTAGGAGGGGATTCCTCATCACTTGTTTTTCTTTGGCTTTCTCCATAGCTAAGATGCTAAACTTATTCAGGTCTTCTTCTTTCCATGAGTCCAAACTGGATGTGTCAGGTGTCAAACTTGACAACAATGCTATAGAGGGAGTGATGGGAGTGCTATCCACCACTTCTTGCTTTATTGATATTTCATCCTTTTTCTCACTTTCTTTTATATTTTCTTCTTCTTTCTTTTCTTCTTTTTCTATTTTTTCTTTTTCTATTTATTTTTCTTCTTCTTTGTCATCACCAGTCAATGCTTCTTCTTGATGAGTGGGCGGTGTGTTGTTGCATAATATTTCATCTTCTTGTGTTCTCACAAAAGCTTCCTCAAACTTGTCCAACTCAATGTCAGTGGTTGTCATGGCTATCTCTACATTATCAATGATAATGGTGCTATCCTTAAGTGATTCTATTATGGGCGTAGACTTATCTACCTCTGTTTGTGCTTCCACTATAGGTGTTGACTCTTAAGGACCTGTGGATTGTATCTTGATAGTCTTTGCTACTTTGACTTGCTCACTAGGTACTTGAGTCATGGGTGTAGACATAGGTTTCATGTGCTTCTCTAAGAATACCTTCTCAAAGGCCTTCTTTGTTTCCTTAGAAATTAGCTCATAATCTTTGTTCATGAGGTGTAGTGTTCTCATCTTTGTCCTTAAGTGCGGCTTCACCAAATTCAACAATAGTGACTTTTCTTCAATAGAACATACTAGAAGAGTGGAATCAAGTGTTTTTTCCCTTATTCTAAAGTCTTCTTCAATGGCTTGTCTCTTCAAGGTATCCATAATCTCCCATACCTTATCTGGAATTGTTGTCTTCAATTCAAGAACTATCTTCTTGAACTTTATCATATGTTTATTCAACATCTCATGAATCTCTGATTTATCAATTTCATGATATTTTCCATAAAACTTGGCTATTAGATCTAGCCTTCCTTCATCTACAACTCTAGTCCTTAACACTTGAAGACTAGGTATGAATCCTACTTCTGGAGGTGACTACACATTTTTCAATTTTCTTCTTGTGGCTGCACTTATAGCTGAAGGGTGATTTGTGGCCATTTGTTTTCTCCTCTTGGGCATCTTAGGAGATGCATCTATGGACTCAATATCAACTATAATAGTGGGCATAGGACTGATATCATCAAATTTACCCTATTTATCTTTTGGATCATCAGTCTTCTCAATCTTTATCTTTTTCAACTTAGGATCATCTGACTTAGCATCTTCTGTGGATGCACTCTCAATTTCCAAATCAATCTTTTCTTCCCTTGCCTTGTCAAGGTCTACTTGTGTTACTCCATGAATTCTGAATATCTTAGATGTAATCTTAGAGGCTTTCCTCTTAGTTGTTGCATTGTTTAGTTTAGCATCAACTTCCCTTTTATTCTCCTCATAAGTTCCCCACCTAGGTTTATTAGGATCTTTGGGGGCTGATAGTAGAACCTATGCATATGCTTCAAGGACCTATTCATCTACCTCATAACCAAGTGGATGAATCCACTTAGTTCTTGGCTCAACAACTTCCATACAAGTTGTGTATGTCTCTACCATAAAGCAAATATTATACTTATACTTTTCCACAATGCTCTCTAGAATTCTATACCTCATTTGCATCTTGACCCTGAAGGTCTTCAATTCCAATGTTACATAATCTCTCAATGTACTCTCTGTGGATTCTTTGTTAGATATCTATGGCATGGTTGGAATGGACTTGTCCAAATACAAATCTGATACTCTCCCAACAATATGAAGGTACATGTAAATGATCAATTACCCAAACTTGAATATCTTGGTTTTGTCATGCTTGATGGCCTTGATGTTATCAATCAACTGTGCACACAAGATCTCACACAAGTTGAACTCTACATATTCCTTCACAAGTCTAATGGCTACTAGAATAGTGCCCACTAACACACTATTCACCCTGCTAGTGTGATGAAACATGTATCCAAGTATCATAGACATCAATTTGATGTCTACTTATTCAATAGGCTCAATTGTCAACCCACGCCTATCACTCCTTGACTTACATGTTTGCTCAACAATTTTTCTAACATTCTTGCCCATAGGAAGGATGACGCCTATCCTAGAAAGGCCTGTCATCTCATATATCAAGTCATTGGTGATTCTTACTAGCACATCACTTGTTTAATCACTTTCCAACTGATCTCTGAGATAGTCTGAAGACTTCTGGATTAGTGCGATGAACTAGGGTTTTTGCAACTAACTAAATGCATTAAAAATCACTGATAGATCAATCTTTAAGTCTTCACAACAACTTCCAAGGCTCTTTCTACTCTTCAATCGCTATGAGTTCAAATGCAATGAGTGATTAAACAACTTTCTGTGTACTTAAAGTGAGAATTTCTCCATTAATGCAAGTCGTGTAAACCAAGCTATCTATTCAAAATTTCCAACTTGAGTTCTCTTCACAATCATCATGTGCACTCTTGCACAAAGGTACCTTTATACTCCAAAAGCTTAAGTCCAAAGGTGCATACTCTAAGGATGAGTATACCAGCCACACAGGGGTCTAGAGCTAAATTAGCTCCCCCTATGACCTTGAGGGCCATTCATCTAGATGTAGAGGGTGCGTCCACTAAAAATGCATCCAATACATTCTCATCAACTTTGTCCTTCTTTCCTTCTAACCAAATCAAGCTCGCATCCTTTGAGGCTTTCACAAACTTGACTTCTCCTTCGGGATCCAAAACTAGTTCTTCGACCTTTTTAGGGATTTCCTGACCTTGCGTCCTTGATCTATAGAACCTTGAGATATGTCCAGCCTTGTTACAAGAGTGACAAATGATTGGAGGTCTTATATTCCTTAGTGCATTGACATGAGTCACCAATCTGCATTGTCTCATTGAGTGACCATTATAGTTACATATCTGACATGTAACATTCTAAGAACTTCTTGTGTTTGTCTGATTCTGATTTCTCTGATCATGTTGAATCCTATTCTTCTTAATAGTATTACAATTCATAGCTCTATGACCAAACTTATTGCATGAATAACAGTAACCATTAAAAGGTCTTACCTCTTTACAATTCCTTGCAATGTGTCCATGCTTGTTACATGCAAAACAAGTGCGTTCTACTTGCTTGTGCTCATTCTTAGTTGGTCCACCATTATCTTTGGTTTGATCTTCAGTCTTTTTAGCATCAGTAGAGTCCTTTTGTGAATCCTTTCTTGCTCACATGTTGTCAATATGATTTTGTGCTTCATTGTATCCAATACAGCTAGTGTCTCCTTTGGCTCTCCTTGCATACACCTGAGATTCTATCAAATTAGAACTGGTGTGTAATTTTTTAATATTATTCTTTGCTTCTTTCAACTCAGACTCCAAGCTTTCTTTGTTATTCCTTAGCTCCAATATTTCCATGTTTGCTTGCCTTAGTTCTTCATTGAGTTGAAGGTTCTCTTTGATTTGTTCATTGTAGACTTCCTGATTGTTGTTCAGCTTATCATCAAATTCTTCAAGTAGTTCTTTCATAGATGCATTTTATTCATTCAGCTTCTTGACCTTTTCTCCTAGATCACTGTTAGAGCATTCTTTCAAATCCTTTCTTAGCCTTTTGATAACCAATTGTGCATCACTGACTTTTTATTTTAGTTCTTCAATTTCTCTTTCTGATTTGTCGAGGTATTCAAGAGCAGCTTCAAGATTTCTTTTCAGATGTTTCATTTTTGCTTTGTCCATGATCTCCTCAAGTGGTTAAACTTTTATGCTGAGGACCAGAGCTTTGATACCAATTGCTAGGAATGGGAACATTGAGAGGGGGGTGAATCAGTGTTCACTGTATTTTAATCTTTATACTGAACTTAAATGCTTAAGTATTGAATTAAACATTCACATAAACATGAAACATGAAATCAACACATGACACCAATATGGTTACAGGGAAACTCAAATAGGTAAAAACCCCAGTGGGAATTGACACCCACTAATATTATACACTAGTGTTTTGTGATCCTTGTTAGAAGATCCTTAACCCTGTTAAGAGTTTCTTTACAATGCTTTAAGTACAGTAGACCTTGTTAAGGGTCAGACCCTATTAGGAGTCTTTTACAATAGTCCCTATTAGGGGAGAGGATGCACTATCCAAGATCTCACTTCTCAAGTGGTGAAGGCTACAACCTTCTGATCTCAAATACACACTATATTTGCAGGATGAGCTGTCACTGTGACATTGCTTGTTAGATCAGTTCCTTTTATGCGTTGATGCTTTGACCTCTAGCAAAGCTCTAATACATCTTCTAGTGTCTTCGTATACTTCTACTCTACTTATGACAACTCTCTATCAACTTCCATGCTAAATACAACGGGCGCACCTTATATTTATACGCTCATACAAAATAAACAACTAGGTCAGCCCTTAGACCTATTACATACAACGCTTCCAAATGAATTGGCTTAAGTGTGCTTACAAAAAAATAAGTATATATGTCAGCAACCTAAATACAATAGGCACATAGCCTTTACAATATTACATTATAACCACAAACCAAAATACTGACTGTTGGCTCCATGCCTATTCTTCACTGGCACACACTGGCTGTGCAACTTCAACTGACTATAACTTTCACATCCTTGCATATCTGATTATGCGCTCATATACTAAGCATCAATATAGTCTAACTAACTTAACTTATAGGGCACATACCATAATTCTTCTGTACACATGTGCACTGATGCTCTGAGCTACAGGAACTCTGTACACTATCCAGTCTTCAACACTTAACTAATTTCTGATCTTCTCATCAAGTGCGCTAACTCCAAATTGCACTATATCAACTCATATACATCAGTATAGCCAACTTGCCAACAGATGTAAATTTTATGGAAGACAGGTTGAGCCAGTTATCATGGAGCTAGATGAGATGAGAAGAATAGCACAAGAAAGGAACCTTTATCAACAATAACAGATTAAGACCCTTCATGACAAGGGAGCATCAAATAGGTCTTTCGTAGAAGGTGATTGGGTACTAAGATGGAATGCAAAAGACCAAGATAAAGGAAAACATGGTAAGTTCGAGGCATTATGGTTGGGACCTTACATGGTCATTTCAAAGGCAAGTGAGAATTCATATTATTTACAAGATACTGATGAAATTATTCAAGAGTTCCCAACTCATAGTCAGTATTTGAAGCCATTTTTCTCATAAAAGAGGAAGTATTCTCTAACTTGTACATTATTTTATTTGTTTTATTTAAGCCTTATGTTTCTTTTCTCACTATGTTCTTCATTTCGAGAGATAACTGGAATCTTGTTGCATCCAGGCATGAATGTGGGTCCCCAATAAGAGCCACTGTTGACACTAAAAATTTTAGGTTCTAAATATGCAAAAAAATATCAAGGAGGTATGATCTTAAATTTTAGTTTTATATAATTTCCCTATGCTAAAAAATTAAAATGAATAAAAAGGCATATATGTTTGTCATTATTCTATTTTCATGTATTAGGTTGTTAATTATTTTATTTCAATTAGTTTAATGCATATTCATTTTGAAATAAATAATTATTCTAAAAAATAATAAATAAAGTAATTAAGTGAAAAAGGTGGTGAGAGGGAGTTGAACCCTCGACCTCTCAAGCCAACCTCTTTCCTACCTACCTACGCTCCTACCCCCTAACCAGTTAGTCTATTTATTTTCTTCGAGAGGATTAGGAGGAGAAACTAATTTATTTACTCTTCCATGTGTAGTTTCCTGTGCATTATTCATTTTCTGGATTTTAGGAAACAAGAATGGGGAGAGGGAGTTGAACACTCGACCTCTCGAACCATCCTTTTTCCTACCTAACTACCTGAATCTACTGTTACGGATTGACCTATGTTATTCCTTGAGAATGTAGGTGCAAATAAAGGTATTAATTAAAGATAATTTTATTTCCTTTTTCGAAATAAATTATTAAGAGAATGAGTATATTGTTTTTTAGTATGTGTGTGTCATAGAAATTTTATGTTTCGTGAAATTATTATTTTACAAATATAATTGTTTTTAATTTTAATTTATGATTTACTCCTAAAAAATCCTAAAGTGAAAAATATGATAAGGTAAATAATGTGACAAAGATTACTATGTTTTAGGGTTGTGAAATATTTTTTATATTAATTTTAGTTTTCATATACCTAATTGTAATCATATAAATTTACCTTATTGTAATTTTATTTTTAATTTTAAAATTTTAACTTATAGGGTAAAAGGGCTTAAGTGATTATACATTACTATTGCAATTTAGTTGTAAATAGTAATTAATTGATTTCTCACCTTTATTTTTAGGGTTTATGTTTTGAAACATTTTATGTCTAAAAACCCTTAAATTTGTTCTATTAGATGGTTTTTATAACGTTAGGGTTGTTATTAAATTTGTACTTACCTTATATGAAGTTATTTTGATATTATTATAAATTTAGGGTAAATGCCCCCTTTTAAGGGTGAATTATGAAACTTTTATATCCTAATGCTTTAGGAAATTTTTCCACATTGTATTTTATATTGTTTTACTTTTGTGAATGTTTGTATTTTAAATAAATATGATATGATTAATATATTATGAGAATAAAATTTTGAATTTAAAATTAATGTCATATTTCTATTAAATATTTTAGGTAATTTCTTATGATTTGATAATTAATATGGGCAACTTATGATTAATATTTAAATTTTATTTGCACTTTTATTATCAAATATATTTGTAAGATTTATATCATACTTTATTAATGTTTTATTTTGATTGATTTTGAGGACCAAATTAAAACCTAAAATATTATAGAATATGACAAATTTAGTTTTAAATTTTATTTACTAATACTGGGTGTTTTTGTGCAAGAAACTAAACGTCAAATTATTATGCACAAACACCTAAAGTATAATAAATCAAATTAATTGTATGGGAAATATTTCCCTAAAAGCCATTATTATGGTTTAATTCATATTTTATAGGGTTAGTTGTCAGGATTAGGTCCTGTGAAAGGGCATGTCTTTTCACAAAGAACCATTGGAAAATATATTTATATTGATTCAATTTGTAAGCAATCAACATCACGACACAATTAGAAAATCTCCTAAACTATAGATTTGGACCTAATTTTCAAATTTTCAAGTGCAAATGTTAGATAAGTTGTTTGTGCTTTTTAAGGTTATATAGTTTTTTTATTTTCAATTAGTTTTTCAGATTACTCTATGAACCAGGGTATCCTACTGTGTTCTTTTCCTGGATTCATTTGTTTAAGGTTAATTTGTACAATTCGAATAGCAATTGCAAGTTCTGTGAACCTGTTGTTGTTCCTTTTGGACTCTTAATTTGGGTTAAAATCGATAGGACTAATTGTATAAATTATTTTGAATTTTTGATTCAACGAAAGCCCGTAGAGTGATGGTCTCACTTTATAGGAGTGAGTTACCTTAAAATTTTCTTTGACTATACTTATGATTGAATGTAATTGACTCTATTCACAATTTTGCATCAGGCACTGATCTCATTTCATTTGTAATTGTTATTTGTTTATTTTTGCAGTTTACATATTAAATCTGATATCTCTCTTTACAAAGCATTCAATTAGGTTTTAGTAATAATTTTAAGCTTTAGTTTAGATTTCAAGCAATTTAGCCATTAGGAGATTATAGTTTTTCCTCCAAGGATTGTTTACCCCTTTGGAAGGAATTATTGTATTGTATGTGCATGTGTTTTGCAGCATAGGGCATTGGTGAATTCAAGCCTACCAACCTTGGCTCAATCAAGTCAGAATTATAGAGGCACTTGTGTGTGCCTGTTAGTTGGCCTCAAAATGGTCCAACATTTTTGAGCACCAACATAAACATCCTCAAATAGAGCCACTATTGGTTGTATTCTTTGTTTTTTAAAGTTGTCTCTTCAAAATTTTGATTATGAGGTCTTCTCTATGTTTCATGATTTGGTCTCCTACTTTTTTCCATCCCAGAGCTCAAAAAATTATTTAGAAATGTGAAAAACTCTAAGTGCTAGGTCTGAATGTCTTTAAGAATCCAAAAAGCCCTAAAAATTTCTCATCCAAGTCTATTCGGCTATTACTTTTTGAATCACTTAATGGGCCCTTTAGGCATGTGCACTTTTTATCTCCGGTTAGTCGCTTAGTCTAATAATAATTTTAGCATATTCCTTCTAGTCTAGCGATTACCCGAAACCCCTTGTCACGGAGTCTCCTTAGGATGAAAGAATATTCCCTTTCTTTAAATGACTCAGTGATTGTCTTCAGTCGCCAAGTCTCCAAATGTGCATTATGAGATCTAGCGACTACACTGGTAAATATTTGCAAAAGTAACTATAGTCGCCCAATCTCCAGATCAAAATACCTTCAGTCAGGCAATATCTAAATGAAATAATGAAGTGATATAATATTCAGCGATTATGAGACTCCTCTTCGATCACTGAATCTCCAAATGAAAGGTGGCAGTCTATTTTTCTTTGGTCGCTAGATCTCCAAGTTCTCAAGTAGTTAGTCCTTTTATTTAGTGACCCAGCGATTTCAACAGTCATGTTTTCTCCTAATTCTGGCAGTTATGTTCCAAGCATTCAGTGATTTAGTGACATGATTATCTCTAAGTCTCATGATGCAATGGTTAAGTCATAAAATGTATAGCGACTCAACAAGGACCGTAGGATGAAGATTGATCAATGATTGACATTTAATCTCATTATCTAACTAAGGTTAAACAGATCTTCTGGTGACTTGGAGAATAATGGTTTTCACACAGTCTCTAGATCTAGCCTGAGTTAAGGAAAATTTTTAGCAACTGGGAGATTCTTCAGTCGTGTGGTCACCAGACAATGGTGAGTTAAGGAAAAGGTAGATAGAGAGAAATTTCCAACCATTGATGCAATCTTGATTGGGTGGCAATCGCATGGTCTCCTAATCAAACCTTGATTTAGAAAAGGTTTCAGCAACCTTAAGATTTTCTTTGTCGCCCAATCTTTGGATCGAACCTAGGTTAAGAAAGTTACTCAGGGACTGGGAGATGTCTTCAGTCACGTAATTTCCAAGTGGTTAAAGTTAAGTGTTGACCGAGGGTGAAAAGTTGAAAAAATATGAGGATCCGCTTGTCAAATTTTGTGATGTGTCCTTCCATGATTGGTCAGTAAGGTGAGTAAAGTAATAAGAAATAAATAGACCAGACTATAGTCGTTGAATCTCAAAAAGAAATAAATCAAAATTTCCCTGCCTTCAGTCACTAAATCTCCAAATGGGCAAGTCAGGTAGTCTCCAAAAAAAGTTTGAAAAGTCAACATGCTTTAGCGATCAGGAGATTCACTATAGTCACTAGGTTTCCCGATGGAAAGTGAAAAGTGATGAGACTTGGGAGGGATAGCTATTGCCAGGTATCGAGAAGAAATTAATAAGAGAAAAATTCTACCCCAACTGAGAGATTGACTATAGTCACCAAATCTCAGATTAAAAGAATTGAAATATTAAAAGGTCGCTTAATCTCAAGATAAGTTCATTAAAGGTTAAAACATTCAGCAACTATGATTTCTCGCTATAGTCGCTAGGTCTCAAGATAAAATAAGATCATTCAATGACTAAGGTTTTCTCATTAGTCACCAAGTCTCTGAAACTATTTAAAAAGTGCCAAATCTTTCAATGATTATGAGGAATTATTCAGTCGCTAGGTCACCAAAAAATTAAAATTTGATTACCTTTCATTTTCTCAGCTTACGACTAGTGAATTATGTTTAGAGCATGCCAAGTAATGGTGAAAGTGACATGGTTTCCATCTTTTGAGTCTCAAATGGGCCACTGCATTCAATTCTTTAGAATAAATACAGTTAGCTATCACTCATTCTAAATTACGAAGCATTCTGAAGAGAAAAGGTGATAAGATTACGAGAATTCTTGAGATTTCTGGAGCATATTCAAGGTTTAGTAAGTTCAAAAATTTGTGGAAGGATTTGAATTCTTTGTAAAGATGAGTCAAGCAACAACCAGCAGAGCTTCTACCAACAAGGGTGCTAAGGAGAAAGCTAAGGAGAGTTTTTCAAATGAATTCCTTACCTTGTTGTCTGGGTCATCATAGAATAAGAAGGTTAGTGATGAATCTTCATTGATGATCTTGCATATTATAGAGATGCTAAGACTCCTCATGTCACCGAAATGTGTCTATTCTGATATTTTTATAAGAATTCTAATAGCCCGGTCCCCATCTCAAACCCTTGGACTTCAAGGTTAGCTAAATTAATTATTCCAGATGTCTTCATAGAAAGACTTTTTAATTGTATTGGCTCATATATATGACCCCCTATCTAAGACAATTAGGAAGGCAAATGGTTCACCTCTGGTTACACTAGATAGAAATTATTTCATGAGGGCCTTTGGCATTCAAGTTTCTATGGCTACATAAATCAACCTATAGGCTCAAGCTAACAGATATATTAGAGAGTCTATCTTGGTATCCAAATAAATTCAGAATCATGTTCCCCGAGCGAATAGGAACTACATTGCATTAGTGGCTGGGTCAACCCCATTCTTTTACAAAGACCTTTGTTTCTACGTAAAATATATTACATATGGATTATGCAGAGTCTTAGGGGTTGATGGAGGGATAGAAAGGATCACTTATGATCTCCTAATGGTGGTGTTAGATACACATAGCCCTTATGTGACCAAGGGGTATGATTGCATTGGTTATATCATCAACAGAATGCATGAAGGATTAGAGTCAGTGAAAAATTATGATCAATGCTCTTCACCACCAAGGTTTTTGCATTATTCCCTCTTAATGCACCTTATTTTATTTTTCAACTATGATATCATGAACATACAAGGCCTTAGGCCACAAATGATGTGGAAAGGACAGCCAAATCCAGTACAATTTTGGATCAGGGCTTGGAGTCATACTTTCCTGGATTGTGATTTTTGTGCATTCCAAAATTGGATGGTGCAGCCTATTCTCCTCAGTTTAGGTTTGAATCTCTCTAGGTTGCCAACAAAGGCCCTAAAGTTAATAATACCCCAACAATTTGTTGATAAATGGACCAAAGGTCACAATTGGGGGGATTTTTATTATGAGAAGACATACTTTATTCAGAGTCTATGGGTGCCCCAGCCACCCCACATTCTACCATTCTTTGTTCCACCCATAATTGCATTTTTAGAATTCATATGGCAGCTCATGCTGACTAATAAAGAACACTTGGCCCCTCACAGGAAGGGAACATTCACTCCAAGGAACTTCAGAGTGCATAATTTCAGGAAAGAATGCTTTCAGTCAGCTAAATGATTGGTTAGGGTAGTTTAAGATGCATGCTGTTGTATACAGGTATGTTGACTCAGAGGATTTTATTGTCTCAGCTAGGAAGTATTATTCTCCTAGCATTCCAATCAACAAGAGGCATGAAGAATGTCCTGGAGAGGATTGTATAAGAAATATTATAGAGGATGATGTAGTAAAAAGAGCCCAAAAACTCAATGAGTTGTTTTCCATGGAGAAGAAAATGAAGAGAAAAGGTTTGACTTTTGGAGGATTCTTCCCTACACTCCCCTATCTCCAAAGATTGGAGCAAATGATGGCCAAATTTAATACTTTGATGAGATCTCTTGAAGACCAAATTGGTGATAAAGAGGGGGAGAAAGAGAGATACTCTAAATCAAATTGTGAAGAAGATAGTGATGGTGGTTATCCAGTGTATAGCCCCCCTACTATGGAACAACCATTGATTGAAGAACATGGGGCTGAGGAAAATGTAATTGTTGATTTGATAGAGTTGTAAAGTTCTCAAGATACAAATGAGCCTCCATTAAAAAAGAAAAATTTGCTTGTTGGAGAGCCTTCCCAAATGAGAACTGTGGAGAAGAAAAAAGATAGGGTGGGAACCCTCTTTACTAGAACAAGGGTTCATGACCACCAGCTAAGGAAGAAAATAAGAGAAGAGAAGAGAAAGAAAAAGGTGGTGGCAGAAGATATAAAGTTGCCCTTGGCCCTTTTCCAAGATGAAAGGATGTTGGAACAGGATGCATTCTTGAAGGATGACAATTTCATCAAGTCAAATGAATTCAAGAACTTTTTAATATGGCATAAGCAACAATAGGTTGCATCAACTATCCAAATTATAGAAGAAGGTCAAGTGCCTAATGAGGCAATTTAAAATTTGAAAGATTATGACCCTAAATCTAAGACTATCACCCCAGAGGAGGCTAGACAATTGGTAAAGGATAGCAACATGTTACTTGTACCTGGGTGGGACTTGGTCTCAGCTTTCATTATTGATCAAATAAGAAGGCAGGATGACATAACTTTGTCTTTAGATACACAAGTGGGGGTAATTATCAAAGGATTTGGGTATAGCCCAAAAAGTCAAGCACTAGCTATCTAGAGCTTATACCCCAAAGATCAAAAGCCATCAATTTTAAATGTTGAAGAATAGATGGATGGTGATAAATTTGTATGGTCAATCCACAATATAGGGGATTTGGAAATATCTCAAGTAGTTACTCATTTTGCAAGGCTAAAGGAGGATAAAACTAAGCGGCTATCAGAGAGATATGGTACCCTTTTAAATTGTTATAGTGCACTTGTGAAAGAAATGGATGTGCACATAATGAAAGAGAAGGCATTAGAAAAACTTGTAGAAGATTTAACTCAATAAATACTGAATATGCCTATAGTTACCCCTACACCATCAAAGTAGCCTACACTGCCAAAGAACAAAGAGATAGATGAAGAAGAGGCAGCTGCAAATATTGAGAAGATAAAATTAGAAAATAATGAGGTTGTCTTACAAGCCTTATTGAATGTTTTGCAGCATAGGATTAATGTATTAAAAGATAAGGCAAATTTAGTTTTTACTTCGTACAATAAGTTACCTGAGTTGTAGGTAGAGGTGAACAATTTTGTCACAATTTTAAATGCTTATTATACAACTTGGTTAGTAAGGGCATCACTTTTTGAAAGATTGGTAGATGTGCAATCTTTGAGAGAAAATATTCCAGAGATTGTCTTATAGGTGGGTGAAGAGATAAATCAGATTAATGCCATTTTTCCATTATTCAAAGGAAAATCAAATCAGATAGAGGCCAAGATAGCTATGTTTGGCTCAGATTTCAACAAGTTTATTCCCTCAATTAAAGGTGAAGATGGTGTAATAAATAATTTGGATCAGTGGAGATTAGATTTTGATCCCCTATTTCCTAAGAAAGAGGCATTTATTAATGAGAACAATGAGTCAGATATGGAAAGGTTTAATACCACTCTAGATGAAGCCATAAAAGCTGAGATGGAATTCACCAAAATCATAATAGATGTCAAGCTAATAACGGATGCTAGATGGGAAAGGCAAAAATCACAACTAAAGCATGTTCATAATTTTAAATGGCTGACAAAGGAGGAGGTGACTGCATGAGATGAGCTCACAAGGCCCAAGAATGTAAAATCTACTGCAGTTGACTTTGATAACTTGGATGATGAATAAGGAGGACACCTGGAGTACCTGACACCTGACCTCAGAGCACAAGGATGATAAGCTATCAATTAAGAATGGTGTAAGTTAGCTGGGATGGTGGTCACCATATCTTGAAATAACTCAACAAAGCTATCATGAATATCTACAGACAAAGGTGTCAGTCATCAACGAGCAAAGAGTAGAATAGTCCAAAAGTTTTTTGTCTTTCCACCACCTGAGGGCATTTTTGTTGGATATTTTCCAACAAGCCCGTGTTGAATGTATGTTTTTCATTGATGACAACATATGGTAAGTAGTATATGTTGGAGACTTATGCAGTAAGCTTTGAGTATATGTAGCATGTAATACCCTCTCCTATGGTGATACTTAGACTTTTTGATTTGGACATTTTATTAGATGGTTAGAACTATATGTTTAAATTTATGTTTTTTGGATGATGATATGTTTATCAAATGATTGATATGCTCATTTATGGTTATCATTTATATGTTTATGAAACTAGAAAACCATTTATCTTTATGTGTTCTATGGAGCTAACCCAAGGATTTGAATCTAACCATTATCATGATGTTTTTTGTTTCATGGATATGTGTCTGATGTGTTTTCATGACTCAGGATGAAGTCGTAGTTACTCACTTAGCTGAGGTCCACACGATGTATCTATCCTAGTCATCTATTTGCATATATCTGATTTGTATGTATATCCATATGTATACATGTATCTCTTCTTGGTGATGTAGGATTGTAGATACCAGGTATCATCTCCACCTGGCTTCATAGGTCTGAGTGATCCCTCAAAATCCTTGATCGTTGTTGTTGTTACAGAGATATCACCAAGGTTCCATAAGAAGGAACTCTACCTCTGACCCTCTTATCCTTAGGTGTGGAGTTCCTGGGTCAGTCCCTTGTGTGGATGATGTATTTATGTGTCCTCTTAGTGTGTTGGCTTTGTGGATCTTGTAGATGGTTTCTTGTCTTTTGCATTCATTGAGAATGAGGTTCTGAGTATGGTAGCTTTAATTGTCTTCATGGTATGTTCAATTTTTATTAGTAGATTATTGATGTGAATTATTGTTCATATGAGGGTATGATTTAGTAATTTATCTTTATTAGTAGTTACTTATTTGTACAAGTGTATCTTGCTAGGAATGAGTTAGTATGTGATTAAATCATGTGGTTTTAATAATAATAAAGAATTTATGGTATTAATAATGTTTTAATAATAGTGGTAAATTCCAACTTATGTTAGTAATTACCTAATAAATATCACTATTATATTTTGTGGATATAAATTAGTAGTGGATTTAAATTATAATGTATTTGGTTTAAATAATAATAGTCATAATGTTTAATTATTTGTAATATTAATAATATTGTGACTTGCTTAGTATTTGGCTTAAATAATAATGATCATAATATTTGATTATTCTAATGTTAATAATAATGTGACTTGCTTATGGCATATGTACACATAAGCATATGGGTGCACACATATGCCTATGAATACATTTATAAATATATATTATTATATAATAAATTAATTAAATTGTATGAAGAAAATTATTATTATTAGATAATAATAAATCTATGTCACTTCCATTTAATGGAGATGTGTTTGGTAAATTATTTTACCATGGTTATTAGTAAACTATTCCTAAAACCTTTATTTATTTATTTTGTCATCCTTAAATTTAGGAGACAAAGATTATAATCTTATTAAATAATATTTGTTTATCCCTTCACGGGAATGGTTTTACAAACCATATTATTAACAAATAACCAATATAGTTGGGATGGTTGCATCGGTTGGATTACCCGTGCAACCACCTCCTCCAATCTATATACAAGAAGGATTTCCTGTGTGTGGGAGAGTTGGCAGGAAGATGGATCTTTGAGAAAAGTGGATAGGATAGTTTGTTTTAGAGGTGTGTTGGCATAAGAGTTTGGATTCGAGAAGAGACATTATTTTGTTGGGAATATTGCTTGTAGGAAATCCATAGTTGTGAAGAGAGAATTCATTATTCTCTGAGATTTTCATTTGGTTTCCTTCCAGAAGAAGTTGGCATTAGTTTCTTGTAGAAGGAATATGAAGAGGTGATTGGATTGGGCTGAGAGTGCTTGGAATCTCCTCTCTACAACAGTTTCTCTTCGCAGGACTCCAGGTAGGATCTATCCTGGAGATGATCCTCTTGTTGGTTAATTGTTTGCAATATTGTTGTAATATGGTTGTTTTTCTATATGCTTGTTGTTTAAAAGATGAATTATGTTGTTGTATTGTGTAGAGAAGGAATTTTGTGTTTTTACTATTATAGATATAAGAAGCTTCTGTAAATTATTGCTATGTATTTTTTTACCTTCTATCTTTCATTAGTGAGTGTTCCTAAATGCCCTAGGATCCTTGTGACATCTTCCCATATGTCTCAGGGGTTTGTAGGATCATCCAAACCTTTGGAAATGGTGTTTTTCCCTTTCTTAGAAAGAGGTTAGTTTTATGCCACCTTTCTTCATTCAAATCTAGGGTAGGTTTAGATGGCTATTAATCATAGTTGGAGGGTCATTATTTGTATGGAAACTAGGAGATCTCAAATGGGTCTTTCCCAGATTTGGCATACACAATCCCTATAATGCCCAGTTTTAACAAGTTAGAGTTGACAGTCGTATTTTATAGTTTATGGCAATCGGTACAATTGAGCAAGGTCAGTGTAGTGTCAACTGAGCAAGGTCAGTTTAGTGTCAACTGAGCAAGGTCAGTTTAGTGTCGACTGAGCAAGGTCAGTTTAGTGTCAACTGAGAAAGGCTGGTGTAGTGTCAACTGAGGAAGATAGGATCATTAGTGTCAACTAAGGAAGACAGGATTGTTAGTGTCAATCGAGCAAGAAAGGATTGTTAGTGTGAACCGACTTAGTTAAATTTCATGCACCGAAGGTTTTATGGAGCATTATTTTTTGGCATATGGAAATTTGTGTAAACTTTATATATTATCATTTCTTGTTTGATGAAATTTATATGGTGCATTTAGATGCCTTGATAGGGTTAGGATGTGTGTAGGAAGTAGGGTTAGGGTTTAGGATTGATCAGGACTATCCTAGGTCTCCCTAAACCACTCCTAATTTTCCTAAACATCCCTAAACTATCCTATTTTTTTTGTTCTATGATATAAGTTCTTAAAAGTGTTTATGATGTGTTTTATTTCATGTATGATGTATTTGTGATGTGTGGGTTAAGGGTAGAAAACCTAAGAACACTAAGTGAGTGGCTCTCAGTGCGGGGCTAGGGCCCTAAGTGGCTAGTACCAGGATAATCGACTGAAGAGTTATTTAACAAGTGATAACTTAATTAAAACTTTGGGAATGGGTTCAAACATTAAAAAGATTAAATGTGCCTCCCCATGCCATTAGTGCTAGTAAAGGCTATGGATGGGAGTGGGAGAAGGTGCCTATGTGTAGGTATGATCAAATGGCGCTTGTCTGTATGAAAGGCATTCAGTTCCGCATGTGCCTACTTGGGGCCGGAGCCTGGAGTGGCTTGTACCAAGACAACCCAAGGGGTGAGGGCTATGGGATGACATTCACTTAGGTTGTTTCTTAGAGTTTCTACCAAGCCTTAGAACCTTTGGGGAAAAGATTTATACTTTGATCTTCTTTTCATTTTCTATTTGGGGAAAGGTTACCCAACCCTAGGTATGGCCTAGCTATTCCTTCTTTGTGGACCTTGGTGTTTATCTCCTAGCATGGGGGAGTGGGACTTCTTGTATCCATGTGGTTGGATGGTAAATATTTTTATCGAGGTGCCTATTTGCAGATGCATTGCTTAAGGAATCATGCTTGCTTATGTTCCATTTTTGAAGAATGAAGACTTGTATTTATCTTTCATGATGTAAAATTATTGTTACCTCCCAAGAGGAGATGAATGTGATGTAATCATTAATGTGTTTCAAAGTGATGTATTTGTAATGGGTAGACTTAGGAAAAAGGAAAAGGCAAAGCACAAACTTTATGTATATGATGTATGTTGAAAAGAAAGGGAATTTGTAAGATTTCAAGTAAAGTAGTATGTTTCTCATTGTTGATTAAGTGAAAAGATGTTGAAAAATAAATGTATTATTTGCAATATATCAAATGTTTAGATGATTCTAATGTATGGTATTAATGCTTTAAATGTTATGTTGTTCATAAAGGATACTTAGGAATATAGATGGTTTTTAAATGGCAAGTTGAAATGAAAGTACCTTGTATTTCCTTTTTAAAGAATTGACAAATGTTGGGATGTATTTTTCTTAAGAAGTAAATAAATTTGTTAGTACACTATACAGACTTAATGATTTGTACATTAAATGAAAAGGGAACCTTGGAGGAATCTAAGTTAATCTATGTTTTGTTTATGTAATTGTTTTTAAAGTTTCAAAAAATTTCATAAATCATTACTTAGGTTTTCTTTTACAAAGAGAATCTTTGTTCTCTTCCCTAGTTCGCTTATAGGGCATGACATAGCATGGACATGTTATCAGCATGATATCATGGACATAGAGGTTAACTATTAGTACAGACAATTATGTAGCAGCTTGTGTCAGCAGTGTTCCTGACAAAGTTACAGGCAGCGTTCTTTAAGTGATTATTCGTATAGTGATCATGGAGCCTTGTGCCTTTGGATATGTGATGAAGACATGCTAGTGGTTTTACAATCATAGACATAGATTTTGATGTGAAGTTATGCAGCCGCTATTCACCAGTAGCAATTTCTTGTGTTTATTGAGAAGATCTGACAAAGATTGTATTGGTTCAAGAGTTGCACATATCATTTCAATATGCTCCCTTGGATTACAAATTGGAGAAGCATTACGAATGTTTGGTTCAAAGTGCATGATGTAATTCATCTTGAGGAGTAAGTTTCAGTTACTTTGGTAGAGCCAACAGTGTGTAGCGTGCGTCTACATTTATTAATATTGGACAAGTCCCAAATTTTGTTGTGTGCTTAGTAGAGCTAATAGAATTATTATTGGAGTATGTTATGGTTTCTTTAATATGATTTCAAGGTGGTTCTAATAGGATGACTTGATTATATCATTTGGAGGAAAGATATTTATAGGCAGTCATTTGTGATTGCTAAAATATGGTTCAGAGTTGATTGTGAAGAGCAAAGCAGAGTGTGTGAAGTGTTGAGCCATTAGCAGAAGGTCTATGTGACCAAGTGAAGAGTGTATGCTATACATTGGAACTAATCCAGATAGCAGGTCAAAGCATAGTTCACCAAGATCCAAATATAGTGTATATTTGTTATTCGGAAGGTTATAGCCTTTACCACTTGAGAAGTGAGCTCTAGGATAGTGTGTCCAAACCCCTAATAGGGTTATTGTAAAAGACTCCTAACAGGGTCTGACCCTTGATAAGGTCACTGTACTAAATAAATTGTAAAGAAACTCCTAACAGGGTTAAGGATCTTCTAACAAGGATCATAAAACACTAGTATAGAATATTAGTGGGTGTCAATTCCCATCGGGGTTTTTACCTATTTCAGTTTCCCCATAACCATATTGGTTTTATGTGTTGTGTTCTTCTATATTTTTTATGTTAATGTTCATTTTAGTACTTAATCATTCAATTTAAGATTAAAGAGCTAAGCAAAAATATATAATTCAGTGAACACAGATTCACCCCCCCCTCCCCTCTTAGTGTTCCCATTCCTAAAAATTGGTATCAAAGCCAAGTGCCTCAAAGAGAAATTTTAACAACTTGAGGTTGATCAAATGACATTCTTTAGAAAGGATAGTCCTAAGTTTGATGGAGAGAATTATCTTGATTGGAAGAACAAGATGATGACACATTTTTAGTGCATTACTTTTGAAATTTTTGAAGTAGCTATCAAAGAATTTGAGATCCCCTCTCTAGTAGATCTTGCAAAGGATGATGATACTAGCAAGTAGAAGGATTTGTTCCATCAGAATGCAATAGCAAAAGAAGCCCTTATCAGCACCCTATCTAATATTGAGTTTTCAGAGATAAAGAAAGTAGACATAGCCTACAAGATATGGAAGCACCTAGAAGACATGTTTGAAGGAGATAAACAAGCAAAGAATGCATAGAGAAAGACATGGGAGAAAAATTACAATACATTGGAGATGCTACCAAAAGAGAACATAAGAGCCTACAATCAAAGGATCAACGAAGCAATTACTGGAATCAGAAACAATGGTGGAGAAATCTCAGAAGAAGACATCATGGATAAGGTGATGACTACCTTGACACTAGAATATTAGAATAAGATAAACATCCTCTATGAGACTATGCAATTCTCAAAAAATTTCAAAAGAGAGACCTTAATTAGCAAGATTACTGCATTTGAGATATCAAGTTTGAAGACAGAGCCTAAAAGTGCGACAATTTTCAAAGCTTTGGTCCATGGTAAGAAATCTTTGAGCACCTCTAGTAATTTTGATGATGATGATGAAGAAAAAAACTCTAGATGATTTCATTGCTATGATTGCTAAAAGAGAAAAGAAAGGAAAAGGAAAATATGAAGGACAATTACCATTCAAATGTTTTTCATGTAATAAGATTGGCCACTTTTCATCTAAGTCTCCTACAAGAGTTAAAAAGTTCAAGAATGACTACAAGCCTAAGTATACAAAGGAAGAATCAGAAGAAGAGGAGATTGGATTCATTTCTCTTGAAGATGAAAAGAATTCACAAGAGTTACCACTAATTTCACAAGCTAACATTAGGACAGATTGGATCATTGACAGTGGTTGCTCACATCACATGACAGGTGACAAAGATAAATTTGTTCACTTGGATAGATACAAAGGAGGCATGGTTAGATTCAGAGATAACACTCATAAACTCATCATTGCTAGAGGAGCCATCACCTTGGATGGAAAGAATAGCACTAATGATGTTCTTTATGTTGATTGTTTGAAGCATAACCTACTAAGTGTTGGGCAGTTACTTGATAAAGGTTACAGGTTGGAGTTCAATGGAAACAAGTGCATCATTAACAACAAAGAAGGAGAAATAATTGCATTAGGATCAAAGACTAAAGGTAATGTTTTTCAGCTTAATCTAGAAGCAATTTTTTTTATTGCTAAAATAGATGATAGTTGGCTATGGCATAAAAGACTATGTCATATCAATTTTGATAACATAGTAAAGATAAGTAATGTAAAGGCAGTTAGAGACCTACCTAGCATAGAAAAGTTAGTTGATACAATATGCATGGAATGTGTAATGGGAAAGCATGTGATGAATTCATTCAAGAGCAAGCATAATTCAGTAGAGAACAAGTTGGATCTAATTCATATAGACCTATGTGGACCAACTCAAACAAGATCATACTATGGAGAAAGGTATTTCATTTTTTTTGTAGATGATTATTCTAGAATGATGTGGGTTTCATTCTTAAAAGATAAGTCAGAAGCATTTGAGAAGTTCAAAATATACAAAGCCAAGGTTAACAATGAATCTGGACTTAAGAAAAAATGTCTAAGGTCGGATAGAGGAGGAGAATTCACCTCTGATAGATTCTATGAGTACTGTGAAGAACATGGCATAAAGAGATAGTTAAGTGCACCTAGAAACCCTCAGTAGAATGGGATTGTAGAGAGAAGGAATAGGATCATCCTTGATATAGTGTGCACCATCATGATTGAAGGAAAAGTTGCACACACCTATTAGAGAGATGTGGTCAATACAGCAGTCTATACCATCAATAGAATACAATTAAGGCCTGGCACAGACAAGACACCTTATGAGCTATGGTTTGGTAATGTTCCCATAGTGAAATACTTTAGAATATTTGGAAGCAAGTGCTACATCAAGAGGGATGAAGCAATAGGCAAGTTTGATGCAAGAAGTGATGAAGGTATTTTTCTTGGTTACTCTACTAAAAGTAAAGCTTATAAATGTTTTAACTTAAGATTGAAGAAAATCATTACGAGTGCTCATGTTCAAATTGATGAAAATTTTATGGCTCAAGATAGATATCATGATTACTCACCTATGATTGAAGAAGAACCCAGACCTTCCACTAGTGAGACAGTTGTTGAAGAGATGTTTGACAGTATTAATGGATTGTTCAATGACCCTGAAACAAGTGAAGAAGAAACTCAGAAGAAAGATGAGACAGTATCACCCAAAGTTCCAAAGTTTACATTTAGATACCATTCCAAGAATGACATCATTGGAGATCAGAGTGGAAAAGTCACAACAAGATCAAAAGCCAAGAATTCAACAAGCAATGAGGTGGTATGTTTACTATCTTAGATTGAACCTTTAAGTGTTGAAGATGGATGTAATGATTCAGATTTGCATGATGCTATGAAAGAAGAAATAGATCAAATTATCAAGAATGATACTTGGGAACTGGTCCCAAGACCTAGTGATAAGAATGTGATTGGAACAAAGTGGATATTCAGAAACAAGATGAATGAAGATGGCACAGTAGTAAGGAATTAAACAAGGTTAGTATGTAAGGGATATGCGCAAAGAGAAGGAATTGATTATTCAGACACATTTTCACCTGTGAGTAGATTGGAAGCTATTAAGTTGTTTCTAGCTTATGCAACAGTCAAAAACTTCAAAGTCTATCAAATGGATGTCAAGTTAGCATTCTTGAATGGAGAGCTAAAAGAAGTATACATTGAGTAGCCAAAAGGATTCACCCTATCAGACAGACCTGATATGGTATGCAGATTGAAGAAAGCCCTTTATGGACTTAAGCAAGCCCCTAGAGCATGGTATGAGAGACTTGATGGATATCTAACTAAAATTGGATTCAAGAAAGGAGCAGTAGATTGTAATCTATGTGTAAGAGAGACATCTGAAGGACTACTACTTGTAGCTATATTTGTTGATGACATTATCTTTGGAGGTAATGACAAACTTAGTGCTGAATTTGCGAAGGAGATGCAGAGTGAGTTTGAGATGAGCATGATTGGACCTATCAAATACTTCTTGGGATTAAATGTGCAGTAGACAAAAGAGGGTATTTTCATTAATCATTCAAAATATGTGAAAGAGATATTAAAGAAATTCTAGATGGATGATTGCAAGCCAATGGGTACACCTATGATAACAGGATGTAAGCTTACAAAAGAAGATGATTCAGTAGCAGTAGATCTAACATTGTACAAGTCTATGATTGGAAAACTTATTTATCTTACTCAAACCAGACCAAATATTTCCAATGTAGTTGGCATAGTTGGAAGATTTGTAACATAACCTAAACAAAGTCACCTCATGGTAGTAAAAGGAATATTCAGATACTTGTAAGGCACTATAGATTATGGTCTATGGTATCCTAATTCAGAAAATGTTGAGCTTCATGTATACACTAATGTAGATTGGATAGGATGTGTTGATGATAGAAAGAGTACATCAGGAGGAGCAGTGTTTCTTGGTGACAAACTAGTCACTTGGACAAGCAAGAAGCAAAACTGTATCTCTCAGTCAACAGTAGAAGTAGAGTATGTTGCAGTAACCCTAAATTGTTCTACAATTGTTTGGAGAAAGCAAATGATAAAGGATTTTGGAATTCAGATTGACTATCCTATTTTTATTCATTGTGATAACACTAGCACTATCAATATGTCAAAGAACCCTGTGATGCATGCAAAGATAAAACACATTGAGATCAAGTATCACTTCCTAAGAGAGAAAGTGGTAGAGAAAGAAGTCAAGTTGGACTATGTGAGTACTAAAGATCAGTTAGTAGACATATTCATAAAGCCCTTGCCAAAGGATACTTTTGAGTATCTCAAGGAGAAGTTGGGAGTAATTCCCTTCCCTGATTCTGCTTAGAAGAAAGAAGAAAAAGCATCAGTCCTCAGGGACTAATGGAAGGTTGACTACTCTACCTCATGAGTAGTACCGGTGCTTAAAAAGAATGGAGCCCTTTGCCATTGATTTCAAAGGGGGAGTAATATATAGTCATGAAAAATAGAAGTAAAGGAGTAACATACTAAGGGGGAGTAGTATTCAGTCATGAAAGCAGTTCAGTTGAGAAAATGGAGAATATTGAAGAATATTACAATAGATGGAGGATTCATCCTTGGGGGAGTTTTGATGAGGAAATGGAGAATTTTATAAAATAATTTCTCATTTGGGTTGGTGGTGCTTTTCATTCCATATGTTGCCATCAATGCCAAAGGGGGAGATTGTTGGAGATTTGCCAGCAAGCCAGTGCTGACTGTATGTTTGTCATTGATGACAACATATGGTAAGTAGCATATGTTGAAGACTTATGTAGTAAGCTTTAAGTATATGTATCATGTACATGTTATCAACATGATATCATGGATGCAGAGGTTAACTTTTAGTAAAGAAAGTTATGTAGCAGCTTGTGTCAACAGTGTTCCTAACAGAGTTATAGGTAGTGTTCTGTGAGTGATTGTCTGTACAATGATCATGGAGCCTTGTGCCTTTGGATATGTGATGAAGACATGTTAATGGTGTTACAATCATAGATGTAGAGTCTAATGTGAATTTATGTAGTTTCTATTCACCAGTAGCAGTTTCCTATGTTTATTCAGAAGAGCCGAAAGATATTGTATTGGTTTAGGAATTGCACATATCATTTTGGTAGGTACCCTTGGATTATGGATTAGAGAAGCATTAATAATGTTTGGTTAAGAGTGCATGATGTAATTCATCTTGAGGAGGAAGTTTCAATTACTTTGGTAGAGTTGATAGTGTGTAGCGTGCATCTACATTTATTAATATTGGACAGGTCCTAGATTGTGTTGCGTGCTTAGTAGAGCAGACAGAATTATTATTGGAGTATGTTATGGTTTCTCTAATATGATTTCAAGGTGGTTCTAATAGGCCAACTTGATTATATCATTTGGAGGAAAGATATTTATAGGCATTCATTTTTTATTGCTAAAATATGGTTTGGAGTTGATTGTGAAGAGTAGAGCGGAGTGTACGAAGTGTTGAGCCATCAGCAGAAGGTCTCTATGACCAAGTGAAGAGTTTATGCTATACATTGGAACTGATCCAAATAGCAGGTCAAAGCACAGTTCACCAAGATCTAGATATAGTGCATATATGTTATTCAGAAGGTTGTAGCATTCACCACTTGAGCAGTGAGCTCTAGGACAGTGTGTCCACACCCCTAACAAGGTTATTGTAAAAAAATCCTAATAGGGTCCGACCCTTGACAAGGTCACTATACTAAATAAATTGTAAAGCAACTCCTAACAGGTTTAAGGATCTTCTAATAAGGATCATAAAACACTACTACAAAATATTAGTGGGTGTCAATTCCCACCGGGGTTTTCATCTATTTGGGTTTCCCCGTAACCATATTGGTGTTATGTGTTGTGTTCTTCTATATTTTTTATGTTAATGTTCATTTCAATACTTAAGCATTCAAGTTAAGATTAAAGAGCTAAGCAAAAAGATTTAACTCAGTGAACACTGATTCACCACCCCCCCCCCCCCCCCCTCTCATTGTTCCCATTCCTAACAATTTCTTGTAATTTGTCTTTTATGCTTTCTAGGTTTAGGGCTCTAACCATTCAAAGCTTGTTGCATCCTCATTCATAAGAGGATTCCAAGATAGTTGGGCTATATATATATATATAGAAAAACTAAGTTAAAAGATAATAGAAAAAAGATAAAACTGAGTTAAAAGATAAAAGATATATATATAACCTCATTTTGAGGATTCTGGTTGAAAGATAATAGAAAAATAGAATACAATTGCTATAGAGTAGACTTCTAATTTTTGTGTCTAAGCTTCTAAGCATGAGATTTTGTATGTAATTGACAGGCCTATTTTAATACAAATACACTGCGGTTTCTATCTTATATCATTTTTGTCTCTTTTCTTTTTATGTTTTACTTTTGTATGTTTTATTTGTAAAGCATCTAAAATATAACAGTTGTTAAGCAACTTTTTCAATTGATTGTTAGTTTCTTTCAAGGAAAGAATTAAAATCCTCATTTTCAATTCTAGAGAGTAAACATATTTGTAGAGATTTAGATGATAGTAATATTGGATTGACATAATAGTTTGTAAGGCATTCTATTCAGATTGCATATAGTTTGTAAGGAATTCTATTGTGTTTCTTTTAAGATAGCCCTGTGGATTTACATTGAGACTCTCTTTGCCCACTGGATTAGGCACTGGTTTAGTATTTGTTCTTGCAAGTTATCTTTCAAAGTCTTTAAAATCATAAAATTCATTTCATTACTAGTACTTTTACTTTTAAGATTTTTTTTATATGTTTTGAAGGAACTTTATCCAAGTGGTATAATTCATATTGCTAATTCCTTTAAGAGAGAATCAAAAGGTTATCCTTCCTTGAGTTGAACTCATAAAAATAAGAAGAATGAATGTCCTTATACCACTGATGTATGCTATTACATTCATAGTTTCTTTAGTTATACTCTATATCAGGATATTCTCATCTATTTACAAAGTAATCTTTTATTGAAGTATTTTAAAGCATAAATAGCATAACAGTAAAGAAATTTATCCACTTTTGAGTTTACTCACAATATAGTAACTTGCATAGGCAATACCCGCCTAAGTCCTATGGAGCTCAAAGTAGAAGGAGGATCTTATCCAATCCTCATCAATTAGATTGTTTCTTGTCAAACATGAGAGTCCTTACAACTGAGAATCAAGCCTATACATTTACCAAGTTTTCTCTTTACAAGAAAAATCTCTAACATCCCCAAATCTTCCAAAAAACCCAATAAGTTAACCTCCAACTATATGGTTGGAGGAGTTTCTTTATGGGAAGAAACTTCTCCAACTTCCATGGTTGAAAAATTAAACCAACATTTCTCATAACCACATAATAAAGCTTCTTAATAATTTTAATAGAAATATCCTCCTAAAAACACTATAACAAACAAAATAGACACAAAGCTTCTCAAGTAAAACACATAGCACAATTGGAATCAAACTAGCCTAACTTCTAGGAGGTCTCAAGTTCGAATCCCCTAGATAGCTAGTTTTACCAAAAGAAACTTTCTTTTGTTATTTCTTATTATTATTTTTACTTTTTATTTAATATACTTTATTTAAGTATTTAAAGAAGCCATTGTACAAACAATTAAAACTTCATAAATAATAATATGTATATATGCATGGGTATATGTGTGTGCACCCACATATACACATTCATATATAAGGTAAATTTATTTATAACATAAATATAGAATATATATATTGTATCATCTTAAAATGGAAGCACTCCCATTTTAGTAGGTTTAGCACCCTTATTTAGTGCATTTTTCATGATAGATTTGCATTTAGGATGGATTTTCACTTGATTCTTCATTTCTAGGTGAAATTAGGGTTAGGATCCTAAGGATTCTCCTTGATTTCCCTTCTCTATGGCTTTATTTTCTAGGTAGGATCTAGGTATTTGTCATCCTATCTCTCATCACATTCATTCTAGGTCTTTGTGCCCTTTTCTGGCACTCTTCCTTGTTTCATCACCATTCCATGTCTCTAGCCAAGCTTGGGACTTCCTATTTTCAAAGTTGACTAGGCCTGACCCTTTGGGTCAAGATCAAGGTCAACCCTAACCTAGGTCAAGGTCAACGTCAACCCTAGCCTAGGTCAAGGTCATGTTCGACCTTGACCCCTTTCAAGTTTTGGTCCCTCTTTTCAAAATCTAGTCACAACGGGCCCCAAAATTAATGTCGAGCCTTTGGATCTAAGTGCGGAAGGGTTTTTATTTAAATTTCATTTAATTATTTTCCCTCCTTAGTTGGTTATTGTGATTGGACCCTAATTCAAGGTGATATTTGAATCATGGGCCCTTACATTTCCCGAGGAGCCTTGCCTTGAAATCTCTATATAAGGACTCTCTTTTCCCTTCATTTTAAGACACAAGCCTTCAAGCCATAAGCAAGAGGTGATGATGATGAGATGATGCAAGATTGCAAGAGGATGATATAGAAGATCAAGATATTTTTGATGCCTTGATACAAGCAGGCATTTGTGAAAAGCTATTTTTGACATTCATTTGGAGCAAGAAAGATCCCTTCTTCCTTGATCCACCATTTTCAACATTCAAGCATTCAAAGATAAAATCATGGGGTAGAAATTACAAATTATGAGTTTGGTAGGAGTACTTTAGCCTTGCTGGCTTGGTATGCTTTCTTTATCATATTCAAATATATGCATTTCTCTCTCATTTCAATTCATGATAGGGTTTCAATCTAGAGGATTAGATCTTGGCATTGCACATTCAAAGCTCTTCCTAGGAGAAACACACACACACATATTCTATTACATTCATCTATTTATGGAGGTGGAGATCACCAAAATGGGGGTTTAACTAAGGAATAACCCTATATAGCCACACCAAAACACCATTTTCAAATATCTACAGTCGTTGTTTCAGGAGTTGCAGAACATATCTGAGTACCCTTTTCGACAAACTTTTAGGATCTACAAATAGGATTTCCATTGGAGCTATGCAGGTTAAGGTCAACCTTTACCTAGGTCAAGGTTGACCTTTCTCAGAAAAGGAAAAGCTTTTTGGGTTTTCTCTGCCTCTATTTTCTTGTCCTAGATTTGGTTGTAGAATTTCCTAAAACCTAGTACAAACACCAGAAAATAGGTATTTTTAGATCTTCTATATTATGAGGTATGTACTTTATCTTATTTAATTACAATATTATTTACGAGCATTTCTAGATTCACATTACTTATCATTTCAATTTTACATGTTTGGTGGTAAATATTGGCCTAGGATCTCTATTAGGTGCATTGTTCAAAACCTTACTTAACCATCCTCATTTTCCACCTTACATTTTGGTGAAACCGTTTACGACAACTCTTTCTCTTTGGTGTTAGATTTACATTTTGTGTTAGATCTTACATGCTTATAAAATTATATTTCTTTTATGCTCTTACATTTATATTTCAAAAATATAAAAAAATTGCAAAAATCTCTTTAAAAATATAAAAACATTTACATTTTCATGCTTGTAGTGTTACTTTGTGTTCAACATGTATAATTTTTGTTTTAAATACTTTGATGAGGCTTTCATTGTACAAGAGGATAAATTCCCTAAAGAGGTACATGGAAGTGAGGATGAAAATTGTTCGAATGAGATCTCCATTGATCCTATTCCTATTTCACCCTCCTCCACAACCTCTCCACTTGACCTTTACCATAGGGTGTGTGCATGGTTACCTTCATGTTCCACTATTTGCAATATTGATAAACCTAAAATGATATATATTAAACCTTTGTTGACAATAAAAAGATGTCCTCAAATAACAATTAAGGTTAAACCTAGATATCCTTTGGATTTCTTTGATAACACAGATTCTGTTTCACACGCTTATCGCACATGAAAAAATCCTCAACCTTTTATTCTATTTTATTTATCACCTTCTCAACTTGTGCTTCCTTAAGCTCCTAGGTTTCCATCTACCTTTAAAGAGTATGACTTAGTAGAACAATTACGTGCTACTCCTGCTAAGATATCATTATGGGAATTGCTTCAAACTTGCTCGACATATCATGAGGCATTGCAAAAGGCTTTAACTACTCTTCCTGCTTTGCCTCCTAATCAAGAAAATATTAATTCCTTTTTGGAGTGCATGCATACTATGTATTCTATACCTCTTTTACCGATGATGATTTACCTTCTCTTGAGGCGCAGAATCAATATGATGCTCTTATGGTTGTTGTTTCTATTAATTAGAATATCATTCATAGAACATTAATTGACAATGGATCTAGGCTTAATGTTTGTAGCATGGATATGCTTAAGGAAATTAAGGCTGATCTTACGACTATTCAACCTGATAATGTTCCTATTCATGGATTTGACAATATTGCAAAGAGAACTTTTTCCATTATTACCTTACCTGTTAAAGTTGGTCTGGTTATTCTAAATACACCTATTCATGTTATTCCTAGACCTCTCAATTACAACCTTCTTTTAGGTAGACCTTGGTTACATAATATGCATGTAGCTCCTTCTACTCTTCATCGCAAGGTTAGGTTCATTTATAATAATTTTTTGTATATGTTACATGTGGATGATGCACCAAATCCTTGCTTAAATGCAGAATATGTTAAAGTTTATGAGCCTCTCCAAAAAAGTAAAGAGACTGAAAAGAAAACTGAGAATAAACAAACCGAAGCTCCATCTTCTTCTTTGACTGAGGATGATTGGGGAACATTGGACTTTAATCCTACTTTCATTGGAGAATATAAAGTCTCTAATTTGGAATTCATGAAACAACAAAGTGAATTTGAAAAACAAGTTTTTACTCCTTCCCTGCTTTCTGAGGTATTAAAAATTAACTATGTTGCCACCTCGATTAAAGAAATAATTGAAACGATAAAACTTGATTGTTATAATATTGTGACATACGTCGTTCCTTGGACTCCATCTGATTTGGCTGATAGTTATGGTTCAGTTATCATCTGCTCAATAAATTAGGATTTAATGGGAAAGGATGTGGTAAATATAAACAAGGTATACAAATGCCTCTGGACAATGAAATTTATGATTATACATATGGATTGGGGTTCAATCCTTACAAACAACCATTGACTTTTCCTCTCAATGTTAATCATATATGTGGTGGAAAGTTGAAGTTTGTTAACCCACTCCTCCTGGACATTAATCAAAGACCTACCTTGGATATCTTTCCCGAAGATGAAGCCTTAGCGGAGTTTTTAGGGGTTTATGAGGATTTGCCTACGTTTCATCACAAACGATGAAAGCCTTATTGTTTAAGTACATAAGCTTATTTTGGAGAACATGATGAGCAAAATATTTCTTCTTTACCAATGGATTCTCCGATACAAAGTGATTTACTAACAACTAAGACTATTGAGGTTCAAATGGATGAGAATGATTCCAAAAAGATGATAAAAATTGAGAAATGTTTGACTTAGGATGAATGTGATCAATTGGTTTCCCTTTTACTCAAATTTAAGGATATTTTTGCTTGGACATATTTCGATATGCGGGGTATATATTCTAAGATTGTTACTCACAATATTGTTCTCAAACCAAATGTTAAACCAGTAAAGTAGAAAATTAGAAAGATGAATCCATGAATTACTTTATTAGTTAAGGCTAAAATTGAAATATTATTGGATGTTAGATTCATCCGCTCTATTGATTACTCATATTGGATTTCAAATATTGTGCCCATTTCAAAAGGAGAAAATAAGATAAGAATGTGTGCTGACTTTAGAGATTTGAACAAAGCATCTTTAAAAGATGATTTCCCATTACCTAATATTGATATGATTGTGGATTCAATAGTGGGTCATGCTTTATTATCTTTTATGGATGGATTTTATGGTGACAATCAAATTTTTATTCCTCCTGAAAATCAATTCAAGACCACATTTATAACACCTTGGGGAATATTTTGTTGGGTCATGATGTCTTTTGGATTAAAAAATGTGGGAGCAACTTATCAGCAAGCAATGACTTTGATTTTTCATGATTACATTCATAAGATTCTTGAGGATTATGTGGATGATATATTGGCAAAATATATACAAAGAGAAGATCATATTCCTATTTTATGAAAGATATTTGAAAGGATTAGAAGTTAAAATATGAGATTGAATCCTAAGAAATGTGTCTTCGCAGTTAATTCCAGTAAATTATTAGGGTTTATAATCTCTAAGAAAGGCATAGAAGTAGATACTAAAAAAATTGAAGCTATTGTTAATATACCTCCTCCTAAGAATATTTCTTAGTTACGAAGTTTACAAGGAAAAATTCAAGCTATTCATCGCTTTGTTTCCAACTTAGCTAATAGAATTGTTCCTTTTACTTCCTTGCTTAGAAAGGATACCACTTTATCTTAGAATGATGAATGTAAACAATTCTTTGACAAATTTAAGGAGTATCTCACCAATCCTCCTATTTTGCAACCAACTCAAATTGATAAACCCTTTTATTTGTATACTTTAGCTACTCCAAAAGTGGTGAGTGCATTATTGTCTCAGTATGATAGTGATGGTAAGGAAAGACTTGTGTACTACATTAGTCATACTTTACTCGATTACAAAACAAGATATAAAATTTTGGAAAGATAATGCTTAGCTGTAGTTTATGCTTGTCAAAAACTCATGCATTATCACTTAAATGTTGAAGTCAATGTGATTGTTAAATTTGATCCTTTGAAGCATCTTTTCTCAAAAACTGATCTCTCTGGCTGTCTAAAAAAGTGGGTGATGTTACTTACAGAATTTGATCTTAACTTCATTTCTCAAAATTCAATTAAAGGACAAGCTTTAACAAATTATTTGGCTGAAGCTCCTTGTCCTCATTCTGATACATGTGTTACTACGATAAAATTCCCCAATTAAATCATTCTAGCTATTAAATAGGATGATGTTTGGGAGTTATATTTTGATGGATCTAGATGTAAGATAGGTTCTAGTGTTGTTATTATCTTGATCCCTCTTATGAAGAAGCCAATCCCTTTATCATATATATTGACTTTTCCATGTACTAATAATATTGCAGAGTATGAAGCTCTTATAGATGGTTCACAAGCAACTTCATCCCTTAACATTAAACACGTGAAAATTTATGGAGATTAAAAATTAATTGTAGAACATATTAAAGGAGGTTATCAGACTAATAATGATAAAATGACATAATATAGAGATTTGGCTCTTGATGTTATTTCATAATTCTCTTCCTATACGATTCAAACTTTACCTAGGAAGGATAATCGACATTTGGATGCCATGGCAAGCGCAGCTTCTTTGGTTTGTCTTGAGAATAATGATGAAAATTTTCAATTTACTATACAAACTCTTAAAAACCATTTAATTTCTAATAAGGTTACCTCTGATTATTTCAATTTGCATTTGGATGAATGGTATTCTCATATCTTTCATTTCTTGAAAGATGGTACTTTTCCTGAATCAGCAACAAGGAACATGCGTAATCATATTAGGAAGCTTGCAATGCATTACATCATCTTAGGAGATACACTTTACAAATGCTCTTATGAGGGTTTACTATTAAGATGTCTTGCTAGAACTGAAATTCTGGTAGCTTTGGAAGAAGCTCATTTTTGTTCTTGTGGAGGACATTTTGGTGGAAAATCTTTGGTTAATAAACTTCTTAGAATGGGATATTATTAGGAAACAATGGAACAAGATTCATTCATGTTTGTTAAGACGTGTCCTCAATGTCAACAACATAGTAATTTGATTCATGCTTCTGCTCATTAGCTTTGTAATTAAGTTTCTCCATGGCCTTTTAGTATTTGGGGTTTTTATCTTATTGGAAAAATCTCACCAACTTCTTCTCAAGAACATACGTACATCTTGACAGCTACAGATTACTTCACAAAGTGAGTGGAAGTTGTCTCTCTTTGTTCAACAACTACGGATGTTATCTGTGATTTCATCCTTAACAATATTATAACATGATGTGGTATTCCTTCATTGATAGTTTCAGATAATGGTACCTCTTTTAAGAACAAAGAAGTCACAAAATTCTTGGAGAAATATCGAATTCCACATCAATTTTTGACTCCTTATTATCCTCAATCTAATGGTCAAGTTGAAGCATCAAATAAAATCATTGAATAAATTTTGAGAAAAAATAGTTAACAAACATGCGAAAGATTGGCATACCCAACTTACCTATGCTTTATGGGCTTATAGGACTAGTGTTCGTACTGTCATGGATACTTCTCCTTATAATCTTGTCTATGGTACTGATGTTATTATGCCTTTAGAATTAGAAATACCTTCTTTATGTGTTTCATTTCATGGGATAATTGACAAAGATACATTTCAAGAACAATGATTACAAGAATTAGAACTATTAGATGAACAACGAATAAATGCTTTGTAACATATAAAGGCTTATCATAAATCACTTCATAAGTAGTATAATCATAAAGTAATTGAATGATCATTTTTAGTAGGTGATTTAGTCCTATATGACAATCAATAAAATGTGAATGCTTTACCTGGTGAAAAAGGAAAGTTTGGCCCTAATTGGCTTGGAAATTTTGTTGTAATTGAGGACTTTGGTTGAGGTGCTTATAAACTTGCAGATATGGATGGTGTTTCTTTTAAGGAACCTATCAATATTATGCATCTCAAATGTTATTATCCCTAATTTATCTTTCTTTCCTTGTGTATTTATGTATTCCTTGTAAAATAATTATGTTTGTTTTATAGGTTATGTAGTTATAGAAAATTACATTTGAATACATTTATACACATTCTTTCTTTCTATTAAGTTTTATGTTATTGATGAAAATATAGTAGTCAAACACAAAACTAACTAGTAGATAAATTTTTTCATTTATTAAATCTTTTGAGTTTTAATACATGTGTGGCACAAGGCCCTATCTATCACTCTATCTATCTCTATGCTCTGGTGGTCGATGGAACCCAAATCTCTCTGGTCTATAATGAGAAGATGTAGATCTATGTCTGGTAGTTCATGAGTGGCTTCTCAATATTCTCATATCATACATGCACTCTTGTGCTCTTTGTAAGTCATCCATTAGCCTCTCTTCTCTCTCTCTACACAACCTCATCTCTCACTGGACACACGCAAAGATATCAGCATGCTTGCCAGGACCTCTGTGACCAATGGGAAACTCTCACTCATTGGCTAGTAGTCAGTAGGTCAAACATGTATCCTTCAGAACCTCAAATATAAATCTCCTCTACTCCACCATGCTAGCTATAGAATAGAAGAATATTTATCTTTTAGTCCCCTTTTCTTCATAAATTAAGATAAATTTTTAAATCAATTTCATGTTTTATACCTAGATCTCCCTCCTGGGTGTCACTAAAGGATCTGGATAGTGGGGGCATGGAGTGAATACTCTCTCCACGCTCACTATGTCTATGTCTCAAAGGTGGTGTCTCTAAATGGGTGCATGGAGGTCGTCATGATCTCAGTGCTAATGCATGAAAAATGTGTACATCTACACTAGTATCACCAGTTGGGGGCATCTCCTCTACTCTCTCATATGCTATGTCCTCTTCTCTCTCCTCCTCCATGGGGTCTCCCTCAGAGATGGGCTCCTCCTCCTCTTTGTGATCCTCATCCTCCTCTTCTATGCCACCATCCCGGTGTGTCCTCTCTAAAAACTTGGATCACCTATGGGATAGTCATCAAGGAAGATGGGGTGGGTTCCCTTCAGACTCCAATACATGATGTATTCTTAGCTGATGCTTGAATAAGACACATCTATTGATACCTTTATATCCTCTATTTCATCTACATCAACATCTTCTATGTCTGCTACTGATGGTCAGTGTATGGTGTTGGGTCTCTGATAATACCTTGGCAGATGTGCATATCAAGGTACTACTCTAGGGACCCCCTGTATAATTCCAAACTATCTCATCACTTAATCATAATAGTATGGCATCACTATGTGACTCTGATGACCCTCTAGCAGCTTGCACTTCTATGAGTTCCTCATCTGGATTCATGTATTTGACCACTCTATCATGTGGAAGTAGGGTCTCCATATCTTATATGTGCCTGGAATATGGTCTATACATACCCTCAACTAGAGGATATCTCTGTGCTGCCAAAAATCTCTCAGTGGATAAGAAAATCCTCTCAGTGTGCTAGCATCTACCATCATAGGAACACCCTATGGTTGTGTACATGTGAAGTTCTCAAACAACCAAATCTGCAAAAGTGTGCATACCATGAGACTCTCTCATTGATATCTCACCAACTGACATAGCTTGTGGTATAAGTGGGCTAGCATGTTGTGACCCCATGTGAAGATAGTCCTATCACTCTCCATCCTATGCATGATATGGGTGAAAGGTACTAAAAATACTATACCCTTTTTGTTGGGTACTACAATCAATGATAGTATACATAGCATCACTCTCCATACCAAGGGTGTACAGCCTACTAGTATGGCTAATAGAGTGATATGATCTTCTCAGGTTCACATCTATGGACCTTCCCCAAGCAATACTCTTCATTTGTATGGATCTCTTTGGGACCTCATTTTTCTCTTGGTTTGATAGGCTCACATCGAACTGAAAACCATAAGATTCTGTAGACATCCTCCAATGTCACAGTGATCTCACCTGAGGGAAGGTGAAAGGAGCATGTATCCTCATCCCACCTCTCTATGAGAGCCAATAACATGGCTTAGTGAAGTCTAATCTATGGTAGGAATGTCACCTATTATAGTCCTACATCTCTCAATAACTATATCTCATCCTCACTCAAATCGGATAGTCTCTCTCTAATAACTAGTAGTGGCCCTCCAAAGGGATGCTCTCGGAGACAAACTAGGTCATGGAATTGCAAATAGACATCATATCCGTAATCTAGAATCACAAATTTGTAAATCAAACTTGACTAGGTCAAGGTTGACCTTGGTTAGGTTAGGATCAACCTTCCTAGGTCAAGGTCAACCTTCCTAGGTCAAGGTTGACCTTTTTGGGTCAAGGTCAACCTCATTCCAGAAAAGGTGTAGACCTTCCAGTTCATGTCGACCTTTTTGGTTCAAGGTTGAAATAACTAGGTCAGGGACCTTTAAGGGTCAGGGTTGACCTTTCCTACAAAAACAATAATTGAAGATGTACAAAAATCAATAATAGAAAACTCACCCCAAGAAGTGGTCATCCAGTAGCCAGGCACTGTCTCAGAAGCTCCATGCATGTCGCTCAAAGTTCTCTACTTAGCATTCTACTTTCTCTCTTCAAATATACAAATGGTAACAATGACTAGGTATGAATTTTCATTCCCTTATTTATAGTTCAAAATTAGGGTTTTTGTTAGGGGTTGTTAGGGTTTAACTATGTTAAATTCGAATTGTCCTTCTTATGCATATTAGATAGACATTCACTCTTTTCATCATAACTTGAGTTTGATAACTCCATTTTCAATGCCATCAGTGGAATTGGAATAATGATTTAGATACCTAACCCCTTGAATTAGTTTAGGAAGGATAGGAATCCTTCTAATTGGTTTAGGAAAGGATTTTTTTAACAAACTACATATCCAGTATATATAAGGTTATCCTTATCACCATTTTTCACCATTCAGAACTAGAAAGCCAAAATAGGGGGGGAATAAGGGGATCTATGCACTTCTCAATTTAATTTAGTAAGAATTAGGTGATTTATAGATTTTCATTAGCCTTGTGTACTGCAGGTACTAATGGTTTTTTGTAGGATCTCTACATTGAGGAATTGGTTATATCCTTTTTATTTACTATGATGTTTTCTTACTTTAGCTTGCATATTCACGTAGTGTCATATCTAAGCTAAAGTGGGGGCTAAATTTATCATCTTAAAATGGAAGCACTTCCATTTTGATAGGTTTAGCACCCTCATTTAGTGCATTTTTCATGATAGATTTTCATTTAGGATGCATTTGCACTTGATTCTTCATTTCTAGGTGAAATTAGGTTAGGATCATGAGGATTCTCCTTGATTTCCCTTCTCTATGGATCTATTTTCTAGGTAGAATCTAGGTATTGGTCCTCCTAGCCCTCATCACATTCATTCTAGGTCTATATGCCCTTTTTTGGCACTCTACTTTGTTTCCTTATCATTCCATGTCTCCTCGGGACTTCCTATTTTCAAAGTTGACTGGGCCTGAACCTTTGGGTCAAGGTCAAGGTCAACCTTGATCCCTGTAAGGTTTTGGTCCCCTTTTTAAAATCTGGTCACAACGGGCCCCAAAATTAATGTCGGGCCTCCAGATTCAAGTGTGGAAGGGGTTTTATTTAAAATTCATTTAATTATTTTCTCTCCTTAATTGGTTGTTGTGATTGGACCATAATTTGAGGTAAAATTTGAATCATGGGCCCTTACATTTCCTGAGGAGCCTTGCCTTGAAATCTCTATATAAGGACTCTCTTTTGCCTTCATTTTAGGACACAAGCCTTCAAGAAATAAGAAAGAGGTGATGATGAGGAGATGATGCAAGATTGCAAGAGGATGATATAGAAGATCAAGATATTATTGATACCTTGATGCAAGCAAGCATTTGTGACAAGCTATTGTGGACATTCATTTGGAGCAAGAAAGATCCCTTCTTCCTTGATCCACCATTTTCAACATTCAAGCATTCAAAGATACAATCATGGGGTAGCAATTATAGATTATGATTTTGGTAGGAGTACTTTAGCCTTGGGGGCTTGGTATGATTTCTTTATCATATTCAAATCTATGCATTGCTCTCATTTAAATTCATGCTAGGGTTTCAATCTAGAAGATTAGATCTTGGCATTTCACATTCAAAGCTCTTCCTACGAGCAACACACAGGCATATTCTATTACATTCAGCTATTCGTGGAGGTGGATATCACCAAAAAATGGTTTTTACTAAGGAAAAACCCTATATATTTGCACCAAAAAACCATTTTGGGTCAAGGTTGACCTTTCTCAAAAAAGGAAAAGCTTTCTAGATTTTCTTTGTCTCTATTTTCCTGTCCCAGATCTAGTTGCAGAATTTCCCAAAACCCAGTACAAACACCAGAAAATAGGTATTTTCAGATCAACTATATTTTGATGTATGTACTTTATCTTATTTAATTTCAGTAATCTTTACAAGCATTTCTAGATTCACATTACTTATCATTTCAATTTAACATGTTTGGTGGTAAATATTGGCCTAGGATCTCTATTAGGTGCATTGTTCAAAACCTTACCTAACCATCCTAATTTTCCACCTTACACACACACACACACACACACACATATATATATATATACATACATACATACAAGGATAAATCTAACTTACAACATAAATCTCAAAACAACATCGAATCATAAATCACAAAATAACATCATAAAACTGCATTCAAACTCCCCCAACTAGGGTAACCTCCTAATGGGAAATCTAAGTCCATAGATAACCTTGAGAGTAGCTTGGAAAAACCTCCACACAAAAATAGTTTGACAATTTTAAAGGCACTCTCAGACCTATGTAGCCAAGTGGAGTCAATGACTGGTACCTACATCCTACATCACCAACTGACATATATATATATATATATATATGAACAGACAGTGGAAAACAAGGGGGAGAGTGCAACATCATGTGGATCTCCCATAGGAGTAACTATGATTGACTCTCCTCATCCTACACTCACATCAACTAGTGTAATCATTAAAACCTAGAGGGGTTAGCAGGGTTAGATCCATAATAATATAAATCATGTAAGAATAATTTCACCAATTGTCCTATCTAATCATTCATCATTTTATGCCAAATTATTCATTATTTCCATAATAAATTCTATCAACCAAATATATATGAAATCAAATGTCCCAACTATGAAATGAAATATTCCAAACATATAATCCAAGATGAAATAGTAATAATCATGTTAGTCCAAAGCATTAAAGTACTAGGGTGGGCATTACATCCTCTCCCTCTAGGATTAGGCTTACTCATGGCAGTCTAAAAATAAGAGTGGATATGCAGATCTGATTTTTCTAGCATCCTCCCAAGTGATGAAGGTCTCATCACTGGGGTCCCATAGGACCCTTACCCACTCTATGTTGCGACCCCTGAGGGTCAAAGTCTACTATTGGAGTATACGTACTAGCTTCAAAACCAATTGCCCATCCTCTACTTCTAAAGTGTTCCAATCCAAAACATGTGTCAAATCAAGAATATACTCTCTAAGAATGGATACATGAAACACATCATGCACACATGCGAGGTTGGGCAGTAGGGTGAGTCGATAAGAAATCAGTCCTATCCTCTCAAGGATCTCAAATGAACCCACAAATCTTGGTGCCAACTTAGAACCTTTTCCATAATGGATAGGGATCTTATGTGGGCAACCTCTCAAAACCACCTTATCTCCAACATAAATCTATCTATCGATCCTGTGAGAATCAATGATGGGACCCCCTCTGAAATTGAATTTTAGATTTCTGCACAGATCCTCTGGACTGTACCTTTGAATTTGGATCTACATTTTAAATTAGTGAATTGTACTTGGAAATTTGAACCACGAACCTTGAACTTGGCACTTGAGCCCAAGGGAGATGGAAAATTGAACTTTGAACCTTGAACTTGGAACTTCTTGGTTCGAGGTTCAAGTTCAATAGCTCCTCTCGCAATGTTGTCCCCTTATAAAGTATAACTTCACGAAAGCACCATAAGCAAAAAACTAGCATAAGGCATGAGAAAATTAATCAGGGACATTCTTCATGAGACTTCATTTTAAAAGTCCTGAAGTTGGGTGCCAGAGGCAAGCCAACAACTAACTCTGATTGGGCATATGGACTATGAGGGACATGAAGAATCCAGCAATCTCTGGTAAAAGACCAGTGCTCATCCATTGGGAAAGAGATTCGGCATACAACAAAGGTCAAAGGGACTACTTGCAAAGAGGGGAAGAGCAGGGGGAAAACCCAAAACAACTAAACTACCAGCAAGCAAAACTAACCAGCTAAACTAAACACCACCAAAAACTCAGAGCAGCAAGCTATCTACAAGTATATACATGTGAGAAGAACTCACCACAGGATCAGAGCTGAGGAAAACTTACATGAAGCCATTTACTGGTTGTGAGAAGAAAGATCCCTTCTCAAATAATGGGCAACTCCTGGATGAGATAACTTGATGCAACCTACACATGGTAAACTCTTGGTAGCTGTGAATCTGGCTAATTAAGTGCAGAAAATTGTTGAACAAATATCCATGTCCAAACAACCATACCTCATCAGAGATTACTGCCCTCACCTAAGTTTCTGGTAAGGAACTCTGAAAATCATCTTCAATTGGTGGCTGAAAAAAATTTGGCTCACACATTGCAAATGAAAGAAACATACCACTCAACCAATTTATCTTCACAAAATTCCAATCATGAGAAAGATTTTCAACTTTCCAGGTATTCTAAAAGGAAAGATATGCCTCTTCCAACATAGGATCAGTGCGAAATCGATAGGCCTCATCAAATTTCTTTTCAACTACCTCAGAAAACACCTTATCCAAGCCAAATGTATCAATCAAATCATCATTTAAATTTTTACCTTTGGAATCTTCAAATTTGATTGCTGATAGGAATTCTTCAACAATATTTTCCTCGTTCGAAGAATCAACACCCAAGCATAAAGCTGATGATTAAGGTTGTAGCCTCTCAACATCCTCATCATAATGTGTTGCATACAACCCATCTTTTACTACTGCTATCAAATCCAAAGGATTTTCATTTTTAGATTGCATGAGTGGAAGTTCCAAACTTGTTGATGCTTGGCATTCATGAGGCTACACCATGCATGGCTGAGAAGAAAAAGAGAGATCTTTTGTAATCTGACCTATGCAAGGAAAATTATTATCTTGGCTGCCTAATAATTTTGAGGCTATAATGCTTATGACGAACCAACATTATCTTGTTCTGTATTTTCTCCAAAGTCTCCATCTCTGAGTGAGTTTTTGAAATTAAAGGACACCTTCTTTGACCATGATTCTATTATGTCCTCATCATAAGCTTTATTAGAAAAACATGGAGTGGCTTCATCTTGGAAAGTAAAAGATTCTAGGATAGGACCATCAATTTCAGGCATGAAATTAAAAACTTCATATTCAAGCTGCATATGAATCTGAAAATTTTCATTCTCTATATTCATAGTAGCAAGGTGATCCTTTAGAATTTCAAAACTAAAACCCTTAAATTCAGGCAAAAAATTGGAATCATGCACAATATTTTCTTCCAGATTTATTGGGTTTTCCATACCTTGTTCATTTGTACTCATCCATTCATTCTTTTCATGAGGCTCTGATATTTCTTGTTGAACTTCTTTCTCACCCATAACAAGATAGTTGTACGAGAGGGACGAAGCCTAAATAATTGGAGCTTCAATGTCATCCACCTCTAGTTCTTTCTCAAGCCACTGCACTCTTTTCTTATAATCTTCTAGGTCTTTCAATTTGTGGAACCTATGACAAAAGCTCCTCCATAGAAGGGTAGAAGTATGATCATCTTCAAGGCTGAGATTTGTTTTCACAGCATGTGAAATACTCTCTTTGTAGTGCTCCTAGAAATCTAGCAGCACTTTGTCATTGATCTGGATGATCTGCAAGATGGTAGGGTGAGGTCTTTTCTTTATGACCTTTCTATCAGGCATGGTCATTTTCACAGAGTCGCCAATCTCTTGCACACAAAGATAAATTGAAAACTAAGGAACAAAAATTCAAGCACTGAATCTTTGTTTCTGGGTCCCAATAGAGTCACCAAAATTCTGTTAGTAAACAGATTTGTCCCTTTTGCAAATAGTCACAAAATGACTCACAAATGCCCAAATAACAAGACAAAATCTAGAACTAATAGTTGAGTCACTTCATGCAATGGCTATGTGCAAGTGCTCTCTAAGTTTTTATATGAAGGTTGAGCTCCCTTCTTTAGATTTTGAATGAATAAAAGAACTTGATATGTCTTTAACCAGAAGACACAAAGGCCTACTAGCATCCACCCATAAACATGGAATGAATAAAATTTGGTTTTAAATGTATATAAAGTAAATCAAATAAGTGGCACATAGACCATATTGTTAACTTCCTCATTGAGAAATAAATAGAGAAATATTTAACATTCCACTTTACATACAGGAATGCATGAAACCCACTGATTTCATAACACACACATCTTTGCCAAGATAAAATAGAACAATAAAAGAAATGTAATTGATGGTGACCAATGTTTATAGTTGAACGTGGACCTCTAATCCAGCCATATACACAACATATTCATTTCTCACAAAATGAATTACGAAAATGAGTATAAATTACCCATTTCATGAATTCATAGTGAATCGACCTGTTGCCTCCTAATTAGTTGGGGTGTTTGAATTACTCTCAGATTGGAGAACCAACAACCATAGACCAAGCTAAGACAAAGGATTTGAAAGCTTGAAATGATGATGCAGGAGCATCTTGGGTGTAAGAGCAATCTTGCATCACCCAAAAATATTTCTATTTTTATATTCAATAAGGGATATCTTGTGCAAAGTTGCTATTTATGGAAACTTGCTATTTTTAGTAAGTTGGTCTTACAATCTTAGAATGTCTAATTTTACATATGGAGGTTCATCTCAGTCATATCAGCCTGCCAGCAAAGTTTCATGGCTAGATCAGGTGTAGTTTTGAAGATATTGAAGGTTTTTGGTATTGGCAGCAGGGTACAGAAACTTCAAACTCAGTTTTGAAGGCTTTAGAGGCCCCGGATGAGGTTGAAAATTTGGGCGATGGGTGCTATAGAGTGCTTCTTGGCATTTCTAGAATGGGGTTATAATAGTCAATTGGGTCAACGGGTGATGACTTATGGTCTTTGGAAGTTGGGTCACCTGAAATGGCAGAAAATAATTTTTCTTCAAAATTTCTGTTTGGGTTTCAAAACTCATTTTGAGCCAACTTTGATGTAATAAATTGTAAAATAAAATAATTCTAAGTTTGGTCGGCCCTAAGGGCTAAATTTTGAGAACCTTCTCGGGTAGTGGAAATTGCCTATATAAAGAAGGCCCGTAGTGTTGTCTAGGGCAGTTCTAGGTAGTAGATCTGGGTATTGATTCGAGGCTTTGCCTACAGAATATTGTAAGGGAATGCCCATGTGGCTTTGCATATTGTAATTTTGAAAGTTTGTAATTCCACATTTGTGGAGATAATAAGAAGCCAATTTTCTATTCTTGCATTTTATTGTTGTTGTTTCTCTATTTTTGTTATGTGTTTGTGGTATTAAGGGGAGCACCCTTCATCAAGTGGTATCAGAGTAGGAATTCTTAAGTGTGTAAATAGATCGCTGACTATGAGGTAGTTTGCACCAGGACCGTGGTTAGGGTTTCAATGCGCATCATGAAAATGCCTCCATGAAGAGAACATGGTAGAAGAGCTGGTGTTGTGACACCTAAGGTTAGAGAGCTACAGAGACAAGTGTGAGCATTGCAAGAAGAGATTCATAGAGGAATGAATCTTAATGTCAGAGATGAAAGTGAGGATGAAGCCGAAGAAGAATATCAAGAAGGAGAAGCTGAAATTGTGAACCAGGAGGAAGAAAGACTTTTTCGGACGATTTCCAAGATTGGGAAAAGACCTAAGATTGAGGTTCCTACATTTTTTGAAAATCTTAACCTAGAGGAATTGATCGACTGGATCAATGAATGCGAGGAATATTTTGAGTATGAATATGTTGAGGATCCTGATAGGGTCAAATTTGCGAAGGCCAAATTGAAAGGTCATGCGAAGATCTGGTGGCAAGAAATTCAATTGGAGTGAAATAGAAGAGGGAAAGATAAAATCATAAGATGGGATCGGATGGTGGATAAATTGAAGTGACAGTTCATTCCTATTGATTATGAGCTTGGCCTACTAAAGAAAATGCTAAGTTTGAAGCAAGCAGGAAGATCCATTCAGGAGTATACAAAGGAGTTCTATTGACTCCTCATCAGAACAGGCCATGCAGAAGCTGATAAGGAGAAAGTTTCCTGATACCTTAATGGGTTAAGGCCAACCATTCAGGAGGAGTTGAATCTTGTTTGAATGAATAGTATTGAGGAGGCATACTAGTTTGCCCTAAAAGTAGAGGAAAAGCTGAACAAGAAGTTTGAGAGCAGACAAAATAGAAGAGGTCATGGTGGAAGATCTGGTGGATGGTCATATGGTGGCCAAAATGAAGATCCCAAAAAGAAGGATGAGGCCAGTAGCAGTCAGAATCAGAGAGAAAACAATTCCAATGATTTTCAAGATCAGAATAATAGAGATCAGAGAGGAAGAGGAAGAGGACAAGGATCTGGAAGAGGAGGCTTTCATGGAACATGTTTTCACTGTGGAGAAGAAGGTCATAGGGCATTTGAATGTCCTTAGCACCAAGGCAAAATAGATAGGAGAAATGAAGGCCAGGCCAGAGTTACACATGTAGATGAAGATGCTAGATCATCAAATTCTAAAGATATTGAAAGAGGAGAAACACTAATTAACAGAAGAGTCTTACTGAGTTGTGAGAATGAACCTAAACAAAGGAGGAACCTGTTCCACACCAGATGTAAGTGTGAGGGTAAATGTTGTGATGTGATTATCAATAGTGGAAGCACTGACAATTTGGTGTCAGAAGAGATGGTGACAAAGTTGAAGCTCAAGAGACAGAAACACCCACATCCATATCGGATTGCCTGGGTGCAGGATGACCACAAGGTCATGGTCAGTGAACAGTGCCTGGTAAAGTTCAAGATCAGTGAGTACCAAGATGAGGTACTATGTGATATCATCTCTATGGATGCATGTCATATGTTGTTGGGTAGACTATGGTAGTTTGACACATGTGTTGTACATGATGGTCATGCGAATACCTATTCCCTGACAAAGGATGGAGTGCGACATAAGCTAAAGCCATTGAAGGAGACCAAAGAAAAGGTATGTGGTAATGCAATAATAACATTTTTTGATGGAAGAAAATTCCTAGATGGTATGAGGCATGAGCATGTGTGTTTTGCTTTAATTCCAAAAGCTAGTAAAGATGAAGTAGAGGATGTACCTGTAGAGGTTGCAGATTTGTTGAATGAGTTTTAGGATATTGTATCTGATAATGTACCTGATGGATTACCACCCATAAGGAAGATCAGTCATTAGATGGATTTGATTCTAGGAGCTAGTTTTCCAAACAAGGTAGCACATAGAATGACACCAGCAGAAAGTGAAGAGTTGAACAGACAAGTACATGAGTTGTTACAAAAGGGATTGATTCAGGAGAGCCTAAGTCTATGTGTTGTACCAGTAGTATTAGCACCAAAGAAGAATGGAGAATGGAGGATGTGTATAGATTCTAGAGCAATAAACAAGATCACAATCAAGTATAGGTTTCCATTGCCATGAATGGATGATATTGTGGATTGTTTGAGTGGAGTTGTGTATTTCTCAAAGATAGATCTGAAGAGTGGATATCACTAGATTTGGATCAGAGAAGGAGATGAATGGAAGACTGCCTTCAAGACAAAGGAAGGACTGTATGAGTGGTTAGTCATGCCTTTTGGGCTAACCAATGCACTGAGTCCTTTCATGCGGCTCATGAATGAGGTTCTGAAAGAATCTCTGGGTAAGTTTGTCATTGTTTACCTAGATGATATTTTGATTTTTAGCAACACATTGGAGGAACATATGATGCATATTTGTATGGTGTTTGAGAAGTTGAGAGATGAGAAATTGTTGATTAATTTGAAGAAGTGCAATTTTGTGAAGAAAGAGTTAGTGTATTTGGGATTTGTAGTTTCAGTAGAAGGTCTAAAAATGGACCCAAAGAAGGTACAGGCTATTTTTGAATGGCCTAATCCAAGGAGTGCTACTAAGGTAAGATTTTTTCATGGTTTGGCTAGCTTTTACAAAAAATTTATCAAAAATTTTAGCAGTATTTGTGGACCCTTGACTGAAACAATGAGAGGGGATAGAAAAGAGTTTAAGTGGACTAATGGGGTAGAAAAGAGTTTTCAATTGTTGAAACAAAAAGTTACAGAACAACCTATTTTAGCACTTCTAGATTTTAATAAGGTGTTTCAAGTAGATTGTGATGCTAGTGGTACTGCAATAGGAGCTGTTATGAGCCAAGAAGGTAAACATGTTGCTTATTTCAGTGAGAAGTTAAATGATGCCAAGAGAAAATATTCTCTCTATGATTAGGAATTTTATGCTATAGTTTAGGCATTAAAGAAGTGGAGACATTATCTTCTTCCTAAGGAGTTTATTTTGTATACCGATCATCAAGCGTTGCAATATTTGAATAGTCAAGGAAAGTTGAATCAGAGGCATTTGAAATGGGTTGAGTTTTTGCAGAGTTATACATTTGTTTTGAAACACAGAAGTGAAAAGTCTAACAGGGTTGTAGATACTCTTAGCAGAAGGCAACTATTGCTGATAGAGATGCAGATTGAAGTGGTTGGGTTCAAGGAACTCAAGAATTTATATCTAGAGGATCCTGATTTTGGTGAAGCTTGGAAAGCTTGTACAGAACCTGTTACTCTAGATAGGACAAAATGGCTGGATTTCATCATCTAGGATGATATGCTATTCAGAGGGAGTCAGTTGTGCATTCCAAGAAGTTCTATGAGGGAGAATCTCATCATAGAGAAGCATAGTGGAGGATTGGCTAGACATTTTGGTCGTGATAAAACTGTTGCTTTGGTTAGTGAAAATTATTATTGGCCACAGTTATAGCAAGATGTGAAGAAGTTTTTACAGAGTTGCAGAGTATGTTAGATGGTGAAGGGAGTGAAGTAGAATACAGGGTTATATCAGCCATTACCTGTACCAAAGAAGCCTTGGGAGGATATCAGTATGGACTTTGTTCTTGGTTTACCAAGGACATAGCGGGGACATGATTCAATGTTTGTAGTAGTTGACAAATTTTCAAAGATGGCACATTTCATTCCCTACAAGAAGACTAATGATGTTGTTCATGTAGCAGAATTGTTTTTTAGAGAAGTGGTGAGACTACATGGTTTGCCAAAGACCATAGTTTCAAATCGAGATACTAAGTTTGTTAGATATTTTTGGTGGACATTGTGGAAGAAGTTGAAGATAGATTTGAAGTTCAGTTCATCACATCATTCATAGACTGATGGATAGACAGAGGTGGTGAATAGAAGTTTGGAAAATTTGCTGAGATGTTTGGTTGGAGATAAGCCAACAGGATGGGATTTGATTTTACCACACGCAGAATTTGCATACAATAATTTTGTCAATAGGAGCACTGGTAAATCACCATTCCAGATTGTATATGGAAGTAGTCCAAGAAATGCATCTGAGTTGAGAAAGATAGATAAAGGAGAAATAAGTAGTGCTGAAGCTGAGGATTTTGTAGAATATTTGAAGAACATCCATGAGGAGGTGAGGAAGCATATTACCAAGATGAATGTGCAGTATAAGACTAAGGAAGATGAGAAAAGGAGGCATAAGGAATTTTAGGTTGGGGATGAAGTCATGGTTCATTTGCAGAAGGAGCGATTTCCAACTGGTACATATAACAAGCTGAAAATGAAGAAGTTTGGACCATGTAAGATACTAAAGAAGCATGATTCAGGAAATGCATATGAGGTAGAATTGCCTACTGAGCTGAATATTTCACCAGTGTTTAACATTTTAGATTTGACAGAGTATCATGAAGGAGGTGTTGAAGATGAGGTTGCAGCAGCATAGTGGAGTATTCTAGCAACTAGTTTAGATATCAAGGAGATTGAAGACATACTAGACAGTCATGTTGGCAGAAGCACAAGGAACAGGACATATAAAGAGTATTTGGTCAAATGGAAAGGATGACCTGTTGAAGATTCATCATAGCTAACAAAGGAGGAGGTTAACCGTCTTGGTTTTCCTCTGCACACCTAAGTCATGACAGGGTCACTTCTCAAATTATCCTGGGTGTCTGATGCAGGAGCATCCTGGGTGTAAGAGCAATCTTGCATCACCCAAAAATATTTCTATTTTTGTATTCAATAAGGGCTATCTTATGTAGAGTTGCTATTTATGGAAACTTTCTATTTTTAGTAAGTTGGTATTACGATCTTGGAATGTCTGATTTTACATATGGAGGTTCATCTTAGTCATATCAGCCTGCCAGCAAAGTTTCATGGCTAGATCAGGTGTAGTTTTGAAGATATTGAAGATTTTCGGTATTGACAGCAAGGTACAAAAACTTTGAACTCAGTTTTGAAGGCTTTAGAAGCCCCGAATGAGGTTGAAAATTTGGGTGATAGATGCTATAGAGCACTTTGTGGAATTTCCAAAATGGGGTTATAATAGCCAATCGGGTCAATGGGCAATGACTTATGGTCTTCGAAAGTTGGGTCACCTGAAATGGCAGAAAATAATTTTTCTTCAAAATTTTTGTTTGGGTTTCAAAACTCATTTTGAGCCGACTTTGATGTAAAAAATTGTAAAATAAAATAATTCTAAGTTTGGTCGGCCCTAAGGGCTAAATTTCTAGAACCTTCTCAGGCGGTGGAAATTGCCTATATAAAGAAGGGCCATAGTGTTGTCTAGGGCAGTTCTGGGTAGTAGATCTGGGTATTGATTCGAGGCTTTGTCCTACAGAATATTGTAAGGGAATGCCCATGTGGCTTTGCATATTGTAATTTTGAAAGTTTGTAATTCCACATTTGTGGAGATAATAAGAAGCCAATTTTCTGTTCTTGCATATTATTGTTGTTGTTTCTCTATTTTTGTTATGTCTTTGTGGTATTAAGGGGAGCACCCTTCATCAAATGATCAAAATTTCAATTAATCTAAGATGAAGATGCAATTGTGATCTAAGAATGAAAGTGCAAATTTAATATATGAAACTTGAAAGAAAAGATGAGAATTAATCTAGAACATAATAAGAAAACTAATTAATATGAAAGTGAAATTATACTAGCATGATAAATTATTCTAATTATGAAATAAAAAATCTTGAAAGCATGAAAATTGAGACAAAAATCCACTATAGTTTTGGTACTCTAAAATTGCCTCCCAAAATGAAGAAAAGAAGGTTCATAATATAGAAGAGCCTAGGAGAAGGATGAAGAGTTTCTTGGAAAGAAATGGCCAACTCTTCATCTCCATGGAGGAAGGTGAGACAAATTGATGAATTATTTAATTAAATGAATGAATATTGCCACATGGGTGGCTTTTTGATTTATTTTGAATAATTAAATTCAAATAGAGATGTCCATTCAAATAACCAAATAATATTTAATTCCTTTGATGTGTATTAGCTAAAGGGGGTGGAATTAATTTAATTTAAAGCACTTAGGACTTTAGGATTAAATTAATTAATCATAGGGATTTTTAGCCAATAAATGTCAAATATTTAAGAATTAAATATAGTGTATGATTAATGCAAATTTAGGGTTTTTTGCATTTGACACCTAGTCAAATAAAGTCAAATAGGAGATAGAATTGCCTAGTACAATAGGACTTTGATGATGTAGAAATTTGAAGGAATGCACCAAAATTGATCAGAATTGTAAGGTGCCAATTTTGGGGTATTACATTTTTTCCCTCTTTGAATTGATGTGCGAGTAGCGCATTGATTCAAAGAATAGTCTGATGTCATGGATGATGAGGTTTCAGGATTATCTCCAGAACAGAGCTTAACCCTCAGAAGTTGAGGTTAGATTACCAAGACACCGATCAGATCGAGATACAGAACCAACTTTAGAATGAAGCATGATTCTCTGAAGCCTAAGTTAGATTGTGAAGACCTCGGTCAGATTAACACTTGAGAGATGACTGTCTCCAGAATGAGGCTCAATCTTTAGGAGTCAGGGTTAGATTGCCCCAATACCTGTTGATTAAATGATAATTGATGCAGATTTAGGATTATCTCTAGAATGAAGCTTAGTCCTCCAAGACCCAGGTTAGATTTCCCAGATAATGGTCAAAAAGAGATTTCAATCTCTAGAATGAAGCATGACTTTTAGGGATTAGGGTTAGATTTCCCCAATACCTAATGAGATTTCAAGAACCATCTCCAGAACAAAGCTTGATCCTTGAGGATTTGAGTTAGATTGCTCATATACCTAACAGATAGATAACAAGATGACAAGATGTGAGGCCCAAAGATGCCCCTGGTGATTAGATGCCCCGAGCGATGGGGACTTTTGATTCAGATCAGACTGACTCGAGAATGATTTGATAAGATTCAATGATGCAATCATCCTACCCCCTCAGGAGAGAAATCAAAAGATGACACATCATAAAGAAGATTGACAGAAAAAGGTTGCAAATATAGATAAAATAGAAGATCCAGAGGAACTCAGAATAGATTACGAAAGAATCAAGAAGCTGCAGGAGCGATTCAGAGCAATTTGGAGGTCCTGTTGACCAAGTTTGACTATGGTTGACTAGATTTGACTAGAGTTTACTTTTGATGAAAACATTGAAGATCTCAAAAAAATTATGATGAGACAAGATTCCAGCAAGAAAATGCCACTAGACGGTTGACTGCACAAGCGTCTGATCCCAAGGGTCCCAAAAATTTAAAACACGATTTTGAGCTATCTAGAGATGTTAGATTTCAATTTTGATCCTGAAAACTTTTGCAATTATGATGAAGCCACGACGTAAGATGAGAACCCTCAGCAAATGAATCCAAGAGAAGACAATGAAGAGAGCATTAAACCATTATCTCAATGCAAACCTAAGCTAAATGCAACCCTAGGACTTAGTTGTTGGACCCATTTTATTATCATCATAGAGTTTTTAGTAACGGACATTCACAGGATGTCATACAACCCTCACTAACATTGCAATCATGAGAATATGAATTTGACATTAGTCTTAGATTTTTTGGAATGAGGTGTAAGCATTAAGGCACAAGAAGCCAGAATGACCTAAACACCCATTCGTTTTGATTTAGCCAGTTAACATAAGCATCAAAGCATAGTTTCTAGAATAACCTAAATTTTTCTTATGTATAGACACACTAGACACACAAGAGCTTTTTCCTTTTGCTAAGTGAATGATAAGCATATCAAGGTGCTTGTAGTGACCCTTACATTCACTTTATAAGATGAGCATTTTCAATTTCACTTGTAGCAAAAAGAAGTCACTCAAACAAACAAGGAGAAGAACCAACCTCACCAAAGTTTCCATATAAAAGGAGTTGAGGTACACATGGCCATCCAACATGTAATGAAGGCTCTCATAGTGGACACCCCTCTTATATAGATTCATTAGATCATTGGAACTAAACTAACAAATAGAAAGTAGAGGAAAGACCATGCCCCCCAATATTCGCTTCTCTCAGTCAAGAGAGACATCTTAGAGTTGCTCGAGGAGGAATGATAAAGCGAAAAAGACAAACACACAAAAGAAAAGCTCAGCATGTTTTAGGGAGTTACAAATTTAGTTTTTAGTTTTCAGTTTCAGCGGATTGATGTCGAATCAAAAGTATAGAGCGTGAGAAGTCTCAACAAGATGATGACAGTAGGCAAACATAGTGAGAACCACTGGTGACTTACGTGAGAGATAGTCTCAAGGAGAAATCAGAGTACTAACAAAGTATCAGTAGGCATATGCAATGAGAACCACTGGTGACTGATACAAGAGATCCTCAAGGAGAGAGATTTGAGGGTGAACAAAACATTAGTAGGCAAACACAGTGAGAACCATTGGTGACTAATGTACAAGGGATCCTCAAGAAGAGAGATCCAAGTAGTAGATAGGTATCAGTAGGCAAGCACAGTGAGAACCATTGGCAACCAATGCAAGAAAAATCCTCTAAAAATGATAGGATAATACCCCCTAGACTAGGAAGATGCCCCCAAGTGTGACCAATTTCAATCCATGTAGAATCAAGCAAAATCTCGAAGATAATTGAGAACAAGTGCATGAGCTAGAAAACTACAGTAGGAAACAAACTAAAGTAGGAAACAAACTAAAGCGTGAAACAAGAGCCAAGCGGTGCTGCAATAGGTATAGCATTAGGGAACAAGAGGTGCCTGTTTACCAGGTTTTCACCATCTTGGCAGAGATTCTATTTTTGCTACCATGACGCCTATTTACCAGGTTTTCATCAATGGTACATTTTTTCTTTTTCAATTTTTTTTGTATTTTTCTCTTTTTGATTTTTTTGTATTTTTCTCTTTTTGACTTTTTTTTTATTTTTCAATTTTTCATTTTTTTTGTATTTTTCAATTTTTTTGTTATTATCAAGGCGCCTGTTTACCAGGGTTTCACCAAGATAATAGATGCATCAAAGTGCCTATTTACCAGGTTTTCACTAAGATGATCATTTTTTTAGAATAAAGTATGTACATGAGCACACAGAAAATGTCTCAACTGTAGAATCTTTTTAGGTTCAGATTGTTGATCAGCTCTTTGAGCTATTCTCCTTCAATAGTAGATAGTTGGTAAGAACCAAACCTAAATGTTGCAGTGATAATGTACAGACCAAGCCAGTTTGGTTCAAACTTTCCCTTCTATATCTGCTGCTATTGATTCTTGGGGTTCTCTCTCAGGACGAGATCACCCACTTGGAATTCCCTTGGTCTGACTTTCTTCTTGTAGCTCTTAGACATTCTTTTCTGGTATGATCTTAGATGATCGAATGCCACTTTTTGATGTTCATCCAGTAACTCTAGCTCTTGTAGCTAAGATATTCTAATGTCTTCATTAGTAATGAGGTTCTTCAGAGAGACTCACAATGTAGGAATCACGACCTCAATAGGAAACACAGCATCCATGCTGTAGACTAAGGCAAAGGGCGTAGCCCCTATTGGTGTTCGAATGCTTTTTCTATAGGCCCATAAAGCTAGATTAATCTGTATGTGCCAATCTCTACCAAATTTGTGAACTGTTCTATGGAGGATCTTGAGGATTTTCTTGTTGGAAGCTTCTACCTATACATTACCCTAGTGATAATAGATCGAGGACCAATGCTGGATGATTCTGAACTTAGTACATAATTCCTTTAGATCCTTGTTCTTGAATTGCCCCCAATTTTTAGTAATTATTGAGGAGGGTACACCATATCTATAGATGATGTAATTTAGTATGAATATCGCTACAGATTTTCCATCAGCTATAGTTAGAGGCACTGCCTTGACCCATTTGGTAAAATAATCTGTAGATGTGATAATGAATTTGTGTCCTCTTGAGGAAGACAGATGTATCTGATGTTGGAAACTACAATTGAAATAATTGTTGTATTGTCATTGATGTCAAACCTTAATTGGTAAGACTGTTGCTACTTAGGAAAGTACTATATCTATTTGAGTGTTGCTAAGGGGATAGGCAAGGTTGGTAACAATAGCACCTAGGGAAAGGTTGAGTTATCTTGATACTACAAAGTGTACTTGACTATGTTGTACAATGATGAGACAATGTATTGTTTATACTAGTAAGACTAAAGACTAAACTGGTAGGCTTGACTAAGCAAAAATGGACAAATCATGTTTAAGCCAAGTAATGTTAGTGTCGACCAAGTCATTGTATGTCGAGCAAAATTCTAGTGTCGACCGAACAATAATTAATTGCCGAGGAAGATAGTGTAAACTGAGGAAACATTTTTAGTAATGATCGAGCTTTCTACATGAAGACCGAGTAGTTGATCACAGTATTGACCGAGCATCATAATTTTTATATTTGAAGAGAATTTAGTTTTGGAGTTGACATTGTTGAATTATTGGATTATGTAAAACATGTTGACTTTATTTATTGATTGTTTGAAAGCATTAAATGCACTATAAAATGTTTTATTGTAAATTTTTAAGAGATTTGAGATGATTCTAGAAAAGGAGCTGAAGAACATGAAGCAAGTAGATTCAATGAATCTGACATAACCCTAAGATCTACGAATGAGATTGAGTGGCATAAGATGAGTTAACCTAATTGAGGAAAGTATAAAGGGAACCTGAGCATTTGGATATAAAAAAAAAGTACATGGGTGAAAAAGAGAATGATGGAAGATCAATAAAGATTTATTGACTGTATAAGCAGAAAAGGCTGAAGGAGAATTGTAGTGGTTGCTTGAAGAAAAGTTCCAAGTAGATCAGAGATGGAGATGGAAAAGTTTCAAAGCCAATAAACTAGCATTAGTGTATGGAATCAAATATGATATTTGCAAAGTGAGTTGTATATTTTTCAGATAAATATTGCTGCTACTTTCTAACTATTGTAATAGTCAAAATCCTTTTAACAGAGGTTGACCTAACAGTCATATGTTAAATCCTTTGAACAAGGTTGCATTATAATGGAGTGTATGTAAGTCCTATAACAAGGCTCACTTTTAATAGGGTGATTGAAATCCTTTAACTGGGTCACACCTAACAATGTGTATTGTAACCTTTGACAAGGTTAGCTTTTAACCGAGCTCACGTCAAAAGAGTGAAAATAATAGTAGCATGTTACAAAGTGGTTTTTCCCACATTGGGTTTCCACTATAAATCCTGGTGTTAATACTTGTGTGAATGTTTTGGTTTGAACATTTTTGTGTTTTACAATTTAAGTTACAGCTGGGTAGTGGACTGCATTGTCATATGTTTCTATTATTGAATCAATGATGACCGAGTTTGTTTTGGTTATTCGATCTGATTTAAAGAAAAAAATTTAAGTTTGTTTTATACATCAGGACCTGAGAACAACTGATTCACCCCCCCTCTCTATTTTTCTAAATCATATTAACAATTGGTATCAGAGCTTGGTTTCTTATTATTAGTGTTTACAGAAATCAAGTTTAAAGGGGCTTGAAGCAAATGATCAGGATGTATATGAAGGAGGTACCAAAGCTGAATAAGGAAAACTTCCCTGCATGGAAAAGCTTGATGAAGCTACATCAAGCCAGTATTGGTGACTCTACAAAGTACTACATTGAGAATAGCTATGTCTCACCTATCACACCTTTGACTGCCAAAGAAATGAGAGCTAAGAAAGAACATAATCAGGCAATGCTGGAAATTGCATCTACCCTAAGCTATCCATAATTTGAGGACATTAAGAATTGCACAACTACTAAGGATATGTGGGACACTCTTGCAAGAATCTATGGTGGTGACTTAAATGTACTGAAAGAAAAGGCTGAGAGTCTTAGAGGTAAGTTTGATGAAATGAGAATGCAAGAAGGTGAAAACATTGCACAATATTGTGGTAGAATAAAAGAAGTTGTGAATGCTATTAGAGGAGCTAATGGGGTTATTGACGATGAAACTATAATTGGGAAAGTACTAAGAACTCTACGTCCTATATATGCTATTAAGATCTTAGCTATTTAGGAATCTAGATGCAACTCTGCTAATGTGCTTACTTTGGAAAGTTTGGTTGGTAAGTTGACTACTTTTGAACTCTCTAACTATGATAATTTCACTATTGGAAGCATTGGTAATGTTGAATCTGCTTTCAAGTCACAACTAGTTCTAAACAAGCCAAAGAAAGAAAAAGAAAGATGCATCAGTGAAAGTGAAAGTGAAAGTGATAGTGACACTTCTGATGAAGAAATGGAAGATCTAGAAGCTCTTATGGCTAGAAGACTAAGAAGAGGAAAAGGAAAGTAAAAAGGTAAACTCCCTATTATATGTTTTGCATGTAATAAAGTTGTTCATATAGCTGCTAGATGTCCTGATAGGAAGGATAAAGATGATGAAAGAAAAATCAAACACAAAGATAGAAGAGATGATAGAAGCTACCAATGGAACAAGGACTACAAAGGAAAAGGTAAGAAATCTTGTTACATTGCTGAAAAAGAAACTAACACTGATAGTGATGATTTTGAAATTGAGGTAGTCTATGTTGCAATGAAAGATGAATCTAATCAGGATGAGAAAACTACATTGATATCCTATGTGAACAAGAATGATAAATGGATTATTGGTAGTGGTTATTCACATCACATGACTGGTGATAAAAATAAGTTTGAGACCTTACATCATTACAGAGGTAAAAGTGTAAAATTTTTTAATGATGCACCATGTCCTATTAGAGGAAAAGGTTTGATTAAACTGACTGATAATATATCTTGTGAAAATGCATATTGGGTTGAAGGTCTTAATTATAATTTCTTAAGTGTTTCTCAACTCAACAAAACTGGTTACCAAGTGGAATTTCATCACAAGCAACCTAAAATATTTGATGCTACTGGAGAACTAATTGGAAGTGGAGATCAAACCAGAGATAATTTGTTCTATCTTGACCTATCTAAAGAAACATGTATAATTGCACAATTTGATGATATTTGGTTATGGCACAAAAGGCTATGTCATGTTAACTTTGACAATCTAGTAGAGATAAGTAAGAAGAAAAAGTTTAGAGGTCTACGTAGATTGAAGAAACCTGAGAATGTGATGTGCAAGGAATGCCAGTTAGGAAAAATGACAAAGTCAAGTTTTAAGAGAAAATCCTTTACTTCTAAAAACATTTTAGATTTGGTTCATACTGACCTTTATGGACCTATGGGTGTACAAAGTTATTGTGGTGCTAGATACTTTATCTTGTTTGTTGATGATCATACTAGGATGATGCATGTAATGTTTCTAAAAGAAAAATCTGAAGCTTTCCAATTCTTTAAGTGGTATTTGGCTAAGGTTGAGAAGGAGACAAGTAGGAACCTGAAATGTCTTAGATCTGATCAAGATGGAGAATTTACATCAAATGAATTCAATCTATTTGCAATGATAGATGAATTAACAGATAGATGTCTACACCTAGAACACCTCCACAGAATGGTATAGCAGAAAGAAGAAATGGATCCATCTTGGATTGTGCAAGGACATTGTTGATTGAAAAGAATGTGGCACAAAAATACTAGAAAGAAGCTATAAGCACTGTTGTCTACACTCTTAACTAGGTACAGATCAAGAAAGGTACAAATCTGACATCCTATGAATTATGGTATGGGCATGCACCGAGTGTTAAACACTTTAGAACCTTTAGAAGTAAGTGCTATATATTAAAAGACACTAGGAATGGAAAGTTTGATGCTAAGAGTGATGAAGGCATATTCCTAGGATATTCCACAAAAAGTAAATCCTATAAGTGTTTGAACTCTAACACTAACAAAGTTGTGGAAAGTGTGAATGTCAAAATTGATGAGTATGCAGAAAGAAATGAAGCTGATAGCAAAAGAGAACCAGAAGATTATAGATCTTTTGTATACATTGAGGAAGAAGAAGAGGCAAGTAACAGACTTGCACCTGATGTCATGTCTCAGGTAAGCAATGTCAAGTGACGGACAGATGCTGCCGAGCATGAGGAAAATAGTGTTGAAAGAGAACAAGAACATGTCGAGCTACAAGAAAATGCTACCAAGTATCAGGAAGAGGTTGTCAAGCATTCAGAAGTTGAATCTAAAAATCTTGTTGGGGAACCTAATGAAATAGAGGAGAGAAGAGCTAAACCTATTTTGGCAAAATATGTAAGAAGACATCACAAGCCTGAACAGATAATTGGAGACAAAAATACTAGAATTCAGACCAGAAGTAAGACAAAGGATCCAACATGCCTATTGTGTGAATTTGAACCCAAGTCAACTAGAGAGGCATTAGAGAATGAAGACTGGATACAAGTAATGAATGAAGAGATTGACCAGATTGAGAAGAATGATACTTGGACTTTAGTGTTGAGACCTAAAAACAAAAATGTTATAGGAACAAAGTGGGTGTTTTAGAATAAGATGAATGAAAATGGTGAAATAACAAGGAACAAAGCTAGGCTGGTATGCAAAGGCTATGCACAAGAAGAAGGAATAGATTATGGGGAGACATTTTCCCCTGTAGCTAGATTGGAAGGATTAAAAACTCTACTTGCATATGCTACTTATAAAGATTTCAAGGTATATCAAATGGATGTCAAGTCTGCATTTTTGAATGGTATACTAGAATAAGAAGTTTACATAGAACAGCCAAAAGGCTTTATTGATCCAAACAGAAGACACATGGTGTGCAAACTGTACAAAGAACTATATGGATTGAAGCAAGCTCCCAGAGCATGGTATGAGAGGTTGCACAACTACTTGATACAGATTAGATTTTCAAGAACAAATGACACAAGCAATCTGTACATGAAAGATGAAGAAGGTAAAGGTATTTTGTTGGCAAAAATTTTTGTGGATGACATTATTTTTGGTGGACAAGATGCATTGTGTAAAACATTTTCAAATGAAATGCAAACTGAATTTGAAATGAGCATGTTTGGTGAGATCAAATTCTTTGTTGGTTTACAAGTATATCAGAGGAAGAATGGAATTTTTATTACACAGTCTATGTATGTTAATGAAATACTAAAAACTTTTGGGATGGAAGATGCTAAACCAGTGAGTACTCCTATGGTTACTAGACAAAAGTTATCTAAGAATGATGATGCTACAGAAGTGAATCAGACTTTGTATAGATTGATGATTGGAAAATTATTGTATGTTGTACATAGTAGACCAGATATTACACTAGTTGTTGGGATTGTGGCAAGATTCTCTACCAATCCTAAGGAAACACACATGATGGTTGTGAAAAGAATTATGAGATACTTGAAAGGAACTACTGACTTTGGTCTATATTATAAGGATGACAAATTTGAACTCAAAGTTTATACAGATGTTGATTGGGTAGGAAATGTAGATGACAAAAAGAGTACTAGTGGTGGAGCTTTCTTTCTTGGATAAAGATTATTCTCCTAGATGAGCAAGAAACAAAATTGCATTTCGCAATCTACTGTTGAGGCTGAGTATGTTGCTACTGCAGTAAACTGTTCAAATTTGGTGTGGATAAAACAATTTTTGATAGGCATGAAAGAAGAAATCACTGAACCTATTGTTATTTTCTATGAGAACATAAGTGCTATCAATATTTCTAAGAATCTAGTGATGCACACTAAGACCAAGCACATAGCAATCGAGTATCACTACTTGAGAGAATTCGTACAAGATAAAGAAGTCCGAATGGAATATGTGAATACAAAAGAACAATTAGCAGATATATTCACTAAAGCTTTACCCAGAGAAGCTCATGAGTATTTGAGAAGTCAATTAGGGGTCCTTCCCCTAACTGAGGCTGCCTAGTCAAGCTAGGAGCACTACATCAAATATGCTACAGCAAAATATTTGACAATTTGATGCAAAAGATTGTCACACATTAGGGCTGGCCTAGAGTTGTGAAAAGGAGCAAAGACAAGGAATCAATCATAAGCAAGATGACAAAGGGAGAAATACTGAGCTACATAGATATTATCTACATCTAATGGATGCATGTTTTAGTTGTTTCTTTGGCATTTTTTCAAAGAGGGAGATGAACTGATATGATAACACATGACACTGAAAGGTAAGGGTGATGAATTGAAATGAAGGATCAGGATAGAGGGAGATCTGAATACTTCTGATGGTCACAGAAGTGACGCTTATAGGATTTTGAATCAAAATGAAGCTAAGGATATTATAAATAATTCTCTGATGAATAGATAAGTTTTTGGATTGGTTGGTAATCCATTTGTTATTCAGGTGATATCATATGGTGTTGCCATCAGTGCCAAAGAGGGAGATTGTTGGAAACTGCAATTGAAACAATTGTTGTATTGTCATTGATGTCAAACCTTAATTGTTAAGACTATTGCTACTTAGGAAAGTACTATATCTATTTGAGTGTTGCTAAGGGGATAGGCAAGGTTGGTAACAATAGCACCTAGGGAAAGGTTGAGTTATCTTGATACTACAAAGTGTACTTGACTATGTTGTACAATGATGAGATAATGTATTATTTATACTAGTAAGACTAAAGACTAAATTGGTAGGCTTGACCGAGTTAAAATGGAGAAATCATGTTTAAGCCAAGTAATGTTAGTGTCGACAGAGTTAGTGTATGCCGAGAAAAATTCTAGTGTCGACCGAACAACAGTTAATTGCCAAGGAAGATAGTGTAAGCCAAGGAAACATTTTCAATAATGACCAAGCTTTCTACATGAAGACCGAGTAGTTGATCACAGTATTGACCGAGCATCAAAATTTTTATATTTGAAGAGAATTTAGTTTTGGAGTTGACATTGTTGAATTATTGGATTATGTAAAACATGTTGACTTTATTTATTGATTGTTTGAAAGCATTAAATGCACTGTAAAATGTTTTATTGTAAATCTTTAAGAGATTTGAGATGATTCTAGAAAAGGAGCCAAAGAACATGAAGCAAGTAGATTCAATGAATCTAACCTAACCCTAAGATCTATGAATGAGATTGAGTGGCATAAAATGAGTTAACCTAATTGAGGAAAGTATAAAGGGAACCTGAGCATTTGGATATAAAAAAAAAAGTACATGGGTGAAAAAGAGAATGCTGGAAGATCAGTAAAGATTTATTGACTGTATAAGCAGAAAAGGCTGAAGGAGAATTGTAGTGGTTACTTGAAGAAAAGTTCCGAGCAGATCAGAGATGGAGATGGAAAATTTTCAAAGTCAATAAACCAGCATTAGTGTATGGAATCGGATCTGATATTTGCAAAGTGATTTGTATATTTTTTAGATAAATATTGATGCTACTTTCTAACTATTGTAACAATCAAAATCCTTTTAACAGAGGTTGACCTAACAATCATATGTTAAATCCTTTGAACAAGGTTGCATTCTAATGGAGTGTATGTAAGTCCTATAGCAAGGCTCACTTTTAATAGGGTGATTGAAATCCTTTAACCAGGTCACACCTAACAATGTGTATTGTAACCTTTGATAGGGTTGGCTTTTAACCGAGATCACTTCAGAAAAGTGAAAATAATAGTAGCAAGTTACAAAGTGGTTTTTCCCATATTGGGTTTCCACTATAAATCCTAGTGTTAATACTTGTGTGAATGTTTTGGTTTGAACATTTCTATGTTTTACAAGTTAAGTTATAGCTGGGTAGTGGACTGCATTGTCATATGTTTCTATTATTGAATCAGTGATGACTGAGTTTGTTTTGGTTATTGGATCTGATTTAAAGAAAAGTTTTTAAGTTTGTTTTATACATCAGGACCTAAGAACAACTGATTCACCCACCCCTCTCTATTTTTCTAAATCATATTAACATCTGACCCACAAAATCAAAGGCCCATTGCTGAAACAACCAAAAATTGATGAAAGGAATGAGCTCCTTGGCAGGAACATGGATCAAATTTCTATGTAATTGGCACTACTTGCAAGATTTAGCATATTGCATGGCTTCCTTTTCCATTTCTAGCTAGTGGTAACCAACTATAATAAATTTATGAGCTAGTGTCAGACCACTAGTCAAATGAGAACCACAGATGCCTTCATGCACCTCAGCTAACGCACATTTGGACTCATCAGGCTCTAGACACCTAAGGAGGGTACCATCTAGACCTTGCCTATACAAGTCATTATCTACTATGACATATCATGAAGCACTATAGATTAGGTGGCATTTTTCATTCTGGGTATAAGTGTCTGGGATAATTTGGTCCTGAAGATAGGAGTAGATATGATGGTAGCAAGATGAATCATGTCCAATGACTAAACAGATCATCTTGGAATCAAGGGTATTGTAGGCTGGGTAGTGTAATGTCTCCACCAGGAATTCATGTCTGAAGTCATTTATTGGCATCTATAGCATGGAGGCAAGAGTTTTCATGGCATTAGCTACTTTATTATCTGCTCTTGGAATCTGCTAGAAAGAAATGTGTGCAAAGTACTTTTTTAAATCATCAACCATTCATTTATAAGGCACCAAATTTTCATCCTTTATTTGATAGACATCATTAACTTGATTGACGACCAATTGGGAGTCTCCAAAGACCTTAAGTTCATCCACATGCCATTCTATGGCTATCTTCATACCATTGATTAAAGCTTCATATTTAATGATGTTATTTGTGCAAGGGAATAACATCTTATATGCCTTTGGTAAAGAGTATCTATGTGGTGTGACAAATAGTATTTCGGCACCCGACCCCTGCTAGGTAAATGAGCCATCAAAGAATATATTCCATGTTTGATGTGTAAGAAGCATTATACACTCATCTAGAAATTCAATTTCCAATTGTTGATGATCCTTGAGAGGAGCTTCTGCGAGTTGATCTGCAATAGCTTGTCCTTTAATAGCTTTTCTCTCCACATACTCAATGTCAAACTCACTGAGTATGATGACCCATTTCGCCAGTCTACTTGTGAGAGAAGCTTTACTGAGTAAGTATTTTAATGGATCAATTTTAGCAATAAGTCTTGTAGTGTGGAAGGCATTGGCCTCTAGTGTAGTGGTTGTTGCTTCTCTTTGTAATAGCAAGGTCTTGAGTTTGATTCCCGAAATGGGAGCTTAAATAAACTTAATATAAAAAAATAAGTCTTGTGGTGTGAGCTAGCATATAGTGTCATAATTTCTATGAAGCAAACACCACTTCTAGATAGGCTTTTTCAATGACTGAATAGTTTATCTCATAAGAGACCAGAGTTCTATTGATGTAATAAATGGCTCTTTCCTTGTTATTTTGGTCTTCTTGAGCCAAAAGAGCACCTAGAGATGTGTTTGTAGCTAAAATATAGAGGATGAGTGTCTTCCCATGAATAGGAGGCATCACGATTGGTGGATTTTCAAGATATTGTTTTATTTGAGTGAGCCCTTTGTCACATTCTCCGTTCCACTCATAAGTCACACCTTTGTACAAAGTCTTGGTGAATGCTTGTGACTTATCAGCTAGTTGTGCAATGAAGTGCTGAATAGATTGCAGTCTACCTTGAAGTCCTCTCATCTGACTGATGTTCTTTGGTGGAGGCATTTCTATGATAGCTTGAACTTTCTCAAGATCTACCTCTGTGCCTTTAGTAGATATGATATAACCCAACAACTTGCCAGAAGTGACATCGAATGCACATTTTTTCAAATTGAGTCTAAGACTGAATTGTTCCATTCGATCTAGTATAGGACCTAGATCTAAAAGATGTATTTTCTATTGCATGCTCTTATCCAAAGTGTCATCCACATAGTCTTCCATTATTTTGTGCATCATATCATGAAAAATAGTGGTGACAACTCTTTGATATGTAGCTCCGGCATTTTTCAATCTGAAGGGCATGACATTCCAATAGAATGTTCCCCAAGCACATGTGAAGGTTATCTTTTCTTGGTCTTTTTGTGCAATTTTTATTTGATTATAACTAGAAAATTCATCCATTAGAGAATACATTTGGTAACTAATTGTCATGTCCACTATCATGTCAATATTGGGTAATGGAAAGTCATCTTTAGGACATGCTTTATTTAGGTCTCTGAAGTCTATGCACACACTGATAGATTTATCATTCTTTATAACTGGAACAATATTAGAGATCCACTCTGCATATTCAATAGCTCTGATGAAACCAGCTTTGAGAAGTTTTTCTAATTTAGCTTTAACCAAAAGTGCCACATGTGGATGCATCTTCCGAAGCTTTTATTTGACAGGCTTGATGCCTGGTGCAATAGAAAAATGATGCATGATTAGATTGGGGTCCAATCCAAGAATATCAAAGTAAGTCCATGCAAAATTAATTTTCTTGCTTCAAAAGATATTGGTGAACTCTTCTTTCTCTTCTACAGATAGTGACTGTGCTAAATGAATAAACTATGGTGCAGCCTTCGTACCCAAATTCACTGGATGGGTCAGCTGAATCAGCACTAATGATCTCTCTTGAAAATGACTAGGAAGTGTATCAGGTATCTCATCCTTGGGCACTTCAGAGAGGTTTTCACCCTTGGATACATCTTTTATTTTTACTTTTTTCATCTCTAACACTGCCACAATGTGGTTTTCACCATCAGAGCACCTATTCTTTTTTCTTTTAATTTTATGACTAAGATACTTGATATCACCTTCAGTCATGTTGATACTATCTTCACTAGTGGAGAACATTACAGGTTTGACAGCGTTAAGATAACAGAAAAGAGTGCAGTCATCCTGGAACATAAGGACTTTGCTAGCTAGAGAGGGAGAGTTCTAGTTGATAAGTTCGGGATGGCGGAGTGAAAGAGAAGTGGCAGGTTCAAGTGCATTCATATTATATCCATCAAAAGCATGGATGAGTAAGTCAAGACCTAGAGTGACCTCATCCAAAGGTGTGTTTGATTCTTCTTGAGTCCTTACAATAGAAGTAGAGGGAATGTCAGCATTGGTAAATTCACACTCAGTTGACCTAACACTAGACCCTTCACCTACTTTGAGAAGGTTTTCATACACATGAACAACATCTACATATTTATCAAAAGTGGCATCAAACAAAGATTCAAACTCATATTCATGTGAGTCAGTGATACTTGATATGGGAATTCCATCAACACTAGTTGTACCATCTGCCTCATCTTCATCTCTTGTAGTATTAATGGTTTTCTAAAGTTTTTCTTGTTCAAATCTCTCTTGCAAATGTGGTGGTATGTACCATTCATCCTAAAAAATTGGGATCAGTCATTTTTATTTCTCTCCATTGGTCATATGTGACTCAATGCACTGAAGTGGTGTCATTAGAATCACTATCAGTCTCTACCAGATGGACAGGTATAATAGGTTCATCTGGTTCTACAAAGAGTGTAGAAAATTCTGGAGGAATAGGATATGGAAAAGTATCCTTGTCAGAGCTATTCTCTAATTTATCAGCTATGGTAATGTCCTCAAATTTTGGCCAAAATTCTAGCTCCGGTACTGGCTCTGGTACTAGTAAAAACTTGTTAATCCCTAGATGAAATAGGATTTTCTTGAAGCCTAAACCTGAGGTGTCCTTGGTGTGATGACCTGTGGCTTCAATTGGTTTAAGAAAACCATTGTCATTCACCCCTATGGGTCCACTCCCTTTATAATCAAAGCGCTTCATGATTTTGAAGGCTTCACCATATGGTTCTTGTTCTAATTCATGAGTAGGAGTGATCTGTTAAGATGTTTATTTTCCTTTGTAAAGCCAACCTGTAATAGCTCTTTCCTTATCTTCATCCTCTAATGGTGTTGTTTCCTTGACAAAGGTGCCATCATAGATTATTTGGGGAGAACAAGAAGAAGGTTTGTTGTTCTCAGAGGGTCTCCCATAGGAACGCAAAGACGGAAGTAGATCTGCTAATGATAACACAGGTTCAATCTAATACCCTCCCATACCTGTATCCTTAAGTTTAAAAGTTTGTTCCATTTCCTTGAGCTTGTCATCATAGAATTCCATGGACTCTCTATTAGTTGGGCCAAGACTATTTGTGAATTGTGCGAGTGTGTTGCAAGAATAATTGGTATTGGCAAGAATTGTCACTTTTGCACCATGGAACAGGAATTTGATACATTGATGATATGTAGATGGAATTATCTACATTTCATGGATCCATGGTCTACCCAATAGTATACTATATGCTAGAGGAATATCTAGAACCTAACAAATGACATCTCTTTCAACAGGCCCAACTCAGATTGGTAGCACAACCAAACCTTTAGATTTGCGTTCTTCTTCATCATATGCCTTAATATTAATTTTCTTATGGACATCTATGCAATCTTCATCATAGCCTAATTGAGTGAGCAGCTTAGTAGAGCAAATATTGAGGCTAGCACCATTGTTAATGAGGATGCAATGGACACGCTTTGGACCTATCATGACTTCTATATGCAAAGGGGCATTGTGTGAATGGCTCAGCAAATGATTATCTTCTTAGAGAAGGACAAATAGTGTGGTGAGGTCAAGTGACCCACCATGGATTAAAACTGATCAAGATTCAAATCTTTTGGGATGTTCACCTTAGTGAGGGCTTTATCCAGAATCTCCCTATGAGTAGGCAAGATCTTCAACAGCTCAAAGATAGTGATATGAGCATTGGTACATTGCAGCTGGTCTAGAATGCTATAATTAGTTGTGCTAGGTGTAGGGACCAATTTTGAGTTCTTGTTGGTAGGACCAACAAGATTTTTATCCACAAGTTACTTCACAGCAAATGTAGAAGGGTTGGGACCCTTAATGGTGGTTTTTGCACAAGACCGAGTAACAATGTTTGCACAATCCTGAGATGATTCAGGTTTGGAAGAATGATAACTGGGGCCTCACAAGACAAATGGAATCTTAGTCTTAGGAGCATCTTCACTCCCCTTAATACTAATCACATCACAATACTCAACCTCAACAAGTTCAACCATGTTAATGACATTGTCATTGGTAGTGTATGTGTAATTGACCTTAGCATTGGTGTTCTTACTCTTGGAAGATTCACCTTTCTCATGAGGAGGAAAGGGATCTTTAAATTCCTGATGATCTGAATTCTTGTTATGGCCATCCACAACAATGTCACCATTGTCAATCAAATCTTGGACTTTATGGTGCAGTTGGAGACAAGTAGAAGTCTTATGTGTTGGAAATATTCAGGAATTAACTGAGTTACTGAGAGGGGAGGGGTGAATCAGTAACTCCAAATTTTATTTCAATTACAGATGTATTAACATGTAATTTACTTTAACCTTTGCATACAGAAAGCATGAAACTTAAGAGCATTCATAATAGTGACACATAGATTTGGTTACCCAGAAACCTTCCAAAAAGAAAGTAAAACTGGGGTGGGGATGAAACCCACAAAGCTTTAATACTACAGAATAAAGTTGGCCGGTTAAGGCTTACAATTTGATCACTTCTGATGATCTACCCTGTTAGGAGCAATAAGGATTGCTAAATCCACCCTGTTAAAGGATTTACAAACATACAATGAAGTATGCACTCGATAAAGAGATTTTACAAAAGACTGTTAAGTCTACCCGGTTAAAGGATTTAGTACTGATTCACCTATTAGGATGAAACAGTAGATCTCTTGCTTTGCAACTGGATTGCTGATTGAGATTCACTGATGTACTGATCACCTTCTGTGATGAATTTGTCTTTGCTGTTCCTTATACTGCTGAAGCCCTTTGTAATTCGCTTATCTCTGCCTTTCTTTCTTTTTCACATATATGCTTCTTCCATTCTTCTTGACATTTTTACAACATTGTTTATATACAAGTCTTAAACAATTAATTACAATTACAATTACAAAGTCGGCTTGACAAATAAACATAAGTGCTACTAAGTCGGCCCAAGTATGGTTACACGGTTCCTTCAAACTAACTCGGTGACTTTCTGATAGTCGGCGTCCACTGCATTACTTGGCATCGTCATGCACTCGGTAGAAGTGAAGGCACGGTTCATACTGATCACTTGGTAGGTTTTGAACTCGGTAAATACTGGTGACTCGGTAGACATGATGTTACTTAGTTTACATTGTCCTGCTCAGTTTGTACTAACTTGCTTGGTTTGCATTGTCTGCTCAGTTTGCACTGTCTGCTCGGTTTGCACTGTCTACTCGGTTTGCACTGTCTGCTCAGTTTGCACTGTCTGCTCGGTTTGCACTGTCTACTCGGTTTGCACTGTCTCCTTGGTTTGCACTGTCTGCTCAGTTTGCACTGTCTACTCAGTTTGCACTGTCTGCTCGGTTTGCACCCAGAATGCAAATAAGTGTTGCACTAGTGGCAATTCTGCTTAATGCCAACAATCTCCCCCTTTGGCATTAGTGACAAAAACACTTATTGGCCAAAACTTATATACATGAATCATGCTGAGTTTTATTTTGATTTTTCAAAATTTGTCTTTGTTATAGAGCTTTATACATTGTCTCCCCCTTTCAATGTGCTAACTGTTTCTATACAAATCTTCTTCTATACATATATCTCCCTCTATACATATCTCCCCCTTTTTGACGATAATGCCAAAGGTGTATATACAAGTTATTTACAGAGAGAATCCAAAATTTGATAGAAAATCAGAATGTACCTTCATTATTAGTGCCAGGGTTCTGTCCCAACTTTCTTGCAGAATCTTACATGTTTGTATTGTAATTTGGACTTCTGCAGAGAGTTCAATCATGTGATCTGCTATAGAGAACTGATTGTCATGAATCAATGTTTTGGAATTTTCAATGTGCTTATACATTGTATTCATGATGGGAAGGATCATGTGTTGGATGTCTAGCAGTGTGGATCGGATCCTTGTGTCTTCTTTCAGTAGATCAGACTGCATGTTTGATAGGTGTGAGATTTTCATGTGATGAGCAGAGCTTGAACTTGGTTCAAGTTGCAGCTTCTGTATGCTAATCTTCATATCCTCATCCATTTTATTCATTTTATCCTTAACATCCTTTGTGAACTCAGCAATATTGCACAATCTGGCCAAAAGAGAGGTAGCATTCAAATAGATAGATTCAATGTTTGACAAAACTGAAGACAATTCTACTTGGTTAATAGCTATGTGCTGAGCAATGTGCTCAAGCACTTTATTGTTGAATCTCTTCTTGGCTCTTTCAACTAACTTTTCTATCCCAAATGAATCCTCATTATATTTATTAGCTGCTTCTGCTAATTGTAGCAAAACATGTTGGGAGGAGTCTACTTTAATACCTAATGCATTAGACAAAATGTCCTTAGCATCCTTGATGATTTGATATTCCTTGTCTCTCTCCTCTTTAAGCTTCTTTTGTTTTTCTTTCCTTTGGAGGATCTCACCTATATTTTGCATTTGGTCCGCTGATAGATTTGCAAAATCCAATGTTGGAATCTCTATCTCTTCATCTAGGTCTATATCCTCTACTACATTCTTACCCAAAAATTTTATACTCGGTAGAGCCTTAGGCTTATCTATACTTAATGCCTTGGTAGTAGTGACAGTAGATATAGTAGGGCTAGCTATAGAAACTAGTATACTTTCTACTGGAGAACTTAAAATATTTACACTTGAAGATTCAAAAACTGGAAAACTTACTGCTGGAAAACTTGATGATGCGGGAGACTGCAACTCGGTAGAAGAAATGGTAGTTGCTTCTGTTGTTGCTATAGATGATTGGACAAATGTTGAAGTTGTCACAACCATGCTTGAAGGTGTCTCCGGGCTGGATGTAGAAACTTTTACTGGAGAGGAAGGAAGGGATGCAATGACTTCTGCTACTATCCTCATAGTATCATCTACCTCAGTGTCTGCTTCTTGTTCATCACTGTCATCTTCAATATCTTTTATTATTACTGTTTCAATACTCGGTTGGTGAAGGTGGTATATGTTCTTCCATGTGGCATTTGCAGCCTTCACAACTGATTCAATATTGTTGATCAAGATCAAACAAGTATTGAACCTTAATGTCATCTTACTTTCATTTTCTTTTAATGCCTTCTTTACTTCATCATTTTTCAAGCTCGGCATTAACTGTCTCAGGGTTTGATCAAATATGTCTATCACAGTTTGCTTTGCATTGCTCCATCTCATTTTTATTGGATTTAATAAGACAGCTAGAACCTGTGGGGCTATGTCATTAGGAGAGTATTTCCACTATCCCATCTTTTCAATAACAGCATCTTCTATTTCCTTCTATTCTGTTTCTGATCTGGTTTCATATTTAAAAGATTTTATGTTACTTACTCCAGATCTTGATCCGTCTCTAAAGAGATTGATCTTTTCTTGAAAGTTTAGAGGAGGCCTTTTGAATACTATGTCTTTATCTGCCTTGTCTGCCTTGTCTTCCTTGCCTCTTGAATTTCTCCTTGTAAATACAACAGTGGGAGGCTTAGGTGCCTTAGTGATGAATACCTTTCCTTTCTTCTTTGCAGGTTCTGGTTCCTCTATTTTCTCATCCTTTTCCTCTTCTTCTTCATCTTTTTCTTCTTTGTCCTTGGTTATCATTTGCATTTTGGTTATCCTCTTCTTTCCTTTGTTTACCGCCTGTGGAAGCTTTATGCTTAGTTCAATTCTCACCTTAGCTTCATCATATGTTCCAAAATATGGAGCTTTGGGATTGACAGGCTGATTAAGAAGAGCTTCAATGATATTCTTGGTTTCATCAATATTTACCTCATAAGGAAGAGGTTTTACATATACAATCCTCGGTTTAGCTGCTTGAATATATACATTATCACAATCCACCATAAAACAAATGTCATCTTTGTAATCTTCCACCAACTTCTATGGAATCCAGAATCTGTCATTCATCTTCTCTTTGAAAGACTCAAAATAATTATCCATGATGCTTTCAAAATTTTCACCCATTTCAGAGATGTATTCATTTATTTCATAAAGTGCTAGCACATCTTTTCTCCATACAACTTTTCCTTTAGAAGGGAAGAATTTCTGAGCATAGAAGAATAAACAAACCAATAAGGATCCAAACTTACATGGATTGTTTTTGGAAGTTTGAATGCTTTCCATGTTTTTGTTAAACTGTTTTAACAATAAGTCTTCTAGGTCAAATGTTAAGTTATTCTTGACCACTTTGTATGCTAGGTCGATAGCTTCACAGGAGACACTATTCTGTCGACTAGAACTATAAATCTTATGGGCAATAATGTGTGTACCAAACTTCAGTTCAGCATCGGTAATGCTGCTAACTTTCATGCCTCTACCATCCCACTTGGCTAGGGTTTTCTTCTCTAGTTCCGTCCGACCTAGGGTTTTGGTAGTTTTTGCTTTGTTCAACATGGGAAGACCGGTGATTTGATGAATCATCTTCTTTGTGATCTCTATGGGTTGCTCAAGCCAAATCTTTCCATCATGTACATGACTGAGAATGTATCTAACCCATTTATCTTGAAAGTTTCGAGGTAGATGTGCAATGTGAACTAAACCTTTATCTTCCAGATGTTTGTGCTCGGGTTTCAGAATACCATCCACACACAGTTCTTCACACACAGTATCTAATTCTAGGTTCCCCATTTCATGAATTCAATAGTTGAAATGATTGCGGATATCGTTAATAAGTAGTACCTTAGGAGGAATCTGAGATTGAGCTCCGTTCGGATCTAGGGCTGCTACAATTGCGGGCACGATCTTGAAATCTGGTGCTTTCCATTCCCCTTGGACTAACATATCAAATCCTTTCTTCGCTGAAGTGCTGGATGATGCCATGGTAGCTCACAGAAAATTCCTTTCGCAAAAGTATTGAATCACTGGGTTGCTTTTGAAATTTTCTGCTCTCAAAGTGCTAACGGTTCGCAGTGAAGAATGAGTTCGATTACTTTCTTTTTGTTTACAACTCTATTATTAATGCTCAGTACAAATTAGGGTATGAATTCTGACAGACTGTCACCCACTAAGAATTAATTGCTCGGTAAAGACTTCGCAACTCGGTGAACTCGAGAATTCATATTGCTCTGACCTCACTCGGTAAAGACGGGTACCGACCTTGCTCGGTGAAGACTGATACTGACCTCCCTGTGATCTTACTGCATCTTGTATGCTGATTTAGATCTTTCTTTTAATTTAGTTCTGGAACTGCTTGAGATTGGTCTATGAGAATACAGTTCCAGTGCTTTCTTGGAAATTTAGTTTGAGTCGGTAGAGCCATCCATTCCATTACTTGGATTGGATTGCTCAGTAGATTTAGGAATCCATTTTTGTCTCACCTGTTTCCTGACCTTAGTTGCTTCATTCTTCTTTCCATCTTCAACTTCACTAGCATTCATGCAGTTTCTGGCTATGTGACTGAGTTTAGTGCATTTGAAGCATCTTACGGTAGTATCTCTTTTCCTTAGATGATGTTTTATGCAATTCATGCCAATGTGTCCATATTCTCCACAGTAATGACATCTACACCAGGTGTTGTAGTCCCATCCAAACAATGCTTTCATAATTTGTTCTGCTGGATTAACTGTCTTGGATCTGCACTCGGATGCCTTGTGACCTTGTTTGTTGCACTTGTGACAATTACCTCTGAATCTAGGTTTTTCCCTACATTCATTTGCTTTGTGACCAGGTTGATTGCAGTTGTAACATTTTCCATTGAATTCTGCTTTTTCATTATTCCCACATTTATTTGAAGTATGTCCTATTTGACCACAATGATTACAAGTAGGTTTTTGATTTCTTTGAGTACCTTGCTTAGAAGATTTGCCTTCTCCTTTGTATCCAAGTCCTGCTTTTCCTTTTTGCCTATGAAGATTTCGCTCATACAGCTGATTCAAGTCTTCTTGGCTTTTCATCATTCCTTCATTGATTTTTTTTTCAGCGTTTAGGTCATCCACCAATCTTAGATTGATTTCCTTTTCAGATCTTAGTTCTTCTCTTGTGCTTTCTATTTCTGATCTTAGATTCAAAATTTCCTCATTTGTATGAGAGATCTGATCAATTAGGTTTTCTAGCTGAAGAGTTTTGTTTTGGACTTCAATGTTCCTTCCATCTAATTCATCTTTCAACTTGTTTCTTTGTTCCAAGATCTCACAAAATCTTGTAGAGTGTAGCTCTTGTTCTCTTTTTAATTTTCTCACTTCTTCCTGCAGAGACCCATTCTTTTCTAGGAGTTCTTTGACAGCATTGTTTGCTTCATCTGAGTTATTTGAGGGAAAAAGATCTTCAATCTTTTCTTCAATGTAATTCTGATCATTCATCTGATTTGCAAGTTCCTTCCTTCTTCTTAGGGATTGGGAAAGATGTTCTTTTGCTTCTTTGAGTTTAGCTATGGCCATTTCCAGATCTAGCTTTTCATTTTCAATCACCTTGTTCAGTTTGAATACCTCCATTGTCCTGGATCTTTGCTCAAGCTAGTTAAGCTTTGTCTTGAGAACCAATGCTGCTCCGATACCAATTGTTGGAAATATTTAGGAATTAACCGAGTTACTGAGAGGGGAGGGGTGAATCAGTAACTCCAAATTTTATTTCAATTACAGATGTATTAACATGTAATTTACTTTAACCTTTGCATACAGAAAGCATGAAACTTAAGAGCATTCACAATAGTGACACATAGATTTGGTTACCCAGAAACCTTCCAAAAAGAAAGTAAAACTGGGGTGGGGATGAAACCCACAAAGCTTTAATACTGTAGAATAAAGTTGGCCGGTTAAGGCTTACAATTTGATCACTTCTGATGATCTGCCCTGTTAGGAGCAATAAGGATTGCTAAATCCACCCTGTTAAAGGATTTACAAACATACAATGAAGTATGCACTCGGTAAAGAGATTTTACAAAAGACTGTTAAGTCTACCCGGTTAAAGGATTTATTACTGATTCACCTGTTAGGATGAAACAGTAGATCTCTTGCTTTGCAATTGGATTGCTGATTGAGATTCGCTGATGTACTGATCACCTTCTATGATGAATTTGTCTTTGTTGTTCCTTATACTGCTGAAGCCCTTTGTAATTTGCTTATCTCTGCCTTTCTTTCTTTTTCACATATATGCTTCTTCCATTCTTCTTGACATTTTTACAACATTGTTTATATACAAGTCTTAAACAATTAATTACAATTACAATTATAAAGTCGGCTTGACAAATAAACATAAGTGCTACTAAGTCGGCCCAAGTATGGTTACACGGTTCCTTCAAACTAACTCGGTGACTTTCTGATAGTCGGTGTCCACTGCATTACTCGGCATCGTCATGCACTCGGTAGAAGTGAAGGCACGGTTCATACTGATCACTCGGTAGGTTTTGAACTCGGTAAATACTGGTGACTCGGTAGAGATGATGTTACTCAGTTTACACTGTCCTGCTCAGTTTGTACTAACTTGCTCGGTTTGCATTGTCTGCTCAGTTTGCACTGTTTGCTCGGTTTGCACTGTCTGCTCGGTTTGCACTGTCTGCTCAATTTGCACTGTCTGCTCGGTTTGCACTGTTTGCTCAGTTTGCACTGTCTGCTTGGTTTGCACTATCTGCTCGGTTTGCACTGTCTACTCGATTTGCACTGTCTGCTCGGTTTGCACTGTCTGCTCAGTTTGCATTGTCTCCTCAGTTTGCACTGTCTGCTCGGTTTGCACTGTCTGCTCGGTTTGCACTGTCTGCTCGGTTTGCACTGTCTACTCAGTTTGCACCCAGAATGCAAATAAGTGTTGTCACTAGTGGCAATTCTACTTAATGCCAACATTATGACCCTTATTTTCATGACAATCATAGTATGTGTTATCGTTCCACCAATGAGGTCATAGTTGCAGATCATAGAGACACTTTTCCAAAGGAGTGAGTATTTAGTTTTGCATGAGAGTCTTATAAACCACATCAAGTAGTTCTCCTAAGGATGTGAACTCACGCTTGGGTTGGGATGCCCAAGGCTTGTTTTTAGCGAATCTCAAAGGCTATTGAGTCTTTGTTGCAGCCTTTTCCATAGCTTTGACTACCTATATACTAGAGGAAAGATTGAAAATAGATTTCACAGGCTTTGGGGTCACATTGTCAACCACTCCATCATTTACAACATCTCTATTCTTGTTGACAAACTTCCCTTTATCTTTGTTGGAGGAGGAAGACCCTTGTTTGTTATCCTTTTGCAAAGTCAACTCTCCTTTCTTGATCATAAATGCCTCTATGTGCACAACTTGCTTAAACATACTATCAAAAGTTAGGGGACCTTGTAATTGTACTTGATATCCAAAATATGGGACAAGATTGTCCAAAAAGATGTCAATTTTTTCAGACTCATTCAGTTTGTGGGGATATTTCGTACAGAGTTGTCTCCATCTTTGGAGAAATGCAAGAAACATTCCCCTTGTCATTACTTCAAGTTATAAATATCTTGAATATTGACTGGATGTTGAATATTGTATGAGTAATGCTAGATAAATAGATTAGCGATCTCGTCAAAAGATTTTATTCGAGCGAGTAACTAAGAAAACCACTCCATAGCTGACTCACCCAAACTACAAGGAAAGAGGTACATAAGATATGTCTGATCATGTATAAATTCCATAGATAGAGCATTGAACTCTCTCAAGTGATCCTGGGGATCAGTAGTACCCAAGTATTTTTCATATTTAGGTAGCTCTACACCTTTGGGAAAAGGTGGCATGTGAAGACTCTTATCAAATGGGAAAGGACATATACTTTCCATTATGAATTATTGTACAAGTTTATCTTTATCCCTCACAAGTTGACTAATTTGGTCTTACATGTCTCAAATCATCTTTTGCAACTTTGTGGTCTCAGTCTCTTCTTCTTTGGCCACAAGCATTTTGACTTGGTAGTCTCAAGGTAATTTGGCCCCTCATTTGGCTAGCTCTAGAAAATATTTCTCTTTCTCCTCTAGAAGGAGGATCTCCATCATCTTGATAACACCCTTGTTGGATTTTGCTGCATCTATGTCATTTTGGGTTATTACCTCATCTTCATTACCAAGAATCTCATAAATGCTTGGAACTTGATCTTGTTGCTGATCATCTTCATCTTGGTCATGTGGAGGAGGGCGATAGTGATATGGCTATCGATCACCTTGAGATTTTTTTCAGGATTGATCATTTTGGGATTGATTTTGGTCATATGGAGGAGGGCGATAGTGATATGGATGTCAATTTCCTTGAGATTTGTTTTGAGATTGGTCTCAATTTTGATCATTTTGGGATTGATCATAATATTGATCATTTCAAGAGTGATCAGGATGTTGGTTGTTTTGAGATTGCTAATGAGTTTGGTTGTATTTGCCTAGTTGGAAATTGAATGGATCTCCCATCTTGTTAATGTAGGATTGGGAAGCGAGTGTAGACTCAGTAAAATGATATGAATGATGTTGAAAGGGCATGGTTAAGGTAACCTTTGGTGCTTTACCAGGATTGAAAGGGTTGATAGGTTCAACAAAGTCAGTAGGTTCAATAATGCCAATAGGGTTAGTCTGAGGAAGTGGCCTCTCAAAGTCATGAAAAAATGAGTTGTCTTGTGTTGGAAATTTGGCTGAGTTAGATATCTAGATGTTGTCATTATGGAAACATATAATCTACATGAAGACCACATATGATAGAAAGCAAGTATGATAGAGCACAAAGCAAAATTGTCTAAGTATGTGCAGTATTTTCCCAGTGTAACCCGAAATAGTTTTGATTGGTGATGTCGATGGGAGTAATTTCAATACTTATGCACTTGAACATAGATACTATCATGACTATTGAAGACTCACATGATAGCACAAGTATATACGGCATGTACGAAAGAATTTATGGTAGTTTTACCAAAGACAATATTAAAGCCGACAGGACAGAGAAGAAGACAGAATTGGTAAAGAGTTAAGGGATTATTTTGTTTATCAAAATAATGACTTAATAATATAAAGGGATGACATCCTATATGTTAACCCTTGGGTAAATATGTATTTTGTGTAAAGCTTTATGTTTTGTAAAGCTGACTATAAAAGTTATTATTCCTAATAACTTGTATAAATATAAGGCATATGAAATGTGAGGAGTGACATATATTATAATGAGATAGATGATATAGCGAAAGATATTGATGTGAAGTTGTGAAACACAAGCAAGAAGTATAAGGTTATGTACCTTACCCTATTTTTTAATCATTAATCATTGTACATTACTTGTTTGGGGAGTGGGCTCATCTTGTAATCATTTGTAATTAGTACTGCCAACTCTTAGCAGGATTGAGGCTTCTAACAAGGCCTATAGTCCCTTAAATAGGCCTGAGACACTATATGCATGTAACAGGCTCCTAATAGGGTTAGCATCCTTAACAAGATACTTTTGATTAGTGGATCTTTGTGGGTACCACCCCCACTGGGGTTTTCCCTTGGCTAGGGTTTCCTCAAGAACAAATAATGTGTTATGCATTCATTTTCTCTATTTCTATGCATGCTATTTAGTTTACTATGTTATGCATGTATTAAGATGATATGTTATATCCATAATTGGGCAAAAGAAAAAGTTTTTAGAATACTAATTCACCCTGCCCCCCCTCTCAATATTCCCTATTTCTAACAATTGGTATCAGAGCCTAGTTACTCAGAAAAGAATCATTCAAAAAAATCCTAGCAGCTTGAGTAAGATATCTGTGGATATGGATAAGCTATAGAAGAATCTTAAAGAAGCTCTTGAACATATTGATATACTTACTGAAGAAAGAGATACTCTGAAAGGAAAATATGATGATGCAAAGAACCTCATTGAAAAGTTGAAGAATAAGCTGGAAGAACTAAAATCAGAAAAAGAATCTACAATTCAGGTTGAAGATTGTGATGATAATCTGGAAAATGAAAATGAGATCCTTAAACATGAATTAAAGATAGTTAATCTAAAATTGAGTTTGAAAGATGGAAATAGCAAGAATGAAGAAAATCTAAAATCTGAGAATGAAAATATGAAATCTGAGAAAGAAGATCTAAAATCTAAACTTGAGAAAACCAAATTGCAGTATGCTGAACTTGAAAAGTACAATACTATTGTGAAAGGTGAATTGACTCAGTCTAAGCAACAACTTGAGAAGCTATATTCTACTAGTGAGAAGATTGATGAACAAATGTCTTATCAAAATCCATTCTATGATAAAACTGGTCTTGGATTTAAATCATCTAAAGTGAGTGAAGAAAGCAAGGAACCAGATCTGAAAGTTTCTAAAAATGTAGAAAAAAAGAAATCTGATGAAGTTGACAAAATTGAAGATACACCTAAAGAAGAAGAATCACCTAAATGTATGTAGAGAGAATTTAAAGGTATATGTTTTGCATGTAATACTTTTGGTCATATGAAGAAATATTGTACAGGTAAGCAATTTAAACCTCTTAATGGTTATTGTTATAATTGTCATGGTTTTGGACATAGAGCTATTGAATGTAGGATGCCTAAATTTAATGAGAATAATAATAGTAGTAGAATGTTTAGAGATACTAACCATGCAGATAAGAAACCTACTGAAGATATGAATAGAAGAAATGCAGTGGTATGTTATAGATGCAACAAGGTTGGACTCATTGTTAGGAATTGTAGATCACAAATCAACCAGACTGGACCAAGATATGGAAATAATGGAGTAGTTTGTCAGATATGCAACAAATTTGGTCATACAACAAGGTTTTTTAGGATGAATAACATGAGAAACCCTAACCCTAGTAGTCATGCAAAGAGAAATGAAAATGCAAGCAACAATCATAGAGGATGTTGTAGTAATTCAGAAGAAGTGAAGTTTGTTAAAGCCACAGATCAAGGAGACACATTCAGCACTGAGGGTAATCAAAAAGGTGAAGTATCTAATGGTAAGAGTGAATCTCTACCTAACCCATCTCAAAGTATTTAATTCATGAAAAAAAATCAGTAGAATAGGAACTTAGGATAGTGTAGAAGCTAGTATAGGATGAATTGAGTCTTGAGCAATTGATGCAAGGTAGTATATGATGTAGTGATACTATGGTTAAGAGTGAATAAGATAATATGATGTTATGCAAGATTGCAAGAAGTTTTAAGTTTTGCAAGTAAGAAGGAACAAATTTTTGTAAAGAACCGGCAAAAGAATTGAATGTGATATCAGAATCTTGTGAGATTGAAAGGTTAAAAGTTTATGATCGATATTATTTGATCATTGAAGTGAATACAAGTGTTAAGGAGATCAAAGGAGCAGTGATTTGAAGTAGTTTGCAAGGATTTGGTGAAATAATTATGTGTCGGATGTACACAAACCCTAAATCATGGAATTGAGGTATTTTACTAAGAAAATCTATCAGTCAATTAGAGAATTTGCAAAAGATATGGATGTTTCATTGATTAACAATGTAAGAGATACGATCAGACCTAAGACTAAAAGGGAACTAGTAGAACCCTTGGAAGAAGACCCTAAATTGGCTTTATCATCTGTACCAAATGGATTTTTACATTTAGAGAATGTTAGAAGCTATTTGGGATGTAAACTTGAAACCCTTACTGATAGTGATTTTACTAAAGAGTATGAGAATATTTACAATCAGGATATGTCATTGAGAGTAGGGTTTGAACATTTGAAGGATAATGAAATCATAAGGTATTCTTTACAGTATGAATTTGATGATGAAGAATGCACTAAGATAATTCTAAGAGAATACATAATGGAAAGTTTTCATTAGATGACAGAGTGATAGACATTATAGCAGACCTAATTCATGAAGTAATTGGTTTGTCTAAATCTGGAGTCATACCATTTAATGAAAATAATGTGAAGAAAACTATATTGAACAACACTAAATCATCTTACAATGGCAGAGGTATAGTGATTAGCAAGATACAACAGGATGATGTTACATATTTGTGCAAGATCCTTACAGCTAAATTTTGTGCTAATTCAAGAGAAGATGACATGGGAGCTGGAATGATTCATGCAGCCTATTTGATGTGTGTTGACAAAATACAAGTAGACATGTGTGAAATCTTGAGAATACAGTTATTTGAGAGCTTGGAGAAGATAAAGAAGACTAAGAACTCCTAGTTTAGATTCTCATCATTGATCACTTATATGTTTTTCCATTTGTTAAGAAGATTTCCATTTACAATTGGTGATGATTGGAATGATGGAAAGACCACATTGAAAAGAATCAACCAAGTATACAAGAAACATCTTATTGACAAGGTCAATGAGAGTGCAGTTTTAGTGATTAAAACATTTTTGAAATTGATGAAGAACAGATCAAGGATCCCTCAGTCAATTGTTGAAAAGTATAAGAATGAGATATGTTTTATGGTTGACACTGACTTTACATTCATTGAAGCAATTGAACCTAGAGTAGAGTTCATAGACCCTCTTGGCTATGAAATTTTTGAAACTAAAGAAGAAGAATATGTGAATAGATTGCTTAAGAGCAAGTTAGATATACACAATAATAGATTTGGGACTTTTGAGGAGAACTTCAACTCTACAAAGTCTATTCAGGAAGAAAAATAGTCAAAAAAAAGAGTAGAAAGTACAATTAAGAAGATTCTAAAGGACATAGGAATGACAAAACAAGATTTTATGATTGCAAAGAATACAATGGAAACTATTAGAGACATTGGACAAAAGGAAGTTTTGTCTTTTCCACCCCTATTAGCGGTTGAAACTAGAAATTTGCAGCATAAGGTGAAACTAGAGCAAGAAGAACAAGAAGTTAGGAAATCTACAAGATCATCTTCAACTCCACTAGGGAAAAGAGTGAAAGAAATAGCTACTAGACTAGGTAAGAGACAGAAGATAATAGTGCCACCAGTACAAAGGAAAATAGCAGAGATAAAAGATGATGAAGATATTCAAGTGAAAAATAAGACATGGAAACCAAAGATTGAGAAGGTAAATGATCAGATTATTCATGATGGAGATTTTTCTAAGATGAACAAGTACTATGATCTTTATAACTATTCAGAAAGATTAAATTTGGAGAATGCAATTGTGAGACATTTGATCCTAGCAGATAAGAATTTTGACACAATTCAAGGTAAAGGTAATAACATCTAGTGTTGGAAAACACTCTAGTGCAGCAGAGCTAGCAGAACATGCAGAGGAAGTTGAGCATCAGAAGAGTCCCTCTCCACCATCAATTAACATTGAAGATGAGTTAATGCATGTGGAAGGAGCTAAGATCACATTGGAGAGTGATGATAATCCTTTTAAAAATCTTGAAAACATTATTGAAAATTCAGCTCTAGAAGAATAAGACAAATCTAGTGAAGGAAAGAAAGAAACAAGGAAAGAGGAAGAAAAGAAAATAGAGAATCAAGCAAGAACAAAGATTCAAGGATAGAAAGAAGTCCCTAACAAAGAGGAAATTAGTCTTACACCTGAGATTGCAAAGAAATCACATATTGGATCAATATTTGAAAGCTTTGGGAAAGAGGTTGATGATGATGATCAAATGGAATTGATCACATCCCTGAACAAAATAATTGGAAAGAAAAAGAAGGTGAAAAGCCTTGAAGGATCTTTGCTAGAAATAATAGAGAAGTTACAAAGTGTTGTAACTAACTAGATAGTAGAAGCAGACCCACTGGAAAGAGCTAGAGAAGTTATGAAAGCATTTGATAATGAGCTCACTAACCTATCAAATATGGCTAAAGTGAAGGTTCAGGCAACCTATGAGGCCAAAATATTTCATGATATAAGTCAGAATATCAGAAATTATATTAACAATCTGGATGTTTGTATAAAAGACTTGAGAAGGAATTTGGACAGAGGTAAAACTTTGTACATTCAGTGTACAAAATCTAAAAACCATGTATCTGAAGTAGTTGAGAAGATTAAGGCTAAAGAAGTAGAAATCCAGTGAGAGACAAATCTTTTAGCTAGCCCTAATGTGAAGATATTGGATATTGAGAAAAGAATTAGCAAAGTAAATGATGAAATAAGGATTCTCAGTGATGAAAAGGATAGGAAATTGAAAAGATTCACTCTTCTAAGAGAGCACATTTCAATAAAGATAAGCATTGTTGAAGGACAATTGGAAGAATGTCTTACATCTAAGACATCTTTTGAGAAGTTTAGTTTTGCAAACCTTCAAGCATGTGAGATCACATCTTATGGATTGTGTGCACTACTTAGTTGTGTAGATTCCATTAAGAAGGCATGGGAGAAGGAGATAGAGAGAATTAAAGTGAATTTTGCAGATTGTGTTGCAAGCCTACCGGCTCTGCAATTCTAAATCAAGGTATGTAACATTTTTTTTTAACATAGTTTTTGGCACCCTTTTTTGTCATTGTTGTCAAAGGGGGAGAGATATATAGCAGAAAATTGATGTATGTATGATAAGGAAGTATATTCTTAGGGGGAGTATAGAATATAGATAAGATTTATGGAGTTATAAGGATAGCGAATATATTTTTTGTTATGGCCACAATTTTGAGTTTTGAAGTTTTGAGACTTAGCCAATTTTCTCATATGTTGCCACCAATGACAAAGGGGGAGATTTTTGGAAATTTGGCTGAGTTATATATCTAGATGTTGTCATTATGGAAACATATAATCTACATGAAGACCACATATGACAGAAAGCAAGTATGACAAAGTGCAAAGCAAAATTGTCTAAGTATGTGCAGTATTTTCCCAGTGTAACCCGAGATAGTTTTGATTGGAGATGTCAATTGGAGTAATTTCAATGCTTGCACACTTCAACATAGATACTATGATGACTATTGAAGACTTTCTTGTGAGCACAAGTCTGTATGGCATGTACGGAAGAAGTTATGGCAGTTTTACCAAAGACAATGTTAAAGCCGACAAGACAGAGAAGAAGAAAAAATTGGTAAAGAGTTAAGGGATTATTTTGTTTATCAAAATAATGTCTTAATAATATAAAGGGATGACATCCTAGATGTTAACCCTTGGGTAAATATTTATTTTATGTAAAGCTTTATGTTTTGTAAAGCCAACTATAAAAGTTATTATTCCTAATAACTTGTATATATATAAGGCATATCAAATGCAAAGAGTGACATATATTGTAATGAGATAGATGATATAGCGAAAGATATTGATGTGAAGTTGTGAAAGACAAGAAAGAAGTATAAGGTTATGTACCTTACCCTATTTTGTAATCAATAATCATTGCACATTACTTGTTTGGGCAGTGAGCTCATCTTGTAATCATTTGTAATTAGTACTACCAACTCTTAGCAGGGTTGAGGCTTCTAACAAGGCCCATAGTCCCTTAAATAGGACTAAGACACTATATGCATGTAACAGGATCCTAACAAGATACTTTTGATTAGTGGATCTTTGTGGGTACCATCCCCATCGGGGTTTTCCCTTGGCTAGGGTTTCCTCAAGAACAAATAATGTGTTATGAGTTCATTTGCTCTATTTCTATGCATGTTATTTAGTTTACTATGTTATGCATGTATTGAGATAATCTGTTATATCCATAATTGGGAAAAAGAAAAAGTTTGTAGAATATTGATTCACCCCCCCCCCCTTCTTAGTATTCCCTATTTCTAACATCTTGCTCTTGAAACAATAGATTATTACATGCCTAGAACACTAGAGATGAGGATTGAGGTGGGTTGTCTTTCAGTGTACTCAATGAAGAGGAACTTGTGGATCCCTCATAGCACTCCAATTGGATAATGGGTTCTAAATAACCTATTTCTTGATTACGAGGTTTACCCCTACCTTGTCTGATTCCACGGATGGGGAATGTGTTGCCACTTCTAGTCGTAACACGCATAGATGAAAATGTAACAAGAGAGGACCTGGGATTATGCTAGAACTTTGTCTCTAGGATAGCAAAAAAAGGAGATAAGAGGCTAGAACAGGAAAGATGTGAAATGCACCTAGCATGAATCATCAAGAGTATGGCTAGAATAGCCGAGATGTGACTATTGCATCGCAAGGTGCAAAAGCATAGTGAGATAGGAAAAATAACAAAGAGACAATATGAGTTTAAGTGGTAATCATTCGGTATGTAGCTCAAGACACTTAGTTTCAGACAATGAACAACAGGAGAACAAGCAAATAGACCTTAGGCAAAAATCAAATCAGGCAGAAAATTCACCAGTCAATGGGAAATAACTCACTATTTTGAAAATCACGGTACAGGTTCATGTGAGAAAGTTCACATGAGAAAGTGCCAGACTGTGCATGAGAGAATGAAATCTCACCCGAGGAAATGCCCAGGTTTTGGAATCTCACACAAAAAAAGACCAAATTTTGACAGGTTTGACACAGTTTTTGAGGTAAAAGTTAGATTTCGAGACATAGCAAGGATGGTTCTCTGATAGGATTTCTAGTTTTCAGATAGTTTTAAGATAGTTTGAATCAAAAATCTCAGTTTTGAAGGTTTCAAGCATTCGTTTACAAGCATAAAGTTTTAGATTAATCAATAGTGACGCAAGAAGTTGTCACAAACAATTCTACCAAGGACAAAGCAACTTGGCAGAATCATGAGAGTTTTTGTTTAATAATGATGGACATTTTAAGACTCAAAACAATCACTTAGTTGTCCCTACAAAAAAAATGGTAGAGAGGACAAAATTTGTGCCTCACAGCTTGCGTGCATGCGTTCACCTCACACAGTCATGTCACCCCCTAGAGGGTGCCCATGTTTTTGGTGTTCCAAGGATTCAATAGTATATGTTCAAAGGTTACCCTTGAAGTAGGGGCTAGTGTCATATACCACCTGCAAACATCTAGGTGCATGCCTATGGTGAGAATCTAGGGGAGAGATTCTTCTCCCTCCCTACGCAAAGATTATGTCTCCTTTCGGAGGTGATCTGGGTAGGAAACTAACTAAGAAATTTTTTAGTGGGCTTCTATTCACACTAACCTTTGGTTCCCCCAATACAAGGTTGAGGCCTCACAGCCACACCAACATCTAAAAGTCATACACCCTCGCAAGTAGTGCTAGGAGCAGCATCGCTCAGTACAACAAACGGAGCTTTCTCAAGATGATAGTCGAAATCAAGAGAAAGAAGTTAACATGGCTTTGGAGTCTTTAGACTCAACAAATAATTCTTTATTATAGTGAGGTGGAGTCACCGGTAATAGGTGTGTACTCACTTGGGTCTTTTCCAGAGGTTCAACTTCTGGTAGGCCCTCTAAAGGTGACACGGACTTTGTCTTAGATCCAAGGGTCAGATTTTTTGATTCTCTCAAAGAGACAAGAGAATACTTCTCTACCTCTTCACCTTACCCAAACACGCAAGACATATTCATCACCAAGCTAGTTCCTCCTCAACCAATCCACAAGCTTTTGGGTTTCTGGTTCTCTCAAAGAGAGAAGAGCATAATCCCCTAACAAGTAGACGTGCTAAAGATTCACTACCTTTTCTTGCTTCCCTAGGTATATATCATGCTAGCAAGATCTAGGTCTTAGGTTCATCCATGGGCATCACTTCCATGTAATGAAGAACCTATTACCCTAGCTCACTATCAAGACCCTTAAGAAATCTTCACAAGCCCCTAGTTATACTATGTGAATGAAAAATAGTAGACAAGCACAACATTTTTAAATGTCTTCAACAACCATCCTGCAAGCAAACCGTTAGCAAGTTTATGTCTTTGAAAATCATCCTATAGCCCATTGTTATGCTATCAAAAAAATCAGAGATATAAAAACAATAGCAAATAATAAATGTCAGGAAATAGTAATAGGAAATCTGTAGAAACTAAAAAAAAATTAAAAACTAATGAACAGTCTTGCACGAGGAAGTACAAGATGTCGCTCAAGAAAATGTAGGCACCTACACAAGGGAGTGCTTTTTCACGTGAGAGAATGCTAATGAAAGAAAAACTTCACACGGTATGGACAGAATGCAAATTTCTTATAAGAAAATTTTTGAGAGTGAGGCTAGAAATAGATTTTCTGCCCCATGGTGGGTGCCAAAATGTTTATAGCTAAACGTGGACCTCTAATCCAGCCATATACACAACATAGTCATTTCTCACAAAGTGAATTATGAAAATGAGTATGAATTACCCACTTTGCGAATTCATAGTGAATCGACTTGTTGCCTCCTAATTAGTTGGGGTGTCTGAATTACTCTTAGATTGGAGAGCCAACAACCGTAGACCAAGCTAAGACAAAGGATTTGAAAGGTTGAAATGATCAAAATTGCAATTAATCTAAGATGAAGATGCAATTGTAATCTAAGAATGAAAGTGCGGATTTAATCTATGAAACTTGAAAAAAAAGATGAGAATTAATCTAGAACATAATAAGAAAACTAATTAATATGAAAGTGCAATTATACTAGCATGAGAAGTTATTATAATTATGCAATAACAAAGCTTGAAAGCATGAAAATTGAGACAAAAATCCACTATAGTTTTGGTACTCTAAAATTGCCTCTCAAAATGAAGAAAAGAAGGTTCATAATATAGAAGAGTCAGGGAGAAGGATGAAGAGTTTCTTGGAAAGAAATGGCTAACTCTTCATCTCCGTGGAGGAAGGTGAGATAAATTGATGAATTATTTAATTAAATGAATGAATATTGCCACATGGGTGGCTTTTTGATTTATTTTGAATAATTAAATTCAAATAGAGATGTCCATTCAAATACCAAATAATATTTAATTCCTTTGATGTGTATTAGCTAAAGGGGGTGGAATTAATTTAATTTAAAGCACTTAGGACTTTAGGATAAAGATAATTATCATAGGGATTTTTAGCTAATAAATGTTGAATATTTAGGAATTAAATATAGTGTATGATTAATGCAAATATAGGGTTTTTTGCATTTGACACCTAGTCAAATAAAGTCAAATATGACACAGAATTGCCTAGTAGAATAGGACTTCGATGATGTAGAAATTCGAAGCAATGCACCAAAATTGATTAGAATTGTAAGGTACAAATTTTGGGGTATTACAACCAAAAGATCAATTCCAATCAAAAGAAATATATATTCAAACCACCTGATCTAGAAATCTATTTCCATTTATTCCAATTGCATAAAGAAAGCAACCAACTGATTACTTGACTCCTGCATTTCCGAACAAAGTATGCAAAAATAGAAAAATCAAATCTTTCCTCTTCCCCTGCTGTAAATAAAGAACTCAAAAAATTATCTCCTTCCCCTGTAGTTGACTGACATTCCAGAAAGAAGAAGAATAACCCCTGATATCTCTAAACTTTTACAATAAATAATATTCCTCTGTTTCCTTTCCATTTTGTAACCGTTTCTTGAAAACTATTAATTTCTTTTCACCTTCCTATTCCCAATGATTTTCTCCTTTTGAATTTGATACCTTTATAAACTTTTGATTTAAAAGTTTATAATAATATATCTTAATATATCTTTAATGATATATGTAGTTGGATTTTGGACACGTGACACTTTTTGAAGACAGTCAAACTCACAAAACGTGACTGTCATTTTGATGACAATTTTACATACCTGCGGTCTGTAGTAGATAACTTTTGTTGTAGGAATAATTTTAGAAATCACTCTAGTGGAAGTCTGCACACCTAGCCTTTGCAAACCATATCTTAAATTTAGAAAAATCCAATGGTTAAATGGAAAGATATGACTCTTTCACCGAGACTAATTTTCTAGCATCAGAAAAATCTAGTTACAATTTGCTGAAGAAATCATTTAATATCTGATATCCTTTAGCAATGCTTTGTAATATATGTTGGGAATCCAGATGTTTGTTTTAGAAGAAGATTCAATCTCTCCATTTCTGAAATAGAATAATCCCCTTTGAGTTACTAATGCAAATCATCATGCACATGGATGAATATCCATTTCTAACTTGAATTACTTTTTGACTAGTTAATAATGGAGCTTTCCTCTTCTTTTGTAAGCCTTCCATTTTCTCTGGACAAGGAGGATTGACACCATCAATATAATTATCAACTTCCATTAAGTATAGATTAATTTCAATAATGATGGGACCCCCTTTGAAACTACATTTTAGATTTTTGGACTAATCCTCTGGACTGTACCTTTGAATTTGGATTTGCATTTGGGTGGTCCCACAAAACTGTGTCCCACTTTTTGGCCAACTTTGTCACAAAGATCAACATTGTGGGAAAAAACTTCACTTTAGAATATCTGTTGCCGCAAAACTATTAGGAATTTGAAGATAATGTAAAACTAGAGTCTTTTAGAATTTTATTTTTAGTTTCTAAATATATTTATTTTTTTTAAAATTTGATTCATTTAAATTCATTTTTCCTTCTCCTTCAAAAAGTGGTTTGTGTGAAAAACTATGTTTTAAAGGAGTCATTGTCACTTGGATTGGCATTACTTTTTCTCAAAATATGATAATGATGTAATTATTTCGAGATTATATTTCTAACTTCAATATATAAAGGATGCAATTGGTTTCATTCATTTCAAGTCAATATTTTATAGTTTATTAGGTTCTAAAGTGAGAGTAATTTTAATTTAGACATAAGATCACTTGGATCGCTCTAAATTGATCTGTGTATATCAAAATTTATTTTTTCTTTTTTTAAAATAAAGGTAAAATAAATACTCTTTTCATACATATTTTTCATAATTTTTATTTTGTAATTTACTATTTTTCCTGAAGTCTTGAAGATACAGGTTGTTGAATGACCAAAAAACCTATGTTTAGTTAAAGTAATATTTAAAAGTGATAATGAACTCAATATGTATTAAAATTATATTCATTAGAAAGCTTGTTCCGAATAGCATCATACTACATAGATAGGGTTTTAAAATGGATCCATTTGATCTACCAAAACATAAAGTTGAAGTGATTTTTTGTCAGCATTTTAATAGGTGCGAAGGAGACTCCATTGTAGGTATGAATGAGGAGTATAGATGTTATATCAATGTTTTTTTAATCTAAGAGGATTTGAGCTAAACATTTATAATTAATTACTTCAAATGGAACCTCTCAAGGCTTAAATCATCATATTTTATTAAAAATGTGTTATTTTAGCACAAATCAGCATGTCTAAAAAAGTGGGACACACTATTGTGGGACCACCCATTTTGAATTAGTGAATTGTACTTGGAAATTTGAACCATGAACCTTGAACTTGGCACTTAAACCCAAGGGAGATGGAAAATTGAACTTTGAACCTTGAACTTGGAACTTCTTAGTTCGAGGTTCAAGTTTAATAGCTCCTCTTGCAATGTTGTCCCCTTATAAAGTATAACTTCACAAAAGAACCATAAGCAAAAACCAACATAAGGCATGAGAAAATTGAGGGACATTCTTCATGAGACTTGATTTTAAAAGTTCTGAAGTTGGGTGCCAGAGGCAAGCCAAAAATTGACTCTGATTGGGGATATGCACTGTGAGGGACATCAAGAATCTAGCAATCTCTGGTAAAATACTAGTTCTCATCCATTGGGAAATAGATTCAGCATACAAAAAAGATCAAAGGGACTGCTTGCAAAGAGGGGAAGAGCAAGGGGAAAACCCAAAACAATTAAACTACCAATAAGAAAAACTAACCAACTAAACTAAACACCACCAAAAACTTAGAGAGCAGCAAGCTACCTACAAGTATATACATGTGAGAAGAACTCACTACGAGATCAGAGCTAAGGAAAACTTACACGAAGCCATTTACTGGTTTTGAGAAGAAAGATCCCTTCCAAAATAATAGGCAACTCCTAGATGAGATAACTTGATGTAACCTCCACATGGTTAACTCTTGGTAGCTATGAATCTAGCTAATTGAGTGCAGCAAATTATTGAACCAATATCCATGTCCAAACAACCATACCTTGTCATAGATTACTGCCCTCACCTAAGTTTCCAGTAAGAAACTATGAAAATCATCTTCAATTGCTGGCTAAAACAAATTTGGCTCACACATTGCAAATGAAAGAAACATGCCACTCAACCAATTTATCTTCACAAAACTCCAATCATGAGAAAGATTTCAACTTTCTAGGTATTCTTAAAGAAAAGATATGCCTCTTCCAACATAGGATCAAGACGAAATCGATAGGCCTCATCAAATTTATTTGCAACTACCTAAGAAAACACCTTATCCAAGCCAAATGTATCAATTAGATCATCATTTAAATTTTTACCTTTGGAATCTTCAAATTTGATTGCTGATAGGAATTCTTCAACAATATTTTCCTCATTTGAAGAACCAACACCCAAGCACAATGCTGATGATTGAGGTTGTAACCTCTCAACATCCTCATCATAACATGTTGCATACAACCCATCTTTTACTGCTGCCATCAAATCCAAAGGATTTTCATTTTTAGATAGCATGAGTGGGAGTTCCAAACTTATTAATGCTTGGTATTCATGACGCTGCACCATGCATAGCTGAGAAGAAAAAGAGAGATCTTTTGTAATCTAACCTATGCAAGAAAATTTATTATCTTGGTTGCTTGACGATGTTTGAGGCTACAATGCTTCTAACAAGCCAACATTATCTTGTTCTACATTTTCTCCAAAGTCTTCCTCTCTGAGTGAGTTTGTGAAATTAAAGGACACCTTCTTTGAGCATGATTTTGTTATGTCCTCATCATAAGCTTTATTAGAAAAACATGGAGTGGCTTCATCTTGGAAAGTAAAAGATTCTAGGATAGGACCATCAATTTCAAGCATGAAATTACAAACTTCATATTCAAGTTGCATATGAATCTAAAAAATTTTATTCTCTATATTCATAGCAGTAGGGTGATCCTTTAGAATTTCAAAACTAAAACCCTCAAATTTAGGCAGAAAATCAAAATCATGCACAATATTTTCTTCCAAATTAATTGGGTTTTCCATACCTTGTTCATTTGGACTCATCCATTCATTCTTTTCATGAGGCTCTTATATTTCTTGTTGAACTTCTTTCTCACCCATAACAAGATAGTTGTACGAGAGGGATGAAGCCAGAATAACTGGAGCTTCAATGTCATCCACCTCTAGTCCTTTCTCAAGCCACTGCACTCTTTTCTTATAATCTTCTAGGTCTTTTAGTTTGTGGAACCTGTCTCACAAGCTCCTCCATAGAAGGGTAGAAGTATGATCATCTTCAAGGCTGAGATTTGTTTTCACAGCATGTAAAATACTCTCTTTGTAGTGCTCCCAGAAATCTAGCAGCACTTAATCTAGCAGCACTTTGTCATTGATTTGGATGATCTCCAAGATGGTAGGGTGAGGTCTTTTCTTTATGACCTTTCTATCAGGCATGGTCATTTTCATAGAGTCACCAATCTCTTACACACACAGATAAATTGAAAATTGAGGAACCAAAAGTCAAGCACTAAATCTTTGTTTCTGGGTCCCCAGCAAAGTCATCAAAAATTTGTTAGTAAACAAATTTTTCCCTTTTGCAAATATTCACAAAATGACTCACAAATGCCCAAATAAAAAGACAAAATCTAGAACTAACAATTGAGTCACTTGCAATGCCTATGTGAAAGTTCTCTCTGAGTTTTTATATGAAGGCTCAGCTCCCTTCTTTAGATTTTCAATGAATAAAAGAACTTGATATGTCTTTAATTAGAAGACATAAAGGCCTACTAGCATCCACCCATAAACATAGAATGAATATGATTTGGTTTTAAATGTATATAAAGGAAATCAAATAAGTGGCACACAGACCATATAGTTAACTTCCTCATTCAGAAAGAAACAAAGAAATATTTAACATTACACTTTACATACATGAATGCATGAAATCCACTGATTTCATAACACACACATCTTTGCCAGGATAAAATAGAACAATATTTGAAATATAATTGATGGTGACCAAAAGATCAATTCCAATCAAAATAAATATATATTTAGACCAACTAATCTCGAAATCTATTTCCAATATTTATTTCAAATACATAAACAAAGCAACCAACCGATTACTTGACTCCTACATTTCCAAACAAAGTATGCAAAAATAGAAAAATCAAATATTTCCTCTTCCTTGTTGTAAATAAAGAACTCAAAAAATTATCTCCTTCCACTGTAGCTGACTGACTTTCCAGAAAGAAGAATAATAACCCCTGATATCTCTAAAATTTTAGAATAAATAATATTCCTCCATTTCCTTTCTATTTTGTAACCGTTTCTTGAAGACTATTAATTTCCTTTCACCTTCCTATTCCCGATGATTTTCTCCTTTTGAATTTCATACCTTTATAAACTTTTGACTTAAAATTTTATAATAATATATCTTAATATATTTTTAATGATATATGTAGCTGAATTTTGGACACGTGACACTTTTTTAACACAGTCAAAATCACAAAACGTGACTATCATTTTGATGACAATTTTACATACCCGCGGTCTGTAGCAGATAACTTTTGTTGGAGGAATAATTTTGGAAATCTCTCTAGTGGAAGTCTGCACAACTAGCCTCTACAAACCATATCTTAAATTTAGAAAAATCCAATGGTTAAATGGAAAGATATGACTCTTTCACCGAGAGTAATTTTTTGGCATCAGAAAAATCTAGTTGCAATTTGCTGAAGAAATCATTTGAAAATATTAATATATGTTATCCTTTAGCAGTGCTTTGTAATGTATGCTAGGAATCTAGATGTTTGTTTTAGAATAAGATTCAATCTCTCCATTTCTGAAATAGAATAATCCCCTTTGATTTTCTAATGCAAATCATCATTCACATGGATGAATATCCATTTCTAACATGCATTACTTTCTGATTGGTTAATTATGGAGCTTTCCTCTTCTTTCGTAAGCCTTCCATTTTCTCTAGACAAGTAGGATTGACACCATCAATATAATTATCAGCTTCCATGAATTATAGATGAATTTCAATAATGATGGGACCCCCTTTGAAACTACATTTTATATTTTTGGACCGATCCTCTGGACTGTACCTTTGAATTTGGATCTGCATTTTGAATTAGTGAATTGTACTTGGAAATTTGAACCATGAACCTTGAACTTGGCACTTGAACCCAAGCGAGATGGAAAATTGAACTTTGAACCTTGAACTTCAAACTTCTTGGTTCGAGGCTCAAGTTAAATAGCTCCTCTTGCAATGTTGTCCCCTTATAAAGTATAACTTCACAAAAGCACCATAAGCAAAAACCAGCATAAGGCATGAGAAAATTGAGGGAAAATCTTCTTGATACTTGATTTTAAAAGTTCTAAATTTGAGTGCCAAAGGCAAGCCAACAACTGACTCTAATTGGGGATATGGACTATGAGGGACATGAAGAATCTAGCAATCTCTGGTAAAAGGCCAGTGCTCATGCATTGGGAAATGGAGTCGGCATAGAACAAAGTTGTTTACAAAGAGGGGAAGAGAAGGGGGAAAACCCAAAAAAACTAAACTACCAGCAAGAAAAACTAACCAACTAAACTAAACACCACCAAAAACTCAAAGAGAAGCAAGCTATCTACAAGTATATAAATGTGAGAAGAACTCACCACAGGATCATAGCTAACGAAAACTTACACGAAGCCATTTACTGGTTCTGAGAAGAAAGATCCCTTCTGGAATAATGAGCAACTCCTGGATGAGATAACTTGATGCAACCTCCACATGGTAAACTCTTGGTAGCTATGAATCCAGTTAATTGAGTGCAAAAAATTATTGAACTAATATCCATGTCCAAACAACCATACCTCATCATAGATTACTGCCTAAAAAAAAATTGGCTCACATATTGCAAATGAAAGAAACATGCCACTCAAGCAATTTATCTTCACAAAACTCCAATCATGAGAAATATTTTCAACTTTCCAGGTATTCTTAAAGCAAAGATATGCCTCTTCCAACATAGGATCAGCATGACATCAATAGGCCTCATCAAATTTCTTTTCAACTACCTCAAAAAACACCTTATCCAAGCCAAATGTATCAATCAGATCATCATTTAAATTTTTACCTTTGGAATCTTAAAATTTGATTGCTAATAGGAATTCTTCAACAATATTTTCCTCATTCAAAGTATCAACACCCAAGTGTAATGTCGATGATTGAGGTTGTAGCCTCTCAACATCCTCATCATAACATTTTTCATACAACCCATCTTTTACTGCTACTATCAAATCCAAAGGATTTTCATGTTCACATTGCATGAGTGGAAGTTCCAAACTTGCTGATGCTTGGTATTCATTAGGCTGCACCATGCATGGATAAGAAGAAAAAGAGAGATCTTTTATAATCTAACCTATGCAAGGAAAATTATTATCTTGGTTGTCTGACGATGTTTGAGGCTGCAAAGCTTCTAACGAGCCAACATTATCTTGTTTTGAATTTTCTCTAGAGTCTCCCTCTCCAAGTGAGTTTATGAAGTTAAAGCACACCTTTGAGCATGATTTTGTTATGTCCTCATCATAAGCTTTATTAGAAAAACATGGAGTGGGTTCATCTTGGAAAGTAAAAGATTCTAGGATAGGACCATCAATTTCAGGCATGAAATTAAAAACTTCATATTCAGGTTGCATATGAATCTGAAAAATTGTATTCTCTATATTCATAGCAGTAGGGTGATCCTTTAGATTTTCAAAACTAAAACCCTCAAATTCAGGCAGAAAATTGGAATCATGCACAATATTTTCTTCCATATTTATTGGGTTTTCCATAAATTTTTCATTTGGACTCATTCATTCATTCTTTTCGTGAGGCTCTGATATTTCTTGCTGATCTTCTTTCTCACCCATATCCAGATAGTTGTACAAGAGGGATGAAGCCTGACTAACTGGAGCTTCAATGTCATCCACCTCTAGTTCTTTCTCAAGCCACTGCACTCTTTTCTTATAATCTTCTGGGTCTTTCAATTTGTGAAACTTGTGACACAAGCTCCTCCATAGAAGGGTAGAAGCATGATCATCTTCAAGGCTGAGATTTTTTTTCACAACATGTGAAATACTCTCTTTGTAGTGCTCCCAAAAATCTAGTAGCACTTTGTCATTGATTTGGATGATCTCCAAGATGGTAGGGTGAGGTCTTTTCTTTATGACCTTTTGATCAAGCATGGTCATTTTCATAGAGTCACCAATCTCTTGCACACAAAGATAAATTGAAAAATGAGGAACCAAAAGTCAGGCATTGAATCTTTGTTTCTGGATCCCCAGCAAAGTCACCAAAAATCTATTAGAAAACAAATTTGTCCCTTTTGCAAATATTCACAAAATGACTCACAAATGCCCAAATAAAAAGACAAAATCTGGAACTAACAGTTGAGTCACTTGCGATGGCTATGTGAAAGTGCTCTCTGAGTTTTTATATGAAGGCTCAGCTCCCTTCTTTAAATTTTCAATGAATAAAAGAACTTGATATGTCTTTAATTAGAAGACACAAAGGCCTACTAGCATCCACCCATAAACATGAAATGAATATGATTTGGTTTTAAATGTATATAAAGGAAATCAAATAAGTGGCACACAGACCATATAGTTAACTTCCTCATTTAGAAAGAAACAGAGAAATATTTAACATTTCACTTTACATACATGAATGCATGAAACCCACTAATTTCATAACACACACATCTTTGCTAGGATAAAACAGAACAATATTTGAAATGTAATTGGTGGTGATCAAAAGATCAATTCCAATCAAAAGAAATATATATTCAGACCAACTAATCTGGAAATCTATTTCCATTTATTTCAAATACATAAACAAAGCAACCAACTGATTACTTGACTCCTGCATTTTGGAACAAAGTATGTAAAAAGAGAAAAATCAAATCTTTCCTCTTCCCCTGCTGTAAATAAAGAACTCAAAAAATTATCTTCTTCCCTTGTAGCTGACTGACTTTCTGAAAAGAAGAAGAATAACCCCTAATATCTCTAAAATTTTACAATAAATAATATTCCTCCATTTCCTTTCCATTTTGTAATCGTTTCTTGAAGACTATTAATTTCCTTTCACCTTCCTATTCCCGATGATTTTCTCCTTTTGAATTTGATACCTTTATAAACTTTTGATTTAAAAGTTTATAATAATATATCTTAATATATTTTTAATGATATATGTAGTTGGATTTTGGACACGTGACACTTTTTGAAGACAGTCAAAATCACAAAACGTGACTGTCATTTTGATGACATTTTTACATACCCGCGGTTTGTATTAGATAACTTTCATTGTAGGAATTATTTTGGAAATTGCTCTAGTGGAAGTCTGGACAACTAGCCTTTGCAAACCATATCTTAAATTTAGAAAAATCCAACAGTTAAATAGAAATATAAGACTCTTTCACTGAAACTGATTTTCTAGCATCATAAAATTCTGGTTACAATTTGTTGAAGAAATCATTTGAAAATATTAATATATGTTATCCTTTAGCAATGCTTTGTAATGTATGTTGGGAATCCAGATGTTTGTTTTAGAGGAAGATTCAATCTCTCCATTTCTAAAATAAAATAATCCCCTTTGAGTTTCTAATGCAAATCATCATGCACATGGATGAATATCCATTTCTAACATGCATTACTTTCTGACCGGTTAATTATGGAGCTTTCCTCTTCTTTTGTAAGCCTTCCATTTTCTCTGGACAAGGAGGATTGACACCATCAATATGATTATCAGCTTCCATTAATTATAGATGAATTTCAATAATGATGGGACCCCATTTGAAACTGTATTTTAGATTTCTAGACCGATCCTCTGGACTGTACCTTTGAATTTGGATTTGCATTTTGAATTAGTGAATTGTACTTGGAAATTTGAACCATGAACCTTGAACTTGGCACTTGAACCCAAGGGAGATGGAAAATTGAACTTTGAACCTTGAACTTCAAACTTCTTGGTTCAAGGTTCAAGTTCAATAACTCCTCTTGCAATGTTGTCCCCTTATAAAGTATAACTTCACAAAAGAACCATAAGCAAAAAACTAGCACAAGGCATGAGAAAATTGAGGGACATTCTTCATGAGACTTGATTTTAAAAGTTCTGAAGTTGGGTGTCAGAGGCAAGCCAAAAACTAACTCTGATTGGGAATATGGACTATGAGAGACATGAAGAACCTAGAAATCTCTGGTAGAAGACCAGTGCTCATCCATTGGGAAATAGAGTCGACATACAACAAAGATCAAAGGGACTACTTGCAGAGAGGGGAAGAGTAGGGGGAAAACCCAAAACAACTAAACTACCATCAAGAAAAACTAACCAACTAAACTAAAAACCACCAAAAACTCAAAGAGAAGCAAGCTATCTACAAGTATATACATGTGAGAAGAACTCACCACAGGATCAGAGCTGAGGAAAACTTACACAAAGCCATTTACTGGTTGTGAGAAGAAAGATCCCTTCCAGAATAATGGGCAACTCCTGGATGAGATAACTTGATGAAACCTCCACATGGTAAACTCTTGGTAGCTTTGAATCCATCTAAATGAGTGCAAAAAATTATTAAACCAATATCCATGTCCAAATAACCATACCTCATCATAGATTACTGCCCTCACCTAAGTTTCCGTTAAGGAACACTTAAAATCATCTTCAATTGCTGGCTGAAAAAAATTTGGCTCACACATTGCAAATGAAAGAAACATACCACTCAACCAATTTATCTTCACAAAATTCCAATCATGAGAAAGATTTTCAACTTTCCAGGTATTCTTAAAGAAAAGATATACCTTTTCCAACATAGGATTGGCACGAAATCGATAGGCATCATCAAATATCTTTGAAACTACCTCAGAAAAGACCTTATCCAAGCCAAATGTATCAATCAGATCATCATTTAAATTTTTACCTTTGGAATCTTCAAATTTGATTGCTGATAGGAATTCTTCAACAATATTTTCCTCATTCAAATAATCAACACCCAAGCGTAATGCTGATGATTGAGGTTGTAGCCTCTCAACATCCTCATCATAACATGTTGCATACAACCCATCTTTTACTTCTTCTATCAAATCCAAAGGATTTTCATTTTTAGATTGCATGAGTGGAAGTTCCAAACTTGCTGATGCTTGGTATTCATGAGGCTGCACCATGCATGGTTGAGAAGAAAAAGAGAGATCTTTTTTAATCTGACCTATGCAAGGAAAATTATTATCTTGGCTGCCTGACGATGTTTAAGGATGCAATGCTTCTTACGGGCCAACATTATCTTGTTATGTATTTTCTCTAAAGTCTCCCTCTCTGAGTGAGTTTTTGAAATTAAAGGACACCTTCTTTGAGCATGATTCTGCTATGTCCTCATCATAAGCTTTATTAGAAAAACATGGAGTGGCTTCATCTTGGAAAGTAAAAGATTCTAGGATAGGACCATCAATTCCAAGCATGAAATTAAAAACTTCATATTTAGGTTGCATATGAATCTAAAAAAATTTATTCTCTATATTCATAGTAGTAGGGTGATCCTTTAGATTTTCAAAACTAAAACCCTCAAATTCAAGTAGAAATTTGGAATCATGCACAATATTTTCTTCCAAATTTATTGGGTTTTCCATACCTTGTTCATTTGGACTCATCCATTGATTCTTTTCATGAGGCTCTGATATTTATTGTTTAACTTCTTTCTCTCCCATAATAAGATAGTTGTACGAGAGGAATGAAGCCTAAATAAATGGAGCTTCAATGTCATCTACCTCTAGTTCTTTCTCAAGCCACTGCACTCTTTTCTTATAATCTTCTAGGTCTTTTAGTTTGTGGAACTTGTGACACAAGCTCCCCCATAGAAGGGTAGAAGTATGATCATCTTCAAGGCTGAGATTTGTTTTCATAGCATGTGAAATACTCTCTTTGTAGTGCTCCTAGAAATCTAGCAGCACTTTGTCATTGATCTGGATGATCTTCAAGATGGTAGGGTGAGGTCTTTTCTTTATAACCTTTCTATCAAGCATGGTCATTTTCACAAAGTTGCCAATCTCTTGCACACATAGATAAATTGAAAACTGAGGAACCAAAAGTCAAGCACTGAATCTTTGTTTCTGGGTCCCCAGCAGCGTCACCAAAAATCTATTAGTAAACAGATTTGTCCTTTTTGCAAATATTCACAAAATGACTCACAAATGCCCAAATAACAAGACAAAATTTGGAACTAACAGTTGAGTCACTTGCAATGGTTATGTGCAAGTGCTCTCTGAGTTTTTATATGAAGGCTCAGCTCCCTTCTTTAGATTTTCAATGAATAAAAGAACTTGATATATCTTTAACCAGAAGACACAAAGGCCTACTAGCATCCACCCATAAACATGGAATGAATACGATTTGGTTTTAAATGTATATAAAGGAAATCAAATAAGTGGCACACAGACCATATAGTTAACTTCCTTATTCAGAAAGTAACAGAGAAATATTTAACATTCCACTTTACATACATGAATGCATGAAAGCCACTGATTTCATAACACACACATCTTTGCCAGGATAAAATAGAACAATATTTGAAATATAATTGATGGTGACCAAAAGATCAATTCCAATCAAAAGAAATATATATTCAGACCAACTGATCTAGAAATCTATTTCCATTTATTTCAAATACATAAACAAAGCAACCAACTGATTACTTAACTCCTGTATTTCTGAACAAAGTATGCAAAAATAGAAAAATCAAATCTTTCCTCTTCCCCTACTGTAAATAAAGAATTCAGAAAATTATCTCCTTCCCTTTTAGCCAACTGAATTTTTGAAAAGAAGAAGAATAACCCCTGATATCTCTAAAATTTTACAATAAATAATATTCCTCCATTTCCTTTCCATTTTGTAATCATTTCTTGAAGACTATTAATTTCCTTTCACCTTCCTATTCTCGATGATTTTCTCCTTTTGAATTTGATACCTTTATAACCTTTTGATTTAAAAGTTTATAATAATATATCTTAATATATTTTTAATGATATATGTAGTTGGATTTTGGACATGTGACACTTTTTGAAGACAATCAAAATCACAAAACGTGACTGTCATTTTGATGATAGTTTTACATATCTGTGGTCTGTAGCAGATACCTTTCGTTGTAGGAATAATTTTGGAAATCTCTCTGGTGGAAGTCTGGACAACTAGCCTTTGCAAAAAATATCTTAAATTTATAAAAATCCAATGGTTAAATAGAAAGATGTGACTCTTTCACAGAGACTGATTTTATGGCATCAAAAAAATCTGGTTACAATTTGCTGAAGAAATCATTTGAAAATATTAATATATATTATCCTTTAGCAATGTTTTGTAATGTATGCTAGGAATCCAGATGTTTTTTTTAGAAGAAGATTCAATGTCTCCATTTCTGAAATAGAATAATCCCCTTTGAGTTTCTAATGCAAATCATCATGTGCATGGATGAATATCCATTTCTAACATGCATTACTTTCTGACTGGTTAATTATGGAGCTCTCCTCTTCTTTTGTAAGCCTTCCATTTTCTCTAGACAAGGGGGATTGACCCCATCAATATGATTATCAACTTCCATTAATTATAGATGAATTTCAATAATGATGGGACCTCCTTTGAAACTACATTTTAGATTTTTGGACCGATCCTCTGGACTGTACCTTTGAATTTGGATCTGCATTTTGAATTAGTGAATTGTACTTGGAAATTTGAACCATGAACCTTGAACTTGGCACTTAAACCCAAGGGAGATGCAAAATTGAACTTTGAACCTTGAACTTGGAATTTCTTGGTTCGAGGTTCAAGTTCAATAGCTCCTCTTGCAATGTTGTCCCCTTATAAAGTATAACTTCACAAAAGCACCATAAGAAAAAACTAGCATAAGGCATGAGAAAATTGAGGGACATTCTTCATGAGACTTGATTTTAAAAGTTCTGAAGTTGGGTGTTAGAGGCAAGCCAACGTATATAATATTATAATAATATACTATAATATTTTTAATGTATATGTATATAATAATGTATATACTTTAATATATAAGTATGTAATTTTAATATATAATATTATAATATTATAAATTAATAAGCATATAATTACATATATAAGTATATTATAATAATACAATAAAATGTTAGTATATAATAATTATATAATGTAATATAAAATAATCATATATTATAGGTATATTTGATCCCTATGGGTATTTTATATACCCAAGCATAGAGTTGTCGTGAGTTATTTTGACTCATGGCTTTGATATTTTAGCACCTTCTATCCAAATCATTTATGATATTTGATCCTTCAAACACATTTTTCACTCAAACAACTATCAAGTATGAATTTTGTTGCATATTTCTTCATTTGTAATCATTTATTTTCTTTTTTTGGTTTTTTTTTAAATTAGGTTTTTTATTTGAAATTATTTGTATTGTTTAAACTATCTTAATTATATAAAATTGCAACTTAAATTGGGTATGGGAGACAACATTAGAAACCCACAGCCCACAAAACCATAGCCACCTAACCAATAACCACTTAACCCTCTGCTACTAAACCCCCATCAGTACAACACCTAATTTCTAAAAATTTGAATCAGTTGAGGGGCATTACAAATATTTATAGTACAATCCCTTGATTACCCCTAATGTTTGACACATTACAATCTATAATATCAAATGTAGAAACCCTCACCACCCAACATAAGAACTATACTTTTGTAGCGAGAAGTCATGAGGGCTCACTAAGTGGGTGGGTTGTCCTATGACGAGGTGAAGAACCTTGAAATATCAAAATCCAACCTAGTTGCCCTTTTCATCAATCCATGTATTTGACATCTATTAGATCCTAAAAAAGAATAGTTATCCATGAAATGGTGTATATATGATGATATTCAAATAACTTATGAGATCATTGGTGGATGGTTTTTGATATACCACCCAACAACAATATGGATGTGCCCTTATATTGTTGGAAATTTGGCTAAGTAGGATAATCAGAATGTTTTCATTATGGCAACATATACTCACTATGTTGATCGCACAATAGAAAAAAGTAGTCTTATAAGAGCACACTAGAAAATTGTCTAAGTACAATAGTGTTTTACTGTCTAATCAAAGACATTTTTTATCAGCAATGTTCACAGAAGTAGGTTTAGTGCATGCGCACTTGAACATGGATAATTCTATGTATATCAAAGCCACATATGAGAGCACAAGTCTGTACGACATGTACAGAAGGAGATATTAAAGAATTATAAAGACAGTGTTAAGCAGACCCGAATAGAGAAAAAGAGAGAGTGTGATAATATTAAGTTAAGGGATTATTTTAATGACTTAACCATGCAGGGATGACATCCTATATGTTAACCCTAAGGCAACATGAATTATTTTTATATTTTGAGAAGATTTTATGTATTGTAAGCCAAATGGAAGTTATTAATTGTAATAACTTGTATATATGTAAGAACTATGTAAAGTGAAATGTATAGAAGTTACATATAGAAAATGTGATAAGAAAAGTATGATGCAAAGTTGTATATTATAAGAAGGAAAGAAAGCAAACTCTGTATATGAAAGCGAAGAGCCTAGAAAGCTAAATCAGAATAGGAAATCTATTCAGCAGTAGTAAAAGGTTATGTACCTTACATTTGTATTTGAAGATATTATTGTATGTTGCATGTCTGGGTAGTGAGCTCATCTTACAAATCATTCTATTTTTTAATAGAAAATCCTAATAGGGTTGAGGCTTCTAACAAGGCCTAGAGTCCTTTAACCAGGACAGAGACACTATATGTATGTAATAGACTTCTAATAGGGTCAACATCCTTAACTGAATACTTTTGATTAGTGGATCAGTTGTGGGTATCATCCCCACTGAGGTTTTCCCTTGGCCAGGGTTTCCTCGAGAACAAAAATTATGAGTTCATTTACTTTATTGCTATGCTTGTTATTTAGTTTTCTTAGTTGAATTTGTTATGCAAGCTTCAAGTTAATTTGTTATATCCATAATTGGGCAAAAGTAAAAGTTTGTGAAATACTGATTCAACCCCCCCCCCCCTCTCAGTATTTCTTATTTCTAAAAATTGGTATCAAAGCCTAGTTACTCAGAACAAAGTTATTCGGAGAAAGCCTAACAGCCTGAGTAAGATCGCTATGGATATGGATCAACTGCAGAAGAATCTTGAAGAAGCTCTTGAACATATTGATATTCTTACTGAAGAAAGAGACACTCTGAAAGGAAAATATGATGCAAAAAACTACATTGAGAAACTAAAAGAAAAGATGGAAGATCTGAAATCAAAGAAAGAACCTACAATTCAAGTCAAGGACTGTGATGAAGTTTCAAAACTGAAGAAAGAAAATGAGATCCTTAAACATGAGTTGAAGATTGTATATCTAAAGCTAAGCTTGAAAGAGGAAAGCAACAAAGATGAATCAAATCTGAAATCTGAGAATGTAGATCTGAAGTCTAAACTTAGTAAAGTGACATCTGAACTTGAGAAAGAAAATTTGCAGTATGCTGAACTTGAGAAGTACAATACAATTGTGAAAGGATAATTGACTCGGTCTAAACAACATCTTGAGAAACTGTATTCCAGTAGTAAAAAAATTGATGAACAAATGTCTTATCAGAAACCATCCTATGATAAAACTAAGAAGATTGAGGAATGCAAATAACCAAAGCCAGAAGACTCTGAGAGAAAAGATTAAAAGAAGTCTGATGAAGCTAACAAATTAGAAGATATACCTAATCCACCTAAAGAAGATGAGCCACTTAAAGATATACGAAGATAATTCAAAGGTAGATATTTTTCATGCAATTCTTTTGGACACATGAAAAGAGATTGTACTAGTAAGAAATTTAAACCTATCTTTGGATATTATTATAATTGTCATGGTTTTGAACATAGAGCTATTGATTGTAAGAAACCTAGATCTAATGATAACAATGGTAGTATAATTTTTAGAGATACTAACCATGCATATAAGAGACCTATTGGAGACATGAAAAAAAGGAATAGAGTTGTGTTTTATAAATGCAACAAGATTGGACATATTCCAGAAATTACAGATTACAAATGAGTCAGACAGGACCGAGATATGGAAACAATGCTGTAGTTTGTTAGATATGCAACAACTTTGGTCACACAACAAGATTTTTCAAAATGAACAACACGAGAAACCCTAATCCTAGAAACTATACAAGAAGAAATGTGAGCACAAACAACAGTCAGAGAAAATGTTGTAGTAACTTGGAAGAAGTTGAATTTGTTAAAGCCATAGATCAAGTGAGCACACTCAGTATACCAGGAAACTAGATAGGTGAAGTACCTGATAGGAAGTGTGAATCATTTCCTAATTCATCTCAAAGCACTTAAAGTAATTATTTCATGAATTATGTATTAGAGTAAAGCATTAGAATAGTGTAGAAGTGATGCAAGATGCTCCTAAAAAAAAAAAAAGAGGAAAAAAAAAAGAAGAAAAAAAAGAGAGGAAAAAAAAGAAAGAAAAAAAAAAGAAGTTATTTCATTTTCCAAGGTGCATAGGTGGAATAAAATAAAAAATATAAATATATAAATATAAATCATTTCATTTATCGAGATGTGTAGGTGGCATTTTAGAAGTTTGTGGAAAGTTCTTGCATTTAATATTTGTAGCTAGGTAGTGATACCTTTCTATTTTCTTATTGGACACAAAAGCAATGCAATTTTCTAATTGGCCCACATGGTGGTGCTTAATATTAATTGGGTGGAAATTTAATATTTGTATCAAGGTAGTTGCATTTACCTTTTATCCCATATTGGTTGAGTTGTAATATCTTGGGTGGTAAATGCTTATATAAAGAAGGCATAGGAGCATTCATAAGCAAGCTCTCAAGTTGTAGAATTTCCTATTGGAGAAGTAGCTCTCAAATTGTAGAAGCTCTCAAGTTGTAGGATCTTGTATTGGGGAAGAAGCTCTCACATGGAAAGCTCTCAAGTAGAAACTCTCATATGGAAATCTCTCTCAAGTAGAAGTGCTCAAGTTGTAAGCTCTTGAAGTTGAAGCTCTCAAGTTGTAGGATCTTGTATTTGGGAAGAAGATCTCATGTTGTAAGATCTCTCATTTTGTAATATTTTTCAAGTATTAATGTATGCCTTGTAAAGTATTTTGTCTTCTTTTTGTCTTCATGTTGTTATGTCTTTGGTTACGAGTTGGTAAGGGTGGTGTGTCCCTTCATCAGTGGTATCAGAGCGGTTGTGCCCTTCATTAGTGGTATCAGAGCGGTTGTGTCCCTTCATCAGTGGTATCAGAGTGGTTGTGCCCTTCATCAAGAAGTTAGAATAGAATGAATTGAGTCTTGTGAAGTTAATATATACTAGTATATGATGAATTGAAGCTATAGTTAAGAGTGCATGAATTTATATGAATGTAGGCGAGTACACAGAAAGAATGAAGTTTTACAAGTAACGAGGAACAACTTTTTGGTATGAAGCGGCAAAGAAATTTAATGCGATGTCAAAATCTTGAAAGATTTGAAGGATAAAAGCATATGATTGGTATTAGTTGATCATTCAAGTGATTACAAGTGTTAAAGAGAGCTAGTCAGTGGAGATTAAGAGCATTTTGCAGGATTTGGTGAATGATCTATGCAAAGCCCTAAATCGCGATTATGAGTTATTTTCCTAAGTAATCACAATCAAGAAGTTGTTTTTTTATAAGAATCATGGATGCATCACTTGTTCACCACATCAAAGATTCAGTTAGACCTAGAATGGAAAAGGAACATGTAGAGCCTTTGGAAGAAGACCCTAGTTTAGCCTTCGCATTCGTTCCAAATAGAGTTTTGCATTTGGAAGACATAAGAAGTTATCTGAAATGTAAGATTGAGACCATAGGAGATGTTAACCCGATCAATGAATATAATAAGATCTATAAACAAGACATTTTATACAAAGAAGGGTTTGAACATTTGAGTGAGATTGATATTATCAAGTATACACTTCATTATGAATTTCAAGACAATGAATGGACTAAGATTATTTTGAGTAGAATTCACAATGGTAAGTTTTGGTTAGATGATAGAGCTATTGACATCACTATAGACCTTATTCATGAGGTAATTGACCTATCCAAATCTAGAGTGATTCCATTTAATGAGAAAAATGTTAAGAAAATAGTGTTAGACAACACCAAGTCATCATACAATGGAAGAGGAATTGTTATTAGTAAGATTGTACAGGATGATGTTAGATATGTATTCAGAATTTTAACTTCAAAGTTTTGTGCAAATTCTAGAGAAGATGATATTGCAACTAGCATGGTACATGCAAATTATCTTATGTGTGTTGAGAAAGTACAGGTAGACATGTGTGAAATCTTAAGAATTCAGTTGACAAAGAACCTTGAGAAGATCAGAAAAACCAAGAACTCACAGTTTAGATTTTCATCTCTGATCACATATATGTTTTTTCATTTGCTAAGAAGATTTCCATACACTATAGGAGAAGATTGGAATGATAACATAAATTCTATGGATAGAATCAATAAGGTGTACCTAAGATACCTTATAGACAAAGTAAATGAAAGTGAAACTTTGGTAATTAAGACCTTTAGAAATCAAATGAGGAAAAGATCAAGAATTCCACCATCTATTATGGAGAAATACAAGGATGACATATGTATTTTTGGTTGATACTGACTTTACCTACATTGAAGTAGTTGAGCCTAGATTGGAATTTGTAGATCCACTTGAGTATGAAGTTTCAGAAGTTTAGATTGAAGGATATGTGAGAAGATTGCTTAAAAGTAATTTGGATGCTAAGAGTCCTATATTTGGGACACATGAGGAGAACTTTGACTCCACACAATCATTACAAGCAGAGAAGATGGCTAAGAAAAGAGTTGGCAGTACTTAAAGAAAATACTGAAAGACATGGTATGACAAAACATGAATTTTTCATAGCGAAGCAGACAATAACAGCAATAAGGGGTATTGGATAGAAAGAGATACTATCAGTTCCACCCTTGACATCTCTTGCAGCCCCTACAGAAGAAATTCAAGAAATAGATGAAGAAGTTGAAGAACTGGAAGTGCAGGAAGTAAGGAAGTCTTCCAGATCCTCCACCACACCAATTAAAAGAGTTAAGGAAATGGAAAGTGGGCCAGGAAAAGACATAAAATAATATTTTCCCTAGTTCAAAGAAAAACATCAGCAACAAAGGCAGATGAAGAGGTAGGAAGCAGCAAGAAGAAGTGGAAGCCAAAGATAGACAAAGTGAATCCTTTAATCATTAATGTAGTTGATTTCACTAAGTTTAACAAATATTATGAGTTATATGACAATTTTGAGAAGTTGAACTTAGAGAATGCAGTTGTTAGACATATGATTCTTTCATATAAGAAATTTGATGATATAAAAGGCAAGATCCTTGACAATCTTTTTGAGAAATTAGTAAACAGAAAGAAAAGAGCAGCATAGGAAGACAATGGAATAAGAGAGAGATATGTAAGGAAGTTGTGTGTAATAAAAGATGAAGATCATTTCCAGGAAATCATGAAAATCCTAAGCACCCATTTAAGGAAGAAAATGAGAACTATACTGATAATGGGAGGCAATTATGAGGAAATTACCAAAGAAATAGAGCAAGCAGTTGTGAAGGTTATGACCTCTGGACCAGGTGAGTGCATCAATGAATTTGATCAAGTGGTTGAAGTAGAGTATCAAACAGATCCATCACCAACACCACCACCCTCCATTAACATTGAAGATGAGATAATGAACATTGAAGGAACAAATATCACCTTGGATAGTGAAGAAAATCCCTTCAATAACAATGAAGCTGATGTTGGCAATTTGTTGGATGAGTAACAAGACATGGTAGTAAATAAGGAACAAGAGGTTGAAACACAAAAGGAAGAAGAGAAAGAGGAAACACAAGTTAATGCAGTAGTAGAAGAGCATGTGGTTCTACAAGAACAATTAGTAGTCATTCCTACACCTAAGGACATAGTAGAAACAACACAAAACCCACAAATTGAATTTATGTTTGCAAACCTTGGATAGGAAGTTGATGATGATGATCAAATAGAATTGATCTCATCTCTTAACAAGATCATTTGAAAGAACAAGAAAGTGAAAATCTTGGAAGGGACACCACTTGAGGTAACATGTAAATTACAAACCATAATATCAAGTCAAGTCAGTGAGGCAGATCCACAAGGAAAAGAAAAAGAGGTAATGAAAGCCTTTGACATAGAATTCACAAACCTATTAGATGTAGCAATAGTGAAAGCACAAGTAGCTCATGATGCTCAGATATTTCAAGTTATATGTCAAAATATCAAAAATGATATAGATAATTTGGATATATGTATAAAAGAGTTGATAAGATGCATGGAAAGAGGGAAAGCTTTGTACATTCAATGTACATAATCAGAGAGCCACACATATGAGATATCAGAGAAGATAAAGATAAAAGAGGCAGAACTACAAATGGCAGTAAAACTTTTGCAAAGCCCTAATGTGAAGATCTCATAAATTGAGAGGAATGAACAAATATTATGAGTTATATGACAATTTTGAGAAGTTGAACTTAGAGAATGCAGTTGTCAGACATATGATTCTTGCATATAAGAAATTTGATGATATAAAAGGCAAGATCCCTGACAATCTTTTTGAGAAATTAGTAAACAGAAAGAAAAGAGCAACAGAGGAAGATAATGAAATAAGAAAGAGATATGTAAGGAAGTTGTGTGTAATAAAAGTTGAAGATCATTTCAAGGAAATCATGAAAAGCCTAAGCACCCATTTAAGGAAGAAAAGGAGAACTATACTGATAATGGGAGGCAATTATGAGGAAATTAACAGAGAAATAGAGCAAGCGGTTTTGAAGGTTATGACCTTTGGACCAGGTGATGAAGGGTGCTCCCCTTAATACCGCAAACACATAACAGAAACAGAGAAACAACAACAATTTGCAAGAACAAAAAATGGGCTTCTTATTATCTCCACAAATGTGGAATTACAAATTTTAGAATTACAATATGCAAAGCCACATGGGCATTTTCCCATACAATATTCTGTAGGAAAAAGCCTCGAATTACTAACCAGATCTACCCAGAATTGCTCCGAACTACCTAAGACAACACTACAGCCTTCCTTATATAGGCAATTTTCCACCGCCTGGGAAGGTTCCAGAATTTTAGCCAATAAGGCCGACCAAACTTAGAATTATTTTATTTTACAATTTATTACATCAGATTCAGCTCAAAACAACTTTTGAAACCCAAATAGAAATTTTGAAGGAAATTTATTTTCTGTCATTTCAGGTGGCCCAACTTTCAGAGACCATAAGTCATCACTCGTTGACCTGATTGACTATTATGACTCCATTTTGAAAAGGGCACAAAGCGCTCTATAACATATGAATCAAGAAAGCTTCATTCAGTTGAAGTTTTGAACTCCTCCTGGGCCTCTAAAGCCTTCAAAACTAAGTTTAAAGTTTCTGTACCCTGCTGCAAATACCAAAAAATTTCAATAACTTCAAAACTAAACTTGATTTGGCAATGAAACTTTACTGGCGGGTTGATATGACCAAAATGAACCTCCAGGGAAGAAAATAGACCATTCTGAGCTTGAATGGAAAACTTACTAAAAATGGTAACTTTCCAAAAATAGCAATAATCATAAGATAGCCATTATTGAAAAGAAACCAGAAATATTTTTGAGTGATGCAATATTGCTCTTACACCCAGGGTAATTTGAGAAGTGACCCTGCCATGACTCAGGTGTGAAGAGGAAAACCAAGATAGTTAACCTCCTCCTTTATCAACCATGATGAATCTTCAACAAGTCATCCTTTCCATTTGACCAGATATTCTTCATATGTTATGTTCCTTGTGCTTCTACCAACATGACTATCCATTATGTCCTCAATCACCCTTGTATCTGAACTAGTTGCTGGAATACTCCATTGTGCTTTTGTGATCTCATCTTCAACACCCCCTTCATGAGACTCTGTCAAATCTAAAATGTTAAATACAGGTGAAATATTCAGCTATGTAGGCAATTCAACCTCGTAGGCATTTCCAAAATCATGCTTCTTCAGTATCTTACATGGCCCAAACTTCTTCATTTTCAGCTTGTTATATGTACCAACTAGAAATCTCTCTTTCCGCAAATGAACCATGACTTCATCCCCAACCTAAAATTCCTTCTGCCTTCTTTTCTCATCTTCCTTAGCCTTATACTATGCATTCATCTTGGTAATGTGCTTCCTCACCTCCTCATGGATGTTCTTCAAATGTTCTACAAAATCCTCAACTTCAGCACTACTTATTTCTCCTTTATCTATCTTCCTCAACTCAAATACATTTCTGGGACTACTTCCATATACAATCTGGAATGGTGATTTACCAGTGCTCCTATTGACAGAATTATTGTATGCAAATTCTGCTTATGGTAAAATCAAATCCCATCCTATTGGCTTATCTCCAACCAAACATCTCAGCAAATTTCCCAAACTCCTATTCACCACCTATGTTTGTCCATCAGTTTGTGGATGATGTGATGAACTAGACTTCAAATCTATCTTCAACTTCTTCCACAATGTGCACCATAAATATCCAACAAACTTAGTGTCCTGATCTGAAACTATACTCTTTGGCAAACCATGTAGTCTCACCACTTCTTTGAAAAACAATTCTGCTACATGAACTACATCATTAGTCTTCTTGTAGGGAATGAAATGTGCCATCTTTGAAAAATTTTCAACTACCACAAAAATTGAATCATGTCCCTATTGTGTCCTCGGTAAACCAAGAACAAAATCCATACTAATATCCTCCCAAGGCTTCTATGGTATAGGTAATGGCTGATACAACCCTATATTCTTTTTCACTCCTTTTTCCATTTGACATACTCTGCAACTCTGTACAAACTTCTTGACTTCATGGAATGCACAACTGACTCCCTTTGAATAGCATATCATCCTGGATGATGAAATCTAGCCACTTCATTTGGTCTAGAGTAACAAGTTCTCTACAAGCTTTCCAAGATTCACCAAAATCAAGATCCTCTAGATATAAATTCTTGAGCTCCTTAAACCCAACCACCTCAATTTTCATCTTTGTCAACAATAGTTGCCTTCTGCTAAGAGCATCTGCAACCCTGTTAGACTTTCCACTCCTGTGCTTCAAAACAAATGTATAACTCTGCAAAAACTCAACCCATTTCAAATGTCTTTGATTCAACTTTCCTTGACTATTCAAATATTGCCAAGCTTGATGATCAGTATACAAAACAAACTCCTTAGGAAGAAGATAATGTCTCCACTTCCTCAATGTCTGAACTATAGCATAAAATTTTTTATCATAAACAGAATATTTTCTCTTGGCATCATTTAACTTCTCACTAAAATAAGCAACAGGTTTACCTTCTTAGCTCATAACAACTCCTATTGCAGTGCCACTAGCATCATAGTCTACTTGAAACACCTTATTAAAAGCTGAAAATGCTAAAACAAGTTGTTCTATAACTTTTTGTTTCAACAATTTAAAACTCTTATCTGCCCCATTAGTCTACTTGAACTCTTTTCTATCCCCTCTCATTATTTTAGTCAAGGGTCCACAAATACTACTAAAATTTTTGATAAACTTTCTATAAAAGCTAGTCAAACAATGAAAAGATTTTACCTCAGTAGCACTCCTTGGAGTAGGTCATTCAAGGATAGCCTGCACTATCTCTGGGTCCATTTTTAGACCTTCTACTAAGACTACAAATCCCAAATACACTAACTCCTTCATAAAACTACACTTCAAATTAATCAACAATTTCTCTTTCCTCAACTTCTCAAACACCATATGAATATGCATCATATGCTTCTCCAATGTCTTACTAAAGATCAAAATATCATCTAGATAAACAATGACAAACTTACCCAGAAAGTCTTTCAGAACCTCGTTCATGAGCTGCATGAAAGTGCTTGGTGCATTGGTTAGCCCAAAAGGCATGACTAACCACTCATATAGTCTTTCCTTTGTCTTGAAAGTAGTCTTCCATTCATCTCCTTCTCTTATCTGAATCTGGTGATATCTACTCTTCATATCTATCTTTGAGAAATACATATCTCCACTCAAACAATCCATAATATCATCCATTTGTGGCAATGGAAATTTGTACTTGATTGTGATCTTGTTTATTTCCCTAGAATCTATACACATCCTCCATTCTCCATTCTTCTTTGGTGCTAATACCACTGGTATAGCACAGGGACTTTGACTCTCTCGAATCAACCCCTTCTGCAATAACTCATGTACTTGTATGTTCAACTCCTCACTTTTTGTTGGTGTCATTCTGTGTGCTGCCTTATTTGGAAAACTAGATCCTAGAATCAAGTCCATCTGATGACTGATCTTCCTTACTGGTGGTAATCCATCAAGAACATTATCAAACACAATATCTTGAAACTCATTCAATAAATCTTCAACTTCTACAGGTACATCTTCTACTTCCTCTTTACCAGCTTTTGGAATTGAATCAAAACACACATGCTCATGCCCCATACCATCTAAGAACTTTCTTCCATCAAAAAAAGTTATTCTTGCATTACCACATACCTTTTCTTCTATGTCATTCAATGGCTTTAGCTTATGTTGCACTCCATCCTTCGTTAGGGAATAGGTATTCGCACGACCATCATGTACAACACACCTGTCAAACTACCATAGTCTACCCAACAATATATGACATGCATCCATAGATATGATATCACATAGTACCTCATCATGGTATCTGCCAATCTTGAACTTCACTAGGCACTATTCACTGACCATGACCTTGTGGTCATCCTGTACCTAGGCAGTCTGATATGGGTGTGGGTGTTTCTGTCTCTTGAGCTTCAACTTTGTGACCATCTCTTCTAACACCAAATTGTTAGTACTTCCACTATCAATAATCACATCACAAAACTTACCCTAACACTTGCACCTGGTGCAAAACAAGCTCCTCCTTTACTCAGGTTCATTTTCACCACTCAGCAAGACTCTTCTGTTAATTAGTGTTTCTCCTCTTTCAGCATCTTCAAAATGTGATGATCTGGCATCTTTATCTACATGCGCACCTCTAGCCTGGCCTTCAGTTCTCCTATTTTTCCTTCCTTGGTGTTGAGGACATTCAAATGCCCTATGACCTTCTCCACAATGAAAACATGTTCCACGAAAGCCTCCTCTTCCTCTTCCTCTCTAATCTTTATTATTCTAATCATGGAATGATTGGAATTGTTTCCTCTCTAATTTGGACTACTAGCCTCATCCTTCTTTTTTGGATCTTCATTCCAGCCTCCATATGACTGTCCACCAGATCTTCCACCATGACGTCTTCCATTTTTTCTGCTCTCAAACTTCTTGTTCAGCTTTTCCTCTACTTTTAGGGAAAACTAGTATGCCTCTTCAATACTATTCATTTGAACCATATTCAACTCCTCCTAAATGCCCAGCCTCAACCCATTAAGATAATAGGAAAATTTCTCCTTATCAGCTTTCACATGGCCTATTTTGATGAGGATTCGATAGAACTCCTATGTATACTCCTGAACAGATCTTCCTGCTTGCTTCAAACTTTGCATTTTCTTCAGTAGGTCAAGCTCATAATCAACAGGAATGAACTGTTTCTTTAATTTATCCACCATCTGATCACATCTTGTGATTTTATCCTTTCCTCTTCTATTTCTCTCCAATTGAATCTATTTCCACCAGATCTTCACATGACCCTTCAGTCTGGCCTTCCCAAACTTGACCCGATCAGGATCCTCAATATCTTCATACTCAAAATATTCTTCACATTCATTAATCTAGTCGATTAATTCCTCTGGGTTAACATTCCCTAAAAATATAGGAACCTCAATCTTAGGTCTTTTCCCGATCTTGGAAATGGCTCAGAAAAGTCTTTCTTCTTCCTGATTCACAATTTCAACTTCTCCTTCAGAATTTCCTTCTTCGGCTTCATCCTCGCTTTCATCTCTGACATTAAGATTCATTCCTCTATGAATCTATTCTTTCAATGCTTACACTTGTCTCTAGAGCACTCTAACCTTAGGTGTTACACCACAAACTCTTCTGCCACGTTCCTTTTGTGGAGGCATTTTTGTGCTACTCATTGAAACCCTAATCATGGTCCTAGTGCAAACTGCCACACAATCGGTGATCTATTTACACACTCAAGAACTCCCACTCTGATACCACTTGATGAAGGGTGCTCCCCTTAATACCACAAACACATAATAGAAATAGAGAAACAACAATAATTTGCAAGAACAGAAAATGGGCTTCTTATTATCTCCACAAATGTGGAATTACAAATTTTAGAATTACAATATGCAAAGCCACATGGGTATTTTCCCATACAATATTATATAGGACAAAGCCTTGAATTATTAACCAGATCTACCCAGAACTGCTCCGAACTACCTAAGACAACACTATAGCCTTCCTTATATAGGCAATTTTCCACCGCCTGGGAAGGTTCCAAAATTTTAGCCAATAAGGCCGACCAAACTTAGAATTGTTTTATTTTACAATTTATTACATCAAATTCAGCTCAAAACAACTTTTGAAACCCAAACAGAAATTTTGAAGGAAATTTATTTTCTGCCATTTCAGGTGGCCCAACTTCTAAAGACCATAAGTCATCAACCATTGACCCAATTGACTATTATGACCTCATTTCAGAAAGGGCACAAAGCACTCTACAATGCCTAAGTAAAGCAAGCTTCATTCAGTTGAAGTTTTGACCTCATCTGGGGCCTCTAAAGCCTTCAAAACTGAGTTCAAAGATTCTATACGCTGCTGCCAATACCAAAAAATTTCAATAAAAAACTTCAAAACTAAACTTGATCTAGCAATGAAATTTTACTAGCATGCTGATATGATGAAAATGAACCTCCAGGGAAGAAAATAGACCATTCTAAGCTCAAATAGAAAACTTACTTAAAATAATAACTTTCTAAAAATAGCAACTCTGCACAAGATAACTCTTATTGAAAAGAAACCAAAAATAGTTTTGGGTGATGCAAGATTGCTCTTACACCCAGGATGCTCCTGCATCACCAAGTGAGCGCATCAATGAATCTAATCAAGCAGTTGAAGCAGAGTATTAGATAGATCCATCACCAACACCGCCACCCTACATTAACATTGTGTTAGAAATAGGGAATACTAAGAGGGGGGGGTGAATCAGTATTCTACAAACTTTATCTTTTTCCCAATTATGGATATAATAGATTATCTTTATACATGCATAACATAAGAAACTAAACAATATGCATAACAATAAAGAACTCATAACACATGATATGTTCTCGAGGAAACCCTGGCCAAGGTAAAAACCTAGTGGGGATGGTACCCACAAAGATCCACTAATCAAAAGTATCATGTTAAGGATGTTGACCCTATTAGGAGTCTATTACATATGTATAGTGTATCAGTCCTGGTTAAGGGACTATAGGCCTTGTTAGAAGCCTCAACCCTGTTAGGAGTTGTAGATACAAAATCTGATTACAAGATGAGTCCACTACCAAAACAAGTAATATACAATGTATATTGATTACAAAAATAGATTAAGTTACATAACCTTATACTGCTTGCATCAATGTCTTCTTCACTACTCTTACATTCGCATCATATCATATCATCACCATATTACACTTCTCATTCATTCTTACTATTATAATTACATATATACAAGTTATTAAGGCTAATAACTTTACATGGTCGGCTTCCATATATTTTTATCTAAGGGTAAACATCTAGGCTGTCATCTCTTTATATTGTTAATTCATTATTTTGGTAAACAAAATAATCTCTTAACTCTTTACCAATTCTGTCTTCTTATTCTAACCTGTCGGCTTAACATTGTCTTCAGTAAAACTGCCATAACTAATTCTGTACATTATGTACTAACTTGCGCTCTGAGATGGGTCATTAGTAGCCATCATAGCATCTATGTTCAAGTGTGCAAGCACTGAACTTTCTCCAATCAATGTCGCAAACCAAAATTGTATCCTGGTACACTGTGAAAACATTGTCTCACACTTAGACAAAATTGCATTGCGATCTGCCATACTTGCTCTCTAACCTGTGCACTCTTAATGTGGATCATATGTTTCCATAATGAAAACATCTATGTACTCACTTCATCCAAATTTCCAACAATCTCCCCCTTTGTCATTGGTGGCAACATATGAGAAAATTGGCTAAGTGTACAAGTCAAAATCTCAAAATGTATAACAAAATTATTGCCATAGTATAGAATATGTATACTATCCTTATAACTCCTCAAAATATACTTTCTGATACAAAACTTCATACAATACTCCCCCTAAGAGTATCAATCCTCATATACATAACAATTTTCTGCTCTACTACAATCACTCTCCCTTTGACAACAATGACAAAATAAAGTAGGGAGGATTACAAAATTGTAACCCAAAAAAAAGATTATACCTCCATTTACTTATTGCAAAGCCGGTAGGCTTGCAACACAATCTGTAAAATTTACTTTCATGGCTTCAAACTCTTTCTCCCATGACTTTCTGATAGAATCTGCCACATTCAAAAGTGTGCTTAATCCATAAGCTGCTATCTGACAAGCTTGAAGGTTCTCAAAATTAAATTTCTAAAATGATGTCTTAGCATTAAGACATTCTTCTAACTATTCCTCAATAATGCTCAACTTCATAGATGTGTGCTCTCTCAGAAGTTCAAATCTTCTCAATTTCCTGTTCTTTTCATCTTGCAATGATCTTATTTCATCATAACACTTCCTAACTTTCTTCTCAACATCACTTACTTTTACATTGGGTCCAGAAAGAAGATTAGATTCATTTTGAATCTTAGCTTCCTTCACCTTGATTTTCTACTCCTTTGCTACTGTCAAAATCTTAGGTTTTGTACACTGTATGTACAAAGCTTTTCCGGTCTCCAAATCTTTCCTCAATTTCTTGATACAAACATCAAGACTAATAATATCATTTCTAATATTCTGACTCATACTTAAAAGCACTTTAGCTTCATAAGCTGCTTGAGCTCTTACTTTAGCAATGTCTGATAAGTTGGTAAACTCATCATCAAAAGTACTTAGTACCTTTTTGGCTCTCTCCAAAGGATCTTCTTTTGAAATATGTGTAGTTACAATACTGTGCAACTTCTTTGTCAGTTCCTTTAGACTTCCTTCTAGATTCTTTACTTTCTTATTCTTTCCAATAATCTTATTCAAAGAACTAATCAGCTCTAGCTGATCATCATCATCAACTTCTTTACCTAAGTCTTCAAACAAAGTTCCAATTTCTTTCTTCTTTGCCTCAAGAGTGGGTGCATGAATTTTTGTCTTTTTAGGTTCATCACTCATCAATTTAGTCTGCACTGCTTCTTCAGTCCTATCTGGTTCATCAAGAGCCGAATTGTCAACAATGTTATCTAAATTCTTAAATACATTATCTTCAATTTCCAAGGTCACCTTAGTACCTTCAATGTCCATTGTATCATCTTCAATGTTAACAGCTAAAAGAGAGGGAATATCCTCTTGTTCAGCATCAACTGCATGTCCTGCTGCAACTGAAGTTTCTCCAACAATTTCTGTCATTACTTTAATTATTGCTTGCTCTATTTCTGTTCTCTCTTGCTCATATTGTCCTACCATGATCTGAATGGTTCTCCTCTTAGTCCTCAAAACAGTGTCAAGGGGCTTCAAAATATTCTTCAAATGATCATCATCTTTCACTTGACAAAGCTTTCTCACAATATTCTCTCTTATAGTTTTGTCTTCCTCAGATGCTCACTATTTTCTATTAATAAGTTTAGTAACAATTCATCAGGTATTTGACTTTGAATAGAGTCAAATTTCTTATCTACCAAAATCATATGCTTCACAATAGCATTCTCCAAATTAAGTCTATCAGTATAATCATAAAGATCATAATATTTATTCATTCTTGCAAAATCTCCATTCTCAATAATCTTCTCATTTAGCTTTTCAACTTTTGGTTTCCAAGCTTTCTTCTTAGTATCATCTTTAACTTCTGCAAACTTTCTTGGTACTAGTTGAACTATAGTCTTCTGTCTCTTTCCTGGTCCAATAGAAATTTCTTTCTTTCTCTTGCTCGGTGTTACTTGTTCCTTTTCTGGTTCTTCTACTTTCACTTTAACTGGTGTAGGCTCTCTCTATACTGCACTGGATAAAGGTGGTACACTCAAGACTTCTCCCTATCCAACATCTCTCAATGTTGTTGCTGTTTGTTTAGCTACCAAAAATTCTCTTCATGTCATCCCTGTCTCTTTCAATATTCTCTTTATGGTATTGTCAACTCTTTTCTTAGATTGTTTCTCTTCAATTTTAGCTTTAACAAAATTAAATTTGTCTTCATAAGTTCCAAACCTGCTGCATTGGGTGTCCAATTTACTTTTCAGCAATCTTCCAACATACTCTTCTATCTCAATCTCAGAAATCTCATAGCCAAGAGGCTCTATGAATTCAACTCTGGGTTCTACTACTTCAATGTAAGTAAAGTTAGTGTTAATCATGAAACAAATATCATTCTTATATTTCTCCACAAGTGACTGTGGAATCCTTGATTTGTTAGTTACCAAATTCTGAAATGTCTTCAAAACTAACACAACACTCTCATTAACTTTATCAATAACATGATTTCTATAAAAAAAAATTATTCTTTCCATCGTAGACTGTCCATCATTCCAATCATTTCCAATTGTGTAAGGAAATCTTCTCAAAAGGTGGAAAAACATATATGTAATCAAAGGTGAGAATCTAAATTGTGCATATTTAGACTTCTTAATCTTCTCCAAATTCTCAAACAATTGAATTCTCAAAATCTCACACATATCAATAGAAACTTTGTCTACACACATCAAATAGGCAATGTGAACCATGCTAGCTGCCATGTCATCTTCTCTGGAATTAGCACAAAACTTTGTAGTCAAAAGCTTACATAGATATCCTACATCATGTTGTCTAATCTTGCTGATAACAATACCTCTACCTTTATAGGATGATCCAATGTTGTCAATGACAATTTTCCTCATGTTTTTCTCATTTAAAGGGATAGCACCAAGTTTGGATAAACCAGTGACTTCATGAATTAGGTCAGCTATGATGTCAATCACTCTATCTTCTAACCAAAATTTCCCATTGTGAATTCTACTTAAAATGATCTTTGTGCACTCTTCATTATTGAATTCATACTGTAAACCATACGTGACAATTTCATTATTTTTCAAATGTTCATAACCTTGCTTCAATGACATATCCTAGTTATATATATTATGATACTCACTTGAAAAATCATTGTCATTTACTCTTTCCAATTTACATCCAAGATAACTCTTTACATTGTCCAAATGCAAAACTCCATCTGGTACGGATGATAAAGCAAACTTAGGGTCTACTTCTACAGCTTCTACTAGTTCTTTCTTCAATTTAGGTCTGTTCTTGTCTCTAATGTTGTGAATCAAAGATGTATCCACATTTCCTTCCAATTCTTTATACCGATTCAAAGATTTGTCAAGATAAATACCTCAAATTCATGATTCTAGGGTTTGTGAAGATTCGGTGCTTAAATCCTTCACAAAATCTCTGCAAAACACTTCCAATCTCTTCTTTTGATCTCCTTGATACTTTAATTTTCTTTGACAATCAAATAACATCGATCATAACCTTTTATGACTTCAATCATACTTAATTCTGACATCGCATTCAATTCTTTTGCTGCTTCTTTTCAAAAGTTATTCCTATTAACCTACAAAATTCAAAACTTTTTGCAATCTTGAAAAACACAATATTTTCTTTTACGCTCTTAACCATAGCATTAGTACATCATAATATACATTCTATTAACTACGCAAGACTTAGTTCATCATAAATCTACTTCTACACTAAATATAAGTTCCTAATCTATTGTAATTTACATAAATTAAGTGCTTAAAGATAGGTCAGGTAAGGATTCATTCTTACCACTTAATAATTCACCTGTTTGATTACCTTCCATGTTGATTATGCCTTCTTGATCTATTCCTTTAACATACTTCACTTCATCTATATTGCTACAGCAATCTTTCTGTCTATTACTTGTATCTTCATTCCTTCTTGCATTGTTTCTCGGGTTAGGGTTTGAATGATAAGTTCCATTGTTCATTCTGCAAAACCTTATTGTATGTCCAATCTTGTTGCATATCTAACAAACAATTCCATTGTTCCCATATCTCTATCCTTGCTGATTAATCTGTGACCTACAATTTCTAGCAATGTGTCCAACTTTGTTGCATCTATAACACACTACTTCATTTCTTATGTTCATGTCTTCAGTAGGTTTCTTATCTACATTGTTAGTATTCTTAAACATTCTATTACCATAATTATTCTCAATAACTTTAGGTCTTCTACATTCAATAGCACTATGTCCAAAACCATGACAATTATAACAATAACCATTAAGAGGTTTAAATTGTTTACCTGTGCAATCTCTTTTCATATGACCAATAGTATTACAAGAAAAACATCTACCTTTGAATTCTCTTTGCATACCTTTGGGTGATTCCTCTTGCTTTAATGATTTTCCTTCTTCTTTAGGTGCATCTTTAGATTTGTTGATCTCATCAGGCTTCTTCTCATCTATGCTTTCAGATGTCTTCAGATCTGGTTTCTTGCTCTCATCATTTATTCTAAATATATTAAATCCAAGTCCAGTCTTATCATAGGATGGTTTCCCAAAAGAAATTTGTTCATTGATCTTCTCACTATTTGAATATAGCCTTTCAAGTTGTTGTTTGGATTGAGTCAGTTCACCTTTCACAATCTTATTGTACTTCTCAAGTTTTGCATACTACACATTTACTTTCTCAAATTCAGATGTCACTTTTTCAAGTTTAGATTTTAGTTCTTCATTTTCAGTCTTTAGACTTTCATTCTCAGATTTTAGATTTACTTCATTTTTTCTATTTCCATCTTTCAAACTAAGCTTCAAATTTACTATCTTCAATTCATGCTTAAGGATCTCATTTTCTTTTTCCAAGTTGCTATCACAATCTTCAATAAGAATTTTAGATTCCTTTTCAGATCTCAGATCTTCTATCTTGTTTTTCAATTTCTCAATAAGGTTATTTGCATCATCATATTTCCTTTTCAAAGTGTTTCTTTCATCGGTAAGCATATCAATCTGCTCAAGAGCTTCATCAAGATTCTTCTATAGTTGATCCATATCCATAGAGATCTTACTCAAGCTACTAGGCTTTCCTTGAATGATTCTTTTCCGAGTAACTAAGCTCTAATACCAATTGTTAGAAATAGGGAATACTAAGAGGGGGGGTGAATCATTATTCTAAAAACTTTATCTTTTTCCCAATTATGGATATAACAGATTATCTTTATACATGCATAACATAAGAAACTAAACAATATGCATAACAATAAAGAAATCATAACACATGATATGTTCTCGAGGAAACCCTGGCCAAGGGAAAACCCTGGTGGGGATGGTACCCACAAAGATCCACTAATAAAAATTATCTTGTTAAGGATGTTGACCCTATTAGGAGTCTATTACATATGAATAGTGTATCAGTCCTGGTTAAGGGACTATAGGCCTTGTTAGAAGCCTCAACCCTATTAGGAGTTGTAGATACAAAATCTGATTACAAGATGAGCCCACTACCCAAACAAGTAATATACAATGTATACTAATTACAAAAATGGATTAAGGTACATAACCTTATACTACTTGCATCAATGTCTTCTTCACTGCTCTTACATTCACATCATATCATATCATCACCATATTACACTTCTCATTCATTCTTACTATTACAATTACATATATACAAGTTATTAAGGCTAATAAATTTACATGGTCAGCTTCCATATATTTTTATCTAAGGGTAAACATCTAGGATGTCATCCCTTTATATTGTTAAGTCATTATTTTGGTAAACAAAATAATCCCTTAACTCTTTACCAATTATGTCTTCTTATTCTGACCTGTCGGCTTAACACTATCTTCGGTAAAACTACCATAACTAATTCTGTAGATTCTGTACTAACTTGCACTCTAAGATGGGTCATTAATAGCCATCATAGCATCTATGTTCAAGTGTGCAAGCACTGAACTTTCTCCAATCAACATTGTAAACCAAAATTGTATCTTGGTACACTATGAAAACACTATCTCACACTTAGACAAATTTGCATTGCGATCTGCCATACTTGCTCTCTAACCTGTGTGCTCTTAATGTGGATCATATGTTTCCATAATGACAACATCTATGTACTCACTTCAACCAAATTTCCAACACATTGAAGATGAGATAATGAACGTTGAAGGAACAAATATCACCTTGGATAGAGAAGAAAATCCCTTCAGTAACAATGAAGCCGATGTTGGCAATTTGTTGGATGAGTAACAAGACACAATAGAAAATAAGGAACAAGAGGTTGAAACAAAAAAGGAAGAAGAGAAAGAGGAAACACATGTTAATGTAGCAGTAGAAGAGCATGTGATTCTATAAGAACAATCAGTAGTCATTCCTACACCTAAGGACATAGCAGAAACAACACAAAACCCACAAATTGAATTTATGTTTGCAAACCTTGGATAGGAAGTTGATGATGATGATCAAATAGATTTGATCTCATCTCTAAACAAGATCATTTGAAATAACAAGAAATTAAAAAGCTTGGAAGGGACACTACTTGAGGTAACATGTAAATTACAAAGCATAATATTAAGTCAAGTTAGTGAGGCAGATCCACAAGGAAAAGAAAAAGAGGTAATGAAAGCCTTTGACATAGAATTCACAAACCTATCAGATGTAGCAATAGTGAAAGCACAAGCAACTCATGATGCTCAGATATTTCAAGTTATATGTCAGAATATTAGAAATGATATAGATAATTTGGATATATGTATAAAAGAGTTGATAAGATGCATGGAAAGAGGGAAATCTTTGTACATTCAATGTACACATTTAGAGAGCCACACATCTAAGATATCAGAGAAGATGAAGATAAAAGAGGTAGAACTACAAATGGTAGTAAAACTTTTGCAAAGCCCTAATGCAAAGATCTCATAAATTTAGAGGAATGAAAGTAAGATTTTTTATGATATGGGAATTCAAAATGATGAGAAAGAAAAGAAAATAAAAAGATTTTCTCTACTAAGAGAGCATGTATCAATCAAAATAAGTATTCTTTAGAATCAATTGGAAGAACATCTTTCTTCGAAGACATCTTATGGAAAATTTGCTTATGCAAATCTTAAGGCATGTGAAACTGCATTCTTTGGCCTATGCGCATTGCTTAGTGTTTCAGATGCAATGAAGAAGTCATGGGAAAAGGAGATAGATAGTCTGAAGATCAATTTTGCATATTTTTTTGCAAGCCTTCCGGCCTTTCAATATTGAATTCATGAGGTAAAACAATTTTTGATACTAAATTTTTGAAACCTTTGTCATTGTTGTCAAAGGGGGAGTAGTATAAGAAGAAAATTGTATGGATAGATGTTATATGTATAAGCATGAAGTATACTCTTAGGGGGAGTATAAATATTTTGGAGATATAAGGAGTTATGTATGATCAAATTTTTGTATGGCCACAATTTTGTATCTTCAATTTTTGGGACTTAGCCAATTTTTCCATATGTTGCCACCAATGACAAAGGGGGAGATTGTTGGAAATTTATCTAAGTAGGATAATTAGAATTTTGTCATTATGGTAGGAAATACTCACTATGTTGATCGCACAATAGAAGAAAGCAATCTTATAAGAGCGCACTAGAAAATTGTCTAAGTACAACAATGTTTTACAATCTAATCGGAGACAATTTTTATTAGCGATGTTAACAAAAGAAGGTTCAGTGCATGCACACTTGAACATGGATAATTCTATGTATATCAAAGTCACATATGAGAGTGCAAGTTTGTACGGCATGTACGGAAGGAGATATTAAAGAATTACAGAGATAGTGTTAAGCAAACCTGAACAAAGCAGAAGACAGAGTGTGATAATATTAAGGGATTATTTTAATGACTTAACCATGTAGGGACGACATCCTATATTTTAACCCTAAGTTAGCATGAATTATTTTTATATTTTGAGAAGATTTTATGTATTGTAAGCTAACTGGAAGTTATTAATTGTAATAACTTGTATATATGTAAGAACTATGTAAAGTGAAATGTACAAAAGTTACGTTGTATATTGTAAGAAGGAAAGGAAGTAAACTCTGTATATGAAAGTGAAGAGCCTAGAAAGCTAAATTAGAATAGGAAATTTATTCGGCAACAATAAAAGGTTATGTACCTTACCTTTGTATTTGAAGATATTATTGTATATTACATGTTTGGGTAGTGAGCTCATCTTTCAAATCATTCTATTTTGTAATAGAAACTCCTAACAAGGCCTAGAGTCCTTTAACTAGGATAGAGACACTATATGTATGCAATAGAATCCTAACAGGGTCAACATCCTTAACCGGATATTTTTTATTAGTGGATTAGTTGTGGGTATCATCCCCACAAAGGTTTTCCCTTGGCCAAGGTTTCCTCGAGAACAAACATTGTGTTGTGAGTTCATTTACTTTATTGCTATGCTTTTTATTCAGTTTTCTTGGTTTACTTTGTTATGCAAGCTTCAAGTTAATTTTATATATATATATATAATTGGGCAAAAGTAAAAGTTTGTGAAATATTGATTCACTCCTTTTCCCTTCAGTCGGTAATGTAGTGTGGTCAACCGACAAGCCAGTCATAGTGCAAATATCTGATATGATTAATGACTTGGGAAACAATCTGAATAATGTTCTTGATAATTATTTTGAGCAATTTAATATTAGAATGAATTCCCAGTAAATTGGTTGAAGAGTATGAAATGGATATTTGTTTTCTTGTGGACACTGACCACACTCTTATAAAGGTTGTGGAGCCTAGGATTAAATGGTTAGCCCCTATGGGTTATGAAATGGATATTGATTTTGTTTCAAAATTAATTAAGGCTATGCTAGCTACTCCAAAGGACAAAAATGTAGACAGATTTGGAATATTTGAGGAGGCCAAGACAAGAATAAAAACAAGCCTGGTTATCGAAAAGATAACTAAGAAATCAAGAAAGATGATAAAAACTTTAGTTGAGAAGTTTGGAGATGATTCTGGATCATCTGATAGTTCACTGGTTGAAGTTGCAACTGAAGGTTAGTTACTATTAACTGATAAACCCCATGATAGTAAAGAAAGAGAGTTGGATAAAGTGACAGATTCTACACCGATTTCCCCTTCATCAACTCCAAAGAAGAGATAGTTAGAAGTGAATCAAGGGCATGAACAAGGTCAGCAACTGCAGCTTCACCACCATTGAAGAAAGGAATTGTGAAGTTCACAAAACCATAGGCAGCAACACCTACAAAGACATATGCCAAGAGAGGAACAAAAGCTACTGGAGAAGCACCAAGGAAAAGAAGAAAACTGATAAGAGGTAAGGAAGATTTAGAAGATGAGGAAAATAAAAATAATCAATTCAAGGTTGTCAGCAATAAAGATAGAATAATTGATGAATTTTCTAAGGATATAATTGAGCATGGTGAACTCACTGATCCTAAACTCAGTCAGTTTGAGCACATGTCAACCAAGGATCAAAACAAAATAGAAGAGGCAATCATCCAAATGATGATTCAATTCAAAAGAGTTCCTATTAAATGTGCCAAGAAACTACCTAAGGCATTAGAGGAAAGGATAACTCAAAAATTGTCCTATGCCTTAGAGACCGAGAAGAAAATGAGGGAACAATCCCTAGTTTTGGCAATTCCTAATTTGTCTATTTCTGAAATTGAGGAGTACATGATAACATATTCAAGGAGATTTAGAGTAAAAAGCTGGGCAATGCAGATACTAGATGAGAATCTAGCTAATATAGATAATTCTAGTCAACTCATCTGGACCTCAATAGTTGAAGCCCAAGAGCAAGCAGAGAAGATGGCATTTTCCAAATTATCTAAGAAGAGACTAAAATCAAAAGGCAAAGGCATTCATATTGAAGATGCAGACTTGGAAATGAACCAAGAAAAAGTAGATATATCAGATACCAAGGTACCTAATACCATAGATGTCACTGAAGACTTAAGTATTTCACAGGATGCACCAGATCAATTTGAGATCCAAATTGTAGATAATAAAGCACTAGATGTACTCATTGAGGACATCAAAAATGGTGATCTTGATGACTAAGATGATGATGAGGATGTGAATGTTGTTGAAGGCACAACACAAGAAGAAGGTAATTTTACCAAGCCTGCAATCACATCATTACCAAGTGAACTTCCTATCTTGATGGAAGCTGTTGAGATTGTAACCAAGGAACAACCCAAAGGCTTAACCCCCAAGCAACTAATGGAAACATCAGGAGAACAAGGAGATAGAACACTGGCAGAAACAAATAAGCCTGAAGAAAAAGAGGCAAAAGAGATAGATTCAAAGGGCCAAGATGACCCCAAAGCAACCGAGGCTACCCCACCTAACACAACATCAAAGGCTCCATCTCAGTCAACCAACACACAAGTTATCGAGGAGAAAAAAAAGGAGGATACTGTGACAACCAGGAAAGACACAAAATTTTGAGAAATCAATAGTACCATTTGTGAAGAACTCACCTCAAGAGCCAGAGAAGAAGAAGAAGAAGAATAAGAAGAAGAAACAATGAAAAGGGTCGATCACACTAGATGAAATCATAGTTATACTTGATTGTGACCCAAGGACCCTAAGCTTGGAAGAACTAAGAAAATATGGGGAGCTTTGTACAAGAAAAGCACCACAAGAAAAGTTGAGGATGGAATGCAAGAGAAAGGAGATATTGGAAAATGTAAGAGACATCTTACAACAGGTTGTACCAGAGGTACACATTAATGAGGACACACCTATAATGGACCAACTTGCCACCCTTGAAGAAGAAATCAATGCCCATGACATTGAAGCTGAGAAACAAATTGAAGAAAGGGCGGAATCAAAGATTCAACATAAACTTGCAGAGAAAATCAACCAGGAAGTGGAAATAAACAAGGTTAAATTATTTGAGGTAATAACTGACATACAATCTATTACTTAGTTAATTAGTTAGATATTGATTAATCTTTGCACTATGGAGACCTTCACTACTGAGATCAGTGAGAAGATTAAAAAGGTGGATATCAAAATCCAAGCCAATGCACAAGCAGCCTTAACTGAGCCAGATGCTTTTGCTAAGCATATACTGAAAGTTCAAGAACTTAGGCGGTTAAGAGAAGATCTGAGGAAGAAGGAAGAAAAGATAAGTGACCAAGTCACCGAGCTACAAACAGAGTTGCTTCCTTATTTGAAAATTTTTGAGAAACACATTTTCAAAGCGCAAATGCTTGTTGCAACACCAGAGATTTCTATGTTGAAAAATATCTTTGACATGCATGCACAAGTTGGTCTTGAGTAGATTGCTCTAACCAAATTGAAAGAGGAATGGGAAAACCTCTTGGATTCATTGAAGAAAACCCATCAGCACATTTTTGATAAACTGAAAGTATACACTTTTGTATTGGGCATTAATATCAAAAAGGGGGAAAACTAATGTATATGTCAAATTATGTAAATAAATGATAAGTGTACTACATACTACAGGGAGCATGCACCGAGGGGGAGAAATTTTGAAATTTTGTTAAGTTATGGTATCTATGCATATATGGCGAAGTAAGAAAAATTTTTGAGACATCAGGTCTATATACATTCAAGGTTTTAATACTAATGCCAAAGGGGGAGATTGTTATCTCTATTTGAGCATTAAGGATTGTCATTAGTATCAAAGATGATCATTTGGTTACCTATGCTATCTAGTCGGTAAAAGGAAGTACTACAAGCTATACATGCTAGTCGGTTAACTACATAATCCTTCACACCAAGTTATCTCAAGGTAGTACTGAGAACAAAAAGATATTAGTTCTAACCAAGCATCGAAGCAGTTTTACCGAACATCAGTGTATACCGATATCGAGCATCAGTAAACACTGAGTAGACTGGACACCAAGCACCAGTGTAACTACCGAGTAGTATTGATAGTGTTTACCGAGAAATCCATGAAATGGCATAGTAATCAGTTTTGGCACATCTATCTATGCAGATAGTTACAACAGAATCATAAAATGTTTTACCAAGATTGAGGATCATTTATTATAGATGTAATCATTAATTGTGATGATGATCTCTATGTAATTGCTAGATCTAGGTTATTTTTGTATATCGTAGATCTTAGGGTTTTTCCTAAGATATTGTAACCTAATTTTGTTAAGCAGCAATAGCAGTATGCTATATAATTGTATTTCATGTCATTTTGACATATGTATGGTATGAACAAGTGAAGGAGATCTTGAAGCAAGAAGCCAACTTCAAGACATCAGTTATTAGATAAGGAAGAGCAGAATATAGAGACCTTCAGTTTAGACAAAATCAAACAAGGCTACTGAGCAGTACAGAGGCAATATTTTCACATATCAAGGTGATATTTATTCATAATTCATAGATCTATTTCAGACAAGGTTAAGTTGTCAATTACAAATACATTCTATTATTCTCTAATCAATGTAATAGAGTTAGAAAAAATCTCTTAACAAAGTAGACCTAACAGTCTTTATTGTAAATCTCTTAACCGAGTACACACTCAAGTAGTGTTGTTAAAATCTTTTAACTAGGTAGATCTAGCTGATCTTTTGTTACTTCTAACAGGGTAAGATCACCAGAAGTGATCACAACTTGTAGCCTTAACCGGAAAACTTTATTATCTACAGTAGTGAAGAATTTGTGGGTGTCATCCCCACTGTAGTTTTTACCTTCTAACAAGGGTTTCTGCGTAACCAAAATGCTTATGTTATGTGATTGATTTATTGTTTGATTTCATGCAATTTACACTTCCAAGTTAATTGAATGATTGATGCATACAATGGATTCAATTTATAGATGAGTGTACTATTGTTTGCTGATTGATTTTTTGGAGTTAAAGTTTTTGAGGGCACTATTTCACCCCTCCCCTCTCAGTACCCTATCTCTCCATTCCAACAATAAGAGATCTAAGAGCTAAGAATTCAAATTAGAAAGATTGTTCTAAGAAATTAGGAATGCAAGTAAGCTCTAATGCAAAAATGACAAGAATCCAATATTAGGGACCCTTGAGCAAGGAAAGAGCTTCCTTTTAAATGAATTGCCTCAAGAATGGAGGGTCAAGATTAAGAGGAAAAAAGAATGAGTGATTGAGATTAAGAGGCAAAATCAGAATGAAGGAGATGTGAGGTTAGCTAGAGATGAGTGGTGAGGATTAAGAGGCAAAAATAGATGTTAGATAAGACAAGACAAAATAGCATTTGTAAGCACAAATCCCTTTTAATTGCTAATTGATCAAGATTAAGTAGGTGCACACATGTGAATGTGTTCTTTTAATAAAAGTGTAGGAACTTTATATTAAAAGCAATGTTATAGCAATTAAATAAATATGCAAGCTCTAGAGATTAGAAAATAGTGTAAGCTTGATATAAGATTTTTTTTTTAATTTAATTATGCAAAGGGGATTTTTAAGGGTTACCTTGCACAATTATGTCTAGTAAATATGCCTTTGAGATTTAAAATTAAAATTGAGACAATTTGATCAAAGGGGGGGTTGAAGTTTTACTAGACCAATTTTAGGTGATTACACTAGGAACCCAAAGATCACAACTTCATCTAAGCAACCTCTGAGGTGATATGAAACATCATTTTTTAAGGGAATCAACCTCAAAATTCAACTAGATCATTTGATCATGTGGTGATTTTGGTTGCATGTTTTCAATGGTCACATGAGCCGCAACAAGCTGGGGTCCAGCACGCATGGCTGGCTGGAAAAATGGGTTCACCAACACCGTTGGTGTCGGTAACTTAGGTTGCATCCATGGATATTCAGGAGCCAAAGGTTGATGTTTCACTAGATTATGAACATATTGGGGGGATAAGTTCATTGTCAGTGTGCCTAACATGCTATTGGGATTATAGCCGCCTAGGTGGGAAGCTCCTCAGGGATGCATGTTATAGGAAGAATTCTACCCAATTCCACTAAGGGTCATATTAAATATTTGGGGTAGTTCCAAGGCCAATGTGTACACCTTCACCAAGGTATCCCTTTTTTTATTTGGTATTTTCCTCCAAATAAAGATTTTTACCATGGGTTCCAGGGCATTAAGGTAGATTTGGATTGCTACCTCAGTAGTAGGAATGAAAGGGTCAATACACCATTTCAAGGATCTTTGGAATTGACCATTGAAAATAGTCAGGGGTTCATTGGATTTCTTCCTCATGGAGGTAAAAATAATATATGTCATACTAGGATCTATGCGGATCTAGAATTTAAACATAAATGCATCTTCCATGTCCTACCAACCGTGGATAAAGTCAATGGGCAAGGAGAGATACCAGTTACGATAGTTCTCTCCTAAGGAAAATGAAAATATCTGACATACCACATCTCCATGCTCAATATTATGTCATTTCATGACATATTTGTAGGCACGTAAGTTCTCTTCTATTTTCTAAGGGCCTAAGTGTTCATACTTGGGGCATATCCTCTCCGGATAAGTAGTGTTGTGGTTCCACAACACACACCCCATTTTGGCCACTTGAAAAAATGGGACCCCCCCCTTTTCACTTTTATTTTCTTTGAGGGACCCTTATGGTTGATTTGATTAGGCATTTGGTAAGACAGATTGTGGGCCCATGTGCTCTTAATAGTGGGATGTTGGTTGATTTAGCTTTTGGTGTTTTTTCCCTCCTCTTTTCTTTTCCTTTTTTTGGCTTCATTTATGTTTTTGTGTTTCTTAGAGTTAATTTTTTTGTTTCTTATAGACATATTTTCTCTAGTTTAATTTCATGTTTTAAATAAAGATTGTTCATGAGCCATCTTTTTTCTTACAGAACCAAGAATATCAATCAACAATCCATGGAACTATGACCGCAATGAACACCGAGGATGTGTTGCAACATATGTTTTACATCAAGGAAGACACGAGGGAGATCATGTATCATATCCAAAGCTCAAAGTTCAAAATTTTGGAGTTTGAAACTCTAAAAGTTCAAATTTCAAAGTTTGAAAGTATGAAAGTTCAAAGTTTAGAGTTTGAAACTTCAAAGTTCAAAATTTTAGAGGTTTGGAATTTGGAGGTTCAAAGTTCAAAGGTTCAAAAGTTCAAAGGTTGGGAGTTAAAAATTATGAAACTTCAAAGTTTGGAGTTCAAAGGTTCAGAGTTCGGAGGTTCAAAGTTTGAAGGTTCAAAGTTCAAGTTCAAAGTTCAGAATTCAAAAGTTTGAAAGTTTAGAAGTTTAGAGTTCGTAGGTTCAGAGTTCGAAGGTTCAGAGGTTTGGAAGTTCGGAGTTAGAAAGTCTAAAAGTTTGGAGTTTGGAGTTTGGAGTTTGGAGGTTTGGATTTCCAAAGTCTAGAGGTTCAAAAGTCTAAAAGTTCAGTTTGGAGTTTGAAAGTTTAGAGGTTCAAAGTTCGGAGGTTCAAAGTTCAAAGGTTCAAAAGGTCAGAGGTTCAAAGTTTGAAAGTTTGAAAGTTTAAAGTATAGAGTTTAGAGGTTCAAAGTTCAGAGGTTTGAAGGTTCAAAGTTCAAGTTCAAATTTTAGAGGTTTGGAGTTTGAAAGTTTGGAGGTTATGAGGTTCAGAGTTTGAAGGTTTGACGGTTTGGAGTTTAGAGGTTTGAAAGTCTAAAAGTTTAAAGGTCATAGTTTGAAAGTTCATAGTTTAAAAGTTTGAAAGTTCAGAGTTCAAAAGTTGAGAGGTTCAAGGTTTGAAGGTTTAGAGTTAAGAGGTTCAGAAGTTTAGAGTTCAGAGTTTAGAGGTTTGAAGTTCAGAGGTTCGAAGGTTTGAAGGTTCAAAGTTCAGAGGTTCAAAGTTTGGAAGTTTAGAGGTTTGGAGTTTGGAGGTTAGGAGATCAAAGGTTTGGAGGTTCAGAGTTTGGAGGTTCAAAGTTTGGAGGTTTGAAGTTCAAAGTTCAAAAATCTAGAGGTTCAAAATTCCTAGATAGCAGTTTGTGGACTTAGAAAATTTTCAAGTTCAGTTTCTCAAAGTTTCAAAATCTGAAACGTCAAAATTCTTGGACAACAGATTTGTGGACTTAGTCATTTTTCAGCTTGGCAATTTTTTAGAATTATGGTCAGGGTCTGAGATTTCTGGGCTATTTTGACATGGAATAATTTGCATGAAAAGCTTGTTTTGGGTCAGATTGCATGCATGTTTGGGGTGATTTTTTCTACCCTTGGGGAAATCAATCAGTTGAATTCATGGAGAGGAGCCATGATGAAGATTTCAAGGAAGAACTCCAAGTTTTGAAGAAGACTCCAGTTCGACAAATAGTGGAACTCCAACATGGATCTCTTATTTTCTAAGCATATTTGGCCTTGATTTCTCATAAATTTGTAATGCACGTGGATTAGATCTATGCTAGGTGGTTTAAAATTTCCTTGCGAGTATTTTTCTTTCAATTAGCTTTATATTTTAATTTTTTTCTAGTTTATTTCATAGCTAAAACCCTAGCTACAGATTTCTTGTTTTCAAAAGGTGAAGTGATATTAAAGGCCACTTCAAAATAATGTAATAAGGGTCGATTAATTTTGCAATACAACTATCTACAATTGGTGCTTCAATCATGGTGCAAAAATTTCTGCTATCTTTGAGAAGTTCTTGAATGTGTGTTTGCTCATTCTTTTGCTTCAAAGATCCAATTGATTGTATGGTTAATATAATCTGTGAATCTATTAATCTAGTGTTTATCACTATTGCATTATCTTTCTGTAATGAATTATTGGGAAGATTGTTCTTTGGTGCCTTCAAGATAAATTTGTCTCATGTGTGTGTACATTCATAGTGGCTTCATGATTTGATGAATTTTGATAAATCTTATATCTTTGTTGATTTCCTTTGATGATTTCATTTGCAAGACCAGGATTGTGAGTAATTCAAATCTATGTTTTGTGGGTTTTCCTCATCTTCATGGTAATTCAATTCATAAGATCTTGCAATGATGGTTTATGTCCATTAGGTTTACTTTCTGCAATTTTTTTCAATTCTAGTTACCTTACTCTTTTACATGCTTTAAGATAATCAATCTCAGTAAGTTATTTAAATTTGCATGTTAGGAAATCATAGTTCATTTATAAATTTTGAAAATCTACAAAAAAGATTAAGATTATTTTTGCAGCCTCTCCAAGATCGAACTAGCAAAGGCCTCCTCGTGAATAGTTTCACATTTATCTTTGATTGAGCTATCTAGATGGTTGAGACCTAGCATAAAAGGATCCTTGAGATTGATTATATCATTCTTCCAAGAGGGGAATTTGTACATCCAAATTCCTAGTCATTGTCTTGTGTAAAAATGATGCTCAACAGGGAGGAATTTTTTGTATTCCCCTAGAGATTGTTCCTAGCAGGGAATGAGTTGTATAAAAATTTCTATTAGAAGGACCAGGTTGATATGAACCTGGGGTGGGTTTATTCTCGCACTACGCTAGGAAGAAGATATGATCTGAGTAGTATTGGGCCCTGACCCTGAGGTCGAGGCCTTGTTTATTATAGTGGTTCTCCTTCCTCAAATAGAGGGTCTGAGTTCTGCAAACTCTCCATGGTTAGGGGTCAATCTCAAGAATCACACAAAATATAGTGGGGAGAAGGAGTCTAAGTGGAAAATAGCTTGTTTTTTTAGGTTACTTGGGGAGGAATTTGTAGGAGTAACCTTTATCTCCTCTAGCAAATGGGAGGTTGGCCCTCCTAGCACTAGTTTTTGTTGGCATGGCCTTATTTCACGCTACACCAAAAGAGTGAAGAGGTCTCATTAGGGTACCAACCAACTCCACCTAAAATATTTTACCAGGAAATGAATTCCCCTAACTCCCAAGAGCCTCATAGTCGAGTCACAACAATGTTGGATGAACTGAGTTGGACGTGTGACTATTTTTTCAAGGGGCTTGTTGGTTATATTTTCCCATTACATTGAGGGACTAAAGTGTGGGGATTATTGCAAGTAATCATTGTTAACATTAAAAATGAAATTGAAAAAGATAGGATAGAGTGTGAGAAATGAATCTTCCTAAGTCCACTTTTCATACATTAACATCAACAATACTCAACTAAACAACTAGTAAACTACTTAGCACATGCATGATTAGAAACCATTGATTTATGCAAGCATAAAAAAGATACATCTTACTTGACTCATTCATTATACATATTAAAAAACCTTGAGTAAAGGGCGGAAACACTTTCAAATGTAACAATCTCACAAAATATGGAATAAAAAAAAGAGATGGTGAAGCACAATCTTTATCTTTACTCCATCATTAATGTAAAGGCCAGGATCACTAGTTTGAGCTTACACATCTCCAAGGGAGAATCCATGTTCAATCACAAGGCAAGGGCTATTCTAACAAACAAGCTAAACTATCACTATGGACTTCAAAATCATTAAGTTTTTTTTACCCTAATAAAGGATTCCATCTTCTTATGTATAGACACTCAATATTTACAATGGTATTTACAATTCACAATATCTACATATTTTACACTATTTACAATAATATGGGTTGTACAATCATATACACCTCTTTTGTATTTTCAAACGTAAAAGGGAAAGAAAGAAGCGGGAAAAGGGAATAGAAAGGGGAAATCTTGGAACTCATCTTCCAAGGAGGGATCACCAAGATTGTGAACCATGCCATGTTATATCAGAAATATCTCAAATGTTGATTAGTGCCTTTGATAGTTGAAAGGCATCAGCATTCTTATCACATCTTTTTCAGACCTTTGTTAGACTGTACATGTTGATCTTCTGACATGGAACCATTGTAAACTTTTATGGGGGTGGATTTCAATCATCTCTAAGAGGATACATCAATGCTTACTACCAAAAAGAATGCAAGAATAACTTTACAAAAACTCTAGGATTCAAGATTCTGAGATTCAGGGAACTAATGAATGAAGGGACATAGGAGGGAAGAATGGTGGAACCCATTACCTAGAAGGCTCATCTTCTTTAAACTTCTAGTTTGTCTTGATGAAACCATTAAGTGCATCTTCATCAACTTCCTTCACATAATTGATGAAATCATTAAGTGTATTTTAACTCTTCCTGCTCATGAAATTGGATGAGCAAACAATCCATGGTGCAAAACCATCCATGTTTTTGGGATCCGCCAATGTGGTGGTTTGAATGAATAAAGAATATTTTTCCATGGGCTCATGAAAAGATGTGGAATGAGGTTAGATAGATTCTATCATTTGTTTCAACATATTTATTTAGAATTTGAGTCTCTGGTAGACTAGTGTTGGAAACTCTATAGTATCTCTACCCAAGATGCCTAACTCATTGACTATGTCCTCTCTGAGCTCAACAATTTATTCAATAATTTAATTCTTCTTGGTATATCAATTCACATCATGTTTATACAACTCCATCATCTCATTCACATCACTGACTATGTCAATGGTCTGGTAATTATCTGGGACTCATCAAGAAATCCTCTAGTTATACTTAGCTTCTTGTAGATCTAGTTGTCCATTGTTAGCACTTCCTTCTTTATTGTCCACAAAGTCTCCATATCACCCTGTGGTAGCAACATCTCTGAAGTAGAGGTTTTTGGCATTTTCATATAGATAGGTGATGCAAGCTCCCAAAGGATCTTGTCCTAAGGCTTGCGTCATTTTCTTCTTCATGTATTCTTTCTTGTACCTCTCATATATGACATCATTTGCATCATCTAGGAGATCAATTTCTACTTATTTATTTCTCCTATTGAGGGGGATCTTTTTAATGGTATAGTCTTTGGACTCTACCTCGAACTCATCCCTATCCTCATGTGGCACAACAACTATTGCAATCACCTCTCCTAGTTCTGGTTTCCTCTGGATTGAATGGAGGATTTTTTCCTTCTTTGAATTCTTCGCTGGTGGGGCCAAGGCTTCTTTCATTAATTTGGTCAACAATAATGGAGATGGAATATAATGTGACCTCTTTCTCCTTCTAGACTCCACTAGCCATTGGGGTGGATCTGGGATGACATCTCTAACTAACTTGATATTTAAGGGATTCTTCGCACTTCTTTTCCTTGATGTGCCTAATTTTTTTCCCTCTTTTCCCATGTTTTATGTTTCTTCAGACGAAGGTCCTCCGAGCCCTAATTGTAATGGTGCCTCTTTCTTGATTTGGTTCTCTTCTTGTTTGGCTCAGGCTCAGTGTTACTACAAGAGTACTTGGAGGAGTGTTAGATCATGGCAGAATGGTTTCTCCTAGAGATCTGATTTCCCCTTGTCTTTTCACTTTCTCCTCATATTTTCTCTTCTCTTATGCTTCTCTTTTTCTTCTTCTTTCTACCACTTCAGCTACTTGGAGATGCACATTATTATCCCTTTTCTTATCCTCTTCTACCTTTTGTCTCTGCTTGTCTTAATGTTATTTCCTATCAACCTCTTCATTTTTTCAAGCCTCTTCTTTTTCCTTGAGATGATCTTCCTCTTGGTGTGCACACTCTTCGGCCTCTTTCTTATGTTTTGCCTCCTCCTTTGTGCATGATTTATCTTCAGCTTCCTTTATTTTTCTTTCTTCTTCCTCCTTAAGAAGCTTCTCAGCCTCTTGTGCCTTAGCCTCCTCTTCGGCCCTTTTTCTTTGTTCCATTTCCCTCTTCTTGTTTTCTTCCACTTCCCAAAATAAGCGTTCTTTTTCATCAACTATGATAACATCATTGATGTCCACCATGGTTGGGTCATCTAAATCCATAACCTCAAGAAGATTCTTTGGTGTGGGTTGATTGACCTGTTTAGCTTTCTTGGGTATTTGTGGATTGTTTATTCTCTATTCCTCTCTAGGATCTAGGCTTGTGTCATCCATGACTCATGTACTCTTATGTTTCTTCTTTTTAGGATGTTGTAGAAGAACACCTGCCTCTACTTTGTCTTCTATGTCTAGATCAAAAATGATGACTTGTGGCAAATCGAGTGATGGTACAGTAGAGGATGTTGCCCTATACAAAAACTAGTACATCTAGGGTACAAATGCTTTGGTGCTAGGCTCACCAAATATCTTGCTCAAAAATATGGTACCCACCTGGATGGGCCTAATCAATTCAAACCATAGAATGTTGGTTGACATCTTCTTTAGGTCCTTAGGACAGTTCTTTAACCAGTTCTTGTTTAGGTTCTTGCACACACTCTCCTCATGGGAGTCATATTCTTTCTTCTCATGTGTCTGGGTAACCATAGTGTCCTAGTTCCGATGGGGAACCTGAAATGCAACTGCAATGGAGTCAACATCAAATGAGGCAATCAGCTCACCCATGGGGAGAATGATAGAGTGGGTCATCATATTGTAGTGGTGTACAAGCATAAGGATCAACTATGGGCACTGCAAGGAGTTGGTTAAATAAGTGGCCTAGAATAGTCTAACCTGGAAAAGGTGAGTGGAGAGATCTTCATCAGCATCCTTCTGGCCCTTGATGTTATTTTTTCTTTCTACCAGATTGGCCCGGTCACCTACGTTAGTTTCTGTGTAATTTTAGACCTTGCTCTTGATCTGGGATCCTTGGATAACTCCATCCTTCTTGTATTTCATTGATATTAGGAGCTTCTCTAGTTCCAGTTCGACTTTAGTCTTCCTCTCAAAAGGTGCAGAGGTAACAAATTTCATACTTGTTCCCACAAATGATGATGATGCCATGGAGTCTTCATTGTCTCTACATCACCAAATGACCATTAGTATGATATTCAATATAATCAAAGCTAATTTTAAGTAAAATAATAATTTTGGACTCTAGGTTCTGGAGTTTCAGGTTTAGCCAATATGTTCATCATAACCATTAAAGCATAAACAGAACCCTAGAATTCAAATCCCAAAGTTATCAACTATGATCATACTTAATAATAAAACATTGAAAAACCTTTATGTGGGGAAGAATCAACTTTACCATGAAAGATGGAGGAATGAAGAATCCCAGAGCCCAAAGACTAGAAATTCATGTAAGTTAATTCAATGTTCTTATTATGGTGGTAATATTTCAGGACTTAGCCAAATCTTATGAGGTTTAGTGTCTTTGTTCATAGTAACAGCTAAATCAAGGGTTATTTTAATTGGTCACTCAAAAGCAACTAGAACCTGAGTTCCAACCATGTCTACTACTAACAACTAGTTAAGAACATTGTCATGATATGGTGCTATGGAAATTTGACATGTGGTCCTAAACCAACTAGGGAAAAAACTAGAAAGCCCTTTTAGACTTTTAAGTTTCCAAAATTTGGAGATGCAAAATGAAAAATTGTGTCTTGCATTTCTCAAATGTAGTAAGAAACCTCATACTACATGTAGCAGGAACAAGCTTTTAAATATTTCCTTTTTCATATTCACTGTACGGAGACTTCATGACTGCAAAAGGGAAGAACACCTTGAATCAAACTAAGACAACAAAACTAAAAATATGAAACCAAAAGTCTTAACTGACGAGAAAAAAAACTTGTAGAGATGAATGTGCAACATCTGCAACTAAGGCAATAAAACTAAAAGACCTAGGGACCAAAAACCAAGGCCTTGAATTAAGTTCAGGGCTTTTGGAAATTTCACACAAACTCCACTTATTTCCTACTGTAATGAAAGGAAAGCTACACTAACCAAAAACTAAACTACACTAAAGACCAAAGATAAAACCCAAAAATGAAACACACAGAAAGGAAAAGGAGGAAATAAACACAAAAAACAAAAGCTACCATGAAATAAATAGGGAGCATGGCCCACCTAGAATTGAAAATTATTGGCTTCAACCAAGAATCTCCCAGAAAACAAGCTCAGTCAATCAAATTTGCAACTAGAAGATGTAATTCAAGTGCCCAAATTGCTAGGTCACAAAGTGCTCAAAATGCTCGCATAGAGAATACTTAATCACTTGGTAAGTGCAAATTTATCTAGTAAAAGACATTTTGTAAAACTATCAGGAAGGTCATTAATTGTGGATGCGATTCTCAATGAGGTAGTAAATGCTTTGCATTCCGGGGACCAGTTTCCTGACATCCTCCATACTCAAAATCATTAGAAGACATCGACCATCTGAATCCCGACCTTGGCATGGAAACTAACTGGAACTTTGGGGACCCAGACCCGAGAGGAAGACAAAAGGAAAAAAAACAAGCCCCAACAAAGAGGCGAGGCAAAAAGCAAAGAAAGAAAGGGGAACCCAACATTTTCTGGAAAAAAATGTAGGGATGGGAATGCATGGTATGCAAGGTATAACATATCCTTAATTTGAATTTATTCTCACTCTATCGTTCATTTATTTTGTTATATGGTCTCATGTTTCTTCTATTTTTTCTCATTCTTCAAAGTCAAACTCTATGTAGTATCTATCTTGTTGGGTGTGTTGAGGCTTGGTGGATTTCCCCACCCAAGGTGTGGCCTCCACCTATTGGTCGGTACTCTCCCCTCATATGCGTGGCTACTCCTATGTAATTTTGTGTGTATTATTTATTTAGCTAATATATTATGCACTTGATGCATTTTTGCCAAAAAAATAGTTCTAAAAAAATTTACTTTTTAAAGTGTTTAATGAAGATATTAACATATAATAACAAAAATATATTAACATATAATAATATAATCGTATCCTAGTAATAATTCAATAGTAATTACAATATCATAGATAATAATGACTTAATATTAATTACAATATACCAATATTATAATTGTACCATCCTAAAAAGTAAGCACTTATTTTGTGTTCATTTTAGGACCATTTTTAGCCCACTTTCGTGTGTTCCTTATGGTAGGATCTCATATTTCATTAAAAGCATACATAATTAAAATTAGGGTCCTCTTCCTTGCTTAAACTCGAGGTTGGCTCTACTCTCTATGCACAATTTCCCATTTATCTACTTATTCACATGATTCTGATACTCCTAAGAGTTTATTTTGTTGTCATTAGTGTAAGGAAACTTAGGTGCAGAAACAGCTTCCTACGCTAATCTCTATAGGAGAGTATTGTGCAAATTCTTATAAATCCTTACAATTTTAGATTCGTTAACTACTTTAACAAAGATATTGCAACCACATACCATGCATACAGAAAAATAGAGAATGACAAAATGATATACCCTGGGGAAACCTTTCGGTAAAAACCCCAGCACTCCAAAACGTGCACAATGTATTGATCAAAACTATTACAGCTTACAATACACTTGCAATGCAAGTTCTTTCAGAAGATTTCCAAAACCTTGAAGACAAATCACAGTAGCATAAAAACATTCCAACCATACACTCGCATCACTTCTCTTTGCAACCGTAAAAAAGCTTATATCATGCACTTCACTTTTTAGGGCTACTCCCAAAGATAACTGTATTAGGGTTTTACCATTCTCCGAGAAAATAGGAACCCCAAAAAAAATTTATCACTTGCCACATGTCTTCACCTGTCATTGAATCTTCCTAACATAGCTCTTACGTGTCATAGGAATCTGTCATAACCATTTTAGCCATGATCTCCTTACACATAATTCAAGATGCCGACACATCAACATTATTTGCAAGAAATACATTTTACAAAACAAATAATAAGAATAGGAATTATCCAAGGTTGAGACACCTTATTCCTAACAACTAGTTATGAAGAAGTTATAATATTTCTCAAAGTCATTCGGTTATGAAGAAAAGACAAGTCAGTAAGGCAGAGAAAGGAATTTGGTAAAGGAATAAGATGACAAAGAATTTTGGTAAAGAAGAAGAGAGCACATTTATTGAGTGAGGCAGAACCAAACACCGAGAACCAAGTTATATTGAGCACCTAACCGAGAAGAGAAGATAGTTACCAAGTTGACAAAAATGTGTTATTGAGTAGAACAGGCCGACACCAGAAGAATTCTATGTACATTGAACCTGGACACCAAGCAGAAATTGGTTTACCAATTTCAAGGATATCATATAATAGAATATTGGAGATTACAACATGAATATTACATGTGATTACAAGGTGGGATTAGCCAGTGAGAAAAATGGATGGAATATGCATTGGAAGTGTAACCAATGCTAGCACCGCTTGATGAGAAGATTCTAGAACTGATAGCACCTCTTCAAGATTGTATAAATAGACCATAGAAGTAAAGATCAATGTATGTGGCTATGGTGATTTGAATGCAAGATGAGATTGCATGTATGAAGCAAATAAAAATAGAAGGTGAATAAGTAGTGAAGCCACCGAGTAACAAATAAGAGAAGAACAAATAAAGTTATTGAGCTACCGAGTACTGAATTGTTAGTGTGAAGGATACACAATATGAGGTAATGAATTCATGAGCACATAGAATCTGAATAGCATATGTTGATGCACATTTAACATACATTTTTATTGTTACTAATTAAAGAGTAATCAGATATTGTAAATTCTCCTAACAAAGTATATCCTAGCAAATCTTAATTGTAAATCCTTTAACCAGGTGCAATTCTTAGATTAGAATTATGAAATCTCTTAACAGAGTAGACTTAGTAGTCTTTAAACTCTTAACCGGGTTAATACTCTTAACAAGGTAAGCTATCAGAAATAACTAAGCATTATAGCTCTAACCGAGAAAACTTTATTCTGTAGTAGTGAAGTCTTGTGAGTGTCATCCCCACTGCAGTTTTTATCCTCTAACAAGGATTTCTACGATACCAAATATTTGTGTTATGTGTTGATTATTACATATTTTATTTATTTCATATGATGCATGCAAATGATAAGGAATTAGTAAATGATTGTGAAGAAATTTTAAATAATTTTATAAGTTTTTTGAAGTACTGATTCACCCCTCCCCTCTCAGTACTTGAATTTCAACACCTAATCCAACAGATTCATTTCTCACTAGGTCTTTTTCATACATTGTCAGATTTTGGGATTTGCACTGATTTTCCACTTGATTAAAATCTTCACACTCCCCAAACCCCAAAATTACTCTCAAAATTATCCTTTACAGGACAAGGCCAAAGTGGGCCTTGTCATAGGGGACTAGACCAAAGTTGACCTTGTAATGGACTAGGCCAAAGTCGGCCTTGTCCTGGGGGAATAGGCTGAAGTTGACCTTGTACTAGACTAGGCCAAAATTGGCCTTGTCCTTGGAGATTTAATTTTGGTGGCTCCAAGCCTAATGTAGGAGGTGTTTCATTTGGGTGTTTAATCTAGGTTGGCTTCATGAAATGTGAGCCCTGAAATGTGTGTAAAATGAGGCTTCTTCCTATCATTTTTACATCCACCGTCCATTATAAATCTCATCTTCAAGAAAGAATTATCTAGAGAATTGTTGTGCACTCAAGATGTTCTAGCATCCATTGAAGGAATCCATTCAAACATTCAATCATTTCATTTCCTTCCATAGATCTATCTCTTTTCCCTTTTGAAGGTCAAGCAAAGGACTTTACAATCAAGGAAGGAGATCTGCATTCATCCATTCAAGTCTTCTTCTTATTTTCCAATACAACATTGAGGTGAATTACAACATCAACAACATGAGGTTTTGTCTTACATGATTTCCTTTTAGTTTTTGTGTTGATCCAAAGCTATTGTATCAACATTCGTGATCACATTCTAAGTACAATTGCATCTACATGGTATGATATACTCCATTGTTTAGATCTAATCTCCACTACATGATGGCATTCTTTCATTTACATCTATTTCATTTCAAGGTGAATTCCCATACAAGGGCTTGACTAAGGCAAGCCCCTCCCCACAACAATTTCATCTTCTTGTGTGCAGGAACAAGAGGTGAAGTTGCATATCTATATTTTTGTAGTTTCAAAACCAGGGATTGATCCTTCACATAGCTTATCAATTTTTATGCTCCCACGGCTAGGCAAAATGAGTCCCAAGTTGGAATTGTCCTAAGGGTCTACAAATTTCATAATTATTCTTGATTCCAACAAACTTTTGACAATCAAACCCATATCTGAAAATTCATTCTTCTCCTAGCTTATAGGTGAGTTTGTTTCTTCTTCCTCTTGTACTCACTTTCATAGTTTAGATTTATACATTAGTTATAAATATCATTTACATCTTCTTCTCATAGGGAAAGGAAACCACAAAATCCCACATTGCGTGGATCACAAATTTGTACCCTTACTCTTTTAGGTTGTACTAATCGGATTTACCTTGTTGAGAGTTTTGTATTTCCTAATGTATAAACAATTTGGTGGTCTACCATTGATCACCATTTTCCATATTACATTTTGGTGAACCTGATGCTTTCATGCTTTATACCTTCTAATTTGGTAGTTAGATCATCTTCTTATTCCATTAGATCCTTTGGGTACATTGATTTATTTTTCCTTTGCATCATTGTAGATCCTATGTTTACCACATTCCTATTTTGAGATCTATCTTTGTGTTTATTAACATGGAAATTTTTTAATTGGATTGGAGTGCAATTACTTATGTCATCACATTCCTTCTTACATCTCTTTATCAAACACGTGGACTGAATAATAGCTTCTTGTATTTTATTATGTTTGTCTTCCTTCATGGCATTCTTTCATATTGCATAATGAGGTTAACAAATATATCCATTCCTTATAAGGTATATTTCAAGACCATTATCAATCTTTCATGTGTGTTTCTCATTCTATTATTAACAAAATCTATGGAATATATAGATTACATATGGGTCTTTGTTAATGAGCCTTATCCTAATCTTAACCCTTATATTCCTCTTACTTAAGATCAAGGTCCTAGTACTAATATTTCCAATTATTCTTATCAAAACCTTCAAAACATTATTCATGCTCTGAATGTTAGAAATGTTCTCGATGATTTCTCTCCCCACATATTAGATAAAATTTCTTGGCCACCCCCTAAAAGGGATGATGATCTTCCCAAAAACACCATTCCTCCCATTATTCCTCATTATACCACACATTCTCATACACATCAAGATGAATCACCTTCTCCTTCTACATTAAAGACTACTTACAACATGGGATATAATATCACCATTCAACAAGGATACAAAGGTTTAAGAATTGGTATTAATGAACAAGGCATTAAAGTTCCTATTAATCTTCCTCAACATGATTATCAAGGCAATTTAGGTTTTCATCATCATGTTACTCATGGTAATCCTTCATCATCCTCATCTCAACCAAAACCTTCTCTTGATATTATTTTGCCAATTGCATTACCTTTTAATGAGCATCTTTTGTTAGCTAAAACAATCTATGGGAAGATTCAAAATGATCCTAGTCTTAAGTTCCCTTGTCAAAATTTTGAAAAAGATCAAAAACCTACTAATGGTAAGTTCTTATGTGCCTAAAATCATACTAATGAACATTCTCGTGTGGATTGTCTAAGGCTTAAAATATTTATTCAAGATTTGGTTGATAAAGGTCTTATCCCTATATCATCAAATATCTTACAATTTATTTATGTCATAACGACAACTTAGAAATCATTCTTCCTTATTGTGTTTCTCTCCATTATGCAAACCACTTTGTTTAAAGATCTTAGGGGTATTATAATAGGCAATTCTCCTTGCTCTCTTAACTAGGGGGTAAGGATTCACCATTTCTTCCTTCTCTTCAGGATCCATTTTCTCCCTCTATTAACACATTTCTTGGGGAGATCAATGTATTTTCCCTCTCTCTTCTTTCAATCTAATACCCATGTGAGTTTGTATCTCTTATAGTCCTCTGTTGCATGCATTTGTTGCCTTCATACAAGTTGCAACTTTATGCTTCAAAGTGTTATCTATAATAATAGATCCATCACTTAGGGTATATATATTAGATTTTCTCTTCTCCCTCATATTTCTCTCCTTCAAAGGATCCATTATCTTTTTGCTGATTTTAAATTTTTTTTACAATGATGTCTTTTCGTGTATGGAATTTGTTACAGAATCTTTCTCCTTCATCAAATTAGTATCCTCCTTACAATTCCTTCATTACTTGGAAGTGTATATCTTGTATAATCAAGTTGATCACTAAGTAGACATGACGTGGTGTCTTTCTTTCTTATTTCTCTTATCTTCATGGATTTTTATTATTTCATGATGGAAAATCTATTTGGCATGAGATACTCTATTTCATGCAAGATACTAACATCTTTGCTTAACAATCCTTTTCATGCCTCAAAGTTCATGTTTATTATTTAATAATCAATCATATCATCATTTCCTTTCTTTCCTTGATGACTTGTTGGCTTTATATGTGATGTATTTTCTAGCATAATATACCTACTTTACATTAGGATTTTTCTCTTGTTTGCAGCTTATTTTGTTTGGGCTTATGTATCTATTATAAAGTAACTATCATTCAAGGGTGTATTATATATTTTATCTTTCCTTCACACTTGGGGGGCAAGTTTTCATGTACATTATTTTCTCTCTCTTTGTCTAAGGATCTACTTTCCTTAGTAAAGTGGCATTTTTTTATCATGTGACATTCTTTTCCTATAAGGAATTGTTTGTTTTGATTTAGGATTCTCTCTTACAAGAGGTTTAAATCCTTGATTAGAACCTCTTCTTTATTTGCAAAACTATGTTCATCATAAACAACTTCCCTTACTTTGGATTTCAAAGTTTTTCATCATTTATCAAGAATCACTATTTCACCTAGCAATAGGGGGTTAAATGGATGCATTCTTATTCTCATCCCCCTCTTTGTCTTGAAGATTTTGTCTTTGTTCAAGAACTCCTCTTGAAGGTAGAATTATTGTCAATAAAATCTCTTACTTTCAAGGGTCTCTTCTCACAAGCAGAATATCCTTTCACATTTATCTTTTTTCTTAGTTCATAAGAGTTAACACTCTTAGCTGAGTTCATGGCATATATTATTATTTTAAGGGTATCATCTTGTTGTTGGAAGTAGGTATTCTTGATTCACTTCCTTATGATGTCAACTAAATTGTCATCATAAGGAGGGGGGTCATACATATGGCCTCCCTTGTACATTACATGAAGCTTTATTGATAGACAGAACACACTTTCACATATTAACATGGATTTTCAAATCCTTCAATAGGTATTCAAACATAAATTCTAAGACTAATTACTACACGAGGATTCAAACAAAATTTATGAATCCCCGAACATGGATTCAAATGGAATTTTCATAATCCCACTCACATAGATCCATGGAGACTATGGTTTCCATAAGATGGATCCTAACAAACTGCTCTATGCATAAAGCTTTCAAATAGAATTGAGTAGAATGGCACACAAACCTTCTATAACTTTCAATCCTATCTTTTGTGTGGTCCATAGTAAGACATGCAATCTTACTGGGCATGGTGGTAAAACTTTATGTGGTTCACAATAAGACACAATTTTAATGAGATAAGGTAATCATCTCTCTCTCTCTCTCTCTCTCTCTCTCTCTCTCTCTCTCTCTCTCTCTCTCTCTCTTTGTGTGTGTGTGTGTGTGTGGTTGTGTTAGTGGGTCAATCCTTGGAGTTGGTATTATCTTTGGTGATGGTCTTGTTCTTCCTATGTGATCACTTGTGCTCTTGTAGTAGCTTTCCAAACATGATAGTAGTGGGTGAGGCATTTCCAATCAAGGTCCCTTTCACTAGTTGATTTGGAGTTTCGTTTGAGTATTGTTGGTGCTCAAACATGCTGGACCATTTTGAGGCCAACTAACATGCACAAACAAGTGCCTCTACAATTCTGACTCGATTGAGCCAAGGCTGGTAGGCCTGAATCCACAAGTGCTCTTAAACTACACAAACACATGCACAGACAAAAGCAATTCCTTCCAAAAGGGTAAAAAATCATTGGAGGAAAATAACCTAATCTCCTAATAACTAAATAGTATGATATCTAAACTAAAATCTAAAACCTAATTGAATGCTTTGTAAAGAGAGATTATCAAATTTAATATGTAAACTGCAAAAAGAACCAAATAACAATTACAAATGAAATGAGATCAGTGCCTGATGCAAAATTAGGAATAGAGTCAATCACATTCAATCATACATATAGTCAGAGATAGTTTTAAGGTACCTCACTCCTATAAAGTGAGACCATCATCCTACAGGCTTCCATTGAATCACAAATTTAAAATAATTTATACAATTAGTCCTATCAATTTTAACCCAAATTAAGAGGTTGAAAGGAACAACAACAGGTTCATAGACCATGCAACTGCTATTCTAATTGTACAAATTAACCTTAAACAAATGAATCAAGAAAAAGCATACAGTAGGATACCCCAGTTCATAGAGTAATCTGAAAAACTAATTGAAAAATAAAAAACTATATAACCTCAAAAGCATAAACAACTTATCTGAGATTTGCACTTGAAAATTTGAAAATTAGGTCCAAATTTGTAGTTTGGGAGATTTTTCCAATTGTGTCATGATGTTCATTGTTTACAAATTTGTCTCAATATAAATATATTTTCCAAGGGTTCTCTATGAAAAGACATGCCCCTTCACAGGACCTAATCTTGGCAACTAACCCTATAAAATATAAAATAAACCATAATAATGGTTTTAGGGAATAATATTTCTCGTACAACAAGTTTGATTTGTTATGATCTTAGGTATTCATGCATAATAATCCAACGTTTAGTTCCTGCACAAAAACACCTGACATTAGATAGTCCTAAAACCTAAAATCAAAATCATTTATTTATTAATTAATAATTATTTGAAATAAACTCATGCCATAATTTATAAATGTATTTGATAAATAAAGTGGAGTATAAATAAAAATTAAATATTAATCATAAGTTGCCCACATTAATTATCAAAGCATAAGAAATTTCATTAATAAGATAATACATAAAACATTAAATAAAAATATGACATTATGATTAGAATTTTACTTTTATTTACAAAATAAAACATAATGCATTTATATTTATTTTTAAAATATATATATTTACAAACATAATGCAATGTAAATTACAACATAGAAATATCTTTAAAATATTAGGGTAAAGAGTTTTATAATTCACCCTTAAAAGGGGGCATTTACCCTAAATTCACAATAATATTTAAATAACTTCACATAGGGTAAGTATATATTTAATAACAACCCTAACATTATAAATACTTTTAGTGTAAAATCATCCAATAGAACAAATTTAAGGTTTTTAGAAATAAAATATTTCAAGACACAAACCCTAAAAATGAAGGTGAGAAATCAATTAATTATCTTTTACAAATAAATTGCAATGGTAATGTATAATCACTTAAGCCCTTTTACCCTACAAGTTAAAATTTTAAAATTAAAAATAAAATTACAACAAGGTAAAATTATATGATTACAATTAGGTATATGAAAACTAAAATTAATATCAAAAATATTTCACAACCCTAATACATAGTAATCTTTATCAACATTATTTACCTTATCATATTCTTCACTTTAGGGTTTTTAGGAGTAAATTACAAATTAAAATTAAAAACAATCATATTGGTAAAACAATAATTTCACGAAATATAAAATTTCTATGACACACATACTAAAAAACAATATACTCATTCTCTTAATAATGTATTTCAAAAAAGGAAATAAAATTATCTATAATTAATACCCTTATTTATACATACATTCTCAAGGAATAGCATAGGTCAATCGCTAAGGGTAGAGTCGGGTAGTTAGGTAGGAAAAAGGATGGGAAGAGAGGTCGAGTGTTCAACTCCCTCTCCCCATTCTTTTTTCCTAAAATCGAGAAAATGAATAATACATAGGAAAATAATATTTCATCATTGATTTGAAAAGTAATTAAGGAAAGGATTACTCCATGTGTAAGAAGTTGTATTGACTTCTCACATACACATGGAAAAGTAAATAAATTAGTTTCTTCTCCTAATCCTCTCGAAGAAAATAAATAGACTAACTGGTTAGGGGGTAGGAGGGTAGGTAGGTAGGAAAGAGATTGGCTTGAGAGGTCGAGGGTTCAACTCCCTCTTGCCACCTTTTTCACTTAATTACTTTATTTATTAATTTTTAGAATAATTATTTATTTCAAAATGAATATGCATTAAATTAATTGAAATAAAATAATTAACAACCTAATATATGAAAATGGAATAATGACAAACATATATGCCTTTTTATTCATTTTAATTTTTTAGCATAGGGAAATTATATAAAACTGAAATTTAAGATCATACTTCCCTGATGTTTTTTGCATATTTAGAACCTAAAATTTTTAGTGTCAACAGTGGCTCTTATTGGGGATGTGCATTCATGATTGGATACAGCGAGATCCCAATTATCTCTGGAAAAGAAGACCATAGTGAGAAAAGAAACATGAGGCTTAAATAAAACAAATAAAATAAAGTACAAGTTAAAGAATACTTCCTATTTTACGAGAAAAATGGCTTCAAATACTGACCGTGAGTTGGGAACTCTTGAATAACTTCATCAATATCCTATAAATAATATGAATTCTCACCTGCCTTTGAAACAAGCATGTAAGGTCCCAGCCATAATGTCTCGAACTTACCATGTTTTTCTTTATCTTGGTCTTTTGCATTCCATTTTAGTACCCAATCGCCTTCTCTGAAAGAACTGTCTAATGCTCTATTGTCATGAAGGGTCTTAATCTGTCATTTTTTATAAAAGTTCCTTTCTTGCACTATTCTTCTCATCTCATCTAGCTCTGATAACTGGCTCAACCTGTCTTCCATAAAATTTACATCCTCAAGCTCTTCTTCCTGGATGAACCTGTCAACTGGCAGGAGGTTGTTCAATGGTAACCTTGCTTTTTTTCCATAAACCAACTCATAAGGAGAAAAACATGTCGATCTTTTCACTATTACTCTATTTGCCCATAAAGCTAGATTTAGCTTTGAGTCCCATGCCTTTTTATTATTACTCAACATTCTTTTGATAATCTTTAGTATATTCTTATTGCTTGATTATGCTTGATCGTTCCCTTGCGGATGATACAGAGATGAGTATGATAGGTTGATGCCATATTTTTCACAAAATTTTAAAAATTCCTTAGATCAGAAACACATGTTATTGTCACAAAGAATCTTACAAGGTACTCCAAATCTGGTAAGTATGTTGTCTGTCAAAAACATGATGACCACCTTGCTTGTAGCTTGTCTCATAGGTATAGCTTCAACCCATTTTGTAAAGTAGTATGTTGCAACCAATATCCACCTATGACCTCCACTTGAAGCATCTCCAATTTCCCCAATAAAGTCTATTCCCCACTGTAGACACCTAAAAATCCTTTAGAAAATAAATTATTTTTATTTTCTAAAAAACCCCTGATGACATCATCATTTATTAATTAATTAATTATTTAATTAATTAATATATTTTTATGCCATTAATTTCCTTTATTTTAATCAAGCATATTTAATTAAAGAATCTTTCCCAAAAGCATTTAAATCAAATTTGAATGATTTTCCTATCTTTATTGAATCAATATTCAATAAATGATGTCATAATCCCTAAATAAATTTCATATTTATTTAAAGCCTTCAAAACCTAGAACCTTCTAGCCTTTCCTAAACCCTTCCAATCTTCCCTAAATCTTCCCTAAACCTACTTAGGATAAATTACCTACTTTTCCTAAGCTAATCCAAGTCTCCTTGACTTTTGGTCAAACCCTTCCCCTAATGAGCCTTGCACACTCATTCAAAGCCTTCCACACTCTTTAAGGCTTCTTACAGCCTCATAAAGAGACCCATGTCTCTTCTTCCACACACGTTCCCCTTGCACACTTCCCTAGTGTTTCTCACACATGTGTGATCAACTCATAACCCAAGCTAAACCTTACCATACCCCAAACTATACCTCTTACTCTACCCCAAACCTTACCCCTAACCCTAACTCATCCTCCTAACCCAAGCCCTTCCCAAATCCTATAAATACTCCTCCTTCTAAGATAAAATTATTAGCTTATTCTTTCATCTTCATGCATTTTTATCATGATAATTTAGTTCTAGCTTTAGCATAATCAATCCTAGTTGTTAGATTTTATTGTTTTCTTTAAGATTTCTAGCACATCATAGCTTAGCAATAATGGATTAACCTAGTTTTTTTCATTATTTTTCATAGCATATCATCATTATCACATCTCTATTTTGTTAAAAACAATCTTAGCATAAGCATCATGTAGCTTAATCTGCATCTTAGCTCCATTTAGGCTCCTTGGGCTCTAGGGGAAAATCAGGTCTTCTATACCTGATTTTGTACCATTATAGAGTGTCCATGGTCCTTGAATGATCCAAATCCCCCCTAATCATCATTAGGGACATGCTCCATGTGAATAGAGAGCACACCGACATCCCTAAAGCTAGAGAAAATCAAACGGTGACAGGGTGCTCCCATTTAGGCTCTATCTCAATGACTTTGTGAATAACTTTCAGTAATAGTTTAGGTATATGTTGTTTAACTAATGTTTGACATGTTTAAGCCTTTCAAGAAAGATTAGGTTTTCACTTATCACACCCACATTTTGAAAGGTTCCTCAGTTTGTAAAGGGATAAGGGGTAAAGCACCATTGTATTTCAGTTTCCCGGAGAACTTCTAGCAGGATTCACACTTTTTAACATATTCATAACAATATTTGAAAACATGGGGCCAATAATACCTGGATTTCAATATCTTGTGAGCTGTTGTCTTAGCCAAAAATTGACCGTTGCATACCCCATCATGTAACTCTTTAATAACTGACTTAGCCTGATAGGTGTCTAGACAAAATAGGAGGATACCATCATTATTTTTCCAATATAGGTCTCCTTGAATTAGTACATATCTTGACGCTTGTAACTTTATAGTTCTTTTCTAATTATCACTTAGACCTTCTTGACACTTCATATTCTTTAAGAAGTAGACTATTTGTGTGTACCATGGACATTGTTCAATGCTCATTTCTGCACTTTCCAAATCTACTTGGTTTACTTGGGCTGCATCCAAATTTGTCTCTGCCATGAGTTTAGCCAATCCTTGTCCTCTGATTAACTTAGTGATTTGAATCTCAATATCAAATTCCTGAATTTGATTAATCCATCGACATCTTTTACCTATGACTTCTGATTGCCTCAATATATCCTTAGTTGCTGCATTAGGTACATACGCCACAATCTTAGCTCCAACCAGATAGGGTCTGAATGATTTGACTGATTTAACTAATGCATAAGCCTTATTTTCATGTATATCATAGTTCAGCTTAGAAGATTGTAAGGTTTTACTGAAGAAAGCTATTGGTTGCTCATATCCTTCATCATTTTTTTGTAACAAGACTACTGCGATGTTGTGGAAAGAAGCAAAGGAGAATAACTGAAATGGTTTGGAAAAATCAGGAGATTTCAAAACTAGAGCTTCCTTAATTTCTTTCTTAATGTTGGCAAATGCTTCTAAGGCCTCATCTATCCAATTTAGAACTACATCCTTCTTTAACATCTTTGCAATAGGTTTTATGATTTCTGAAAAATTCGGGACAAACCTTCTCACAAAGTTGATTTGTCCAAAGAAAGATTGAATCCCCTTAACATTTTTAGGTATCTGAACCTTATCAATTGCTTCAATCCTTTCTGGGTCTATTCTGACTCCTTCCCTAGAAACAATGTGACCAAGAAGTTTACCCTCAATTAGTCCAAAATGAAATTTCTTTGGATTTAAGGATACTCCATATTCAAGGGCTCTTTTGAAAATTTTCTCTAAATATTTGCAATGGTCTTCTGCCTTCTTGGAATAAGTTGTGATGTCATCTTGATATATAACCATGATGATTTCAATGAAATCCCCAAAAGCCACATCCATGGCTCTCTGAAAAGTAGCTTCATCGTTCGTAAGTCCAAATGGCATTCTTGCATAAACATATGTACTCCATGGTGTAGTGAATGATGTTTTATATTGTTCTTCTTGTTTAAACTTCACTTGATTGTACCTGGAAAACCCATCCATCATGGATAACAATTTATTTCCTGTAACCTTCTATAATAATGCCTCCATATTTGGTAATGCATAATTGTCTTTTAAGGATGAGATGTTTAAGTTTCTGAAATCCACATAAAGCTTGATGTCTCTATTTTTCTTCCTAATAGGTACCAAGTTTGAAACCCAAGTAAAGTGTCTAATCAACTTGATGATACCAGCATCCCTCATCTTAATGAGTTCCTCCTTTATCTTAGGAGCCAAAGTTAGATTGATCGGTCTTTGCCTTTGTCTAAAGGGCTTTGCATCAGGTCTTAAGGGTATCTCATGTTGGAACAAGTCTTCTCTACAAGCCTTAAGATCGTCATAGGACCAAGCAAATACATGTCTATACTTTCTTAATAAAATAACAATATCAGCTCTAATTTTAGGAGTTAGTTTCTTACCAATGCAAACTTCTTTAGGGGCATGCTTAGTTCCTAAATTTATCTTCTCTACTGCCTCTATAGTAGTATTATCCATTTTAACTCTACTATTAGAATCCTTATCATCAAACATTCTCTCTAGTGCAACAAGGCCCTTAGGAATTTTATTAGTTTTAAGTTGAATTACTTCTTTTCCAAATAAAGTATCATTTTCATCTATTGTTTCAACATAAGCATTTAAACCAATAGATTGATCTTCGTACCTTTCTTCACATGCAAGGAACTTTATGATGTCTCTATCGTCCTCAAAGATTTGCCAATTATGAACGTTATCAGGTATTGTTGGCCCTGATTTTATCTCTACCTACGCAATATCTTCACATGGAATATAGTTATGCTTAACTGCTAAGCTAGCCATGAAATCAGCAAGAATATTTTCAAACCTATCTATCCATGTTATTGAAAAAGCATCAAAACATTCTATAGAAACCCAAACTTCATTCTTGTACCTTTTTAGGGTATGATTCTTAGTAACAAACTTATCCCTAATCTGAGACACAACCAATTCAGAATCACCATAAACATAAAGAATTTGGATACCATGCTTACCTATTATTTTTAGACCTAATAGGAGTGCTTCATATTCTGCAGTATTGTTAGTACATTCAAAAGCTAACAAAAAAGAATATTTAAAGGACTTCCCATTTGGGGATATGAAGACTACACCTGCTCCATTACCACTTTTGCTACATGATCCATTAAAAAACATTTTCCAAATGAAATCACTATTTTCCTTAGCACATATTTTAATAGGACTAGTATTTTCAATGAGATTTTTATGAATACTTACCTGGAAATTCTCCATGTCAATATGGCAGAAGTATGTAACCTAACTTGGATCAATATCTTCAATTATGTAAGTAGATCTTGGTTCCCTTTCGATCCTTATAACCCTGTCATTCACTAGGATAGAAGCATAAGATAGATCTAATTGAACATTTCCACCTACTAAACTGGACCACTGTCTAGATAATAACATTCCATAACTAGGTGGTACTTCTACAATAGTAATATCTATTTTATAAGATTTTTCAGGACACGAAGGAAACTTAAATTTAACATTTTTCATTATTCCAATAATTGGAACCGACCTATTATCTATAGCATAGCATTTTCCATAAGTAGTATCCACATTCATTCCTAATTCTTTCATTACCCCATGAGGCATAATATTAACCGCCACCCCGGAGTCTAGCATATAATTTTTAACTAATTTATTGTTTATCAACAAAGTTAGAAAGAAAGGATCTACTTTAGTAGCATCTTCATTAATAGAAGTTCCTAGGTAAATAACTGGTAATTCTTCATTATCCTTTTGTTCCTTTGAATCTTTTTTAACAACATCATTTATTATCTTGATCATTTCATTCCTGCAATCAGTTAATTTAACTATTTCCATTAGAGGGATAGAAATTTTTACTTGAGATAATGCTAGAGACATGAATGAGGTACAGTTTGAAATTTTCTTACCATTACTTTGCTTATCCACGAGTTTGCTTATCTTTGATATCTAATCAACTTTCCTTTTAGGGACTTTAGGGACATTTGTCCTTATCTTATTTATCTTAGCATTCTTGTTTGAAATTCTATACATCCCTGCTACTTGTTCATTACCTGAGTTTACATTCCTATTCCTTAGGCGATACTTGCTAAGAACCTGTTCCATTGTTGCCACAGTGTAAGCTTCTCTTTCCTCTTTTGTTGTTCTTCTGACATCCGAGTTCTCATCACTATCTGAAAATACTTGCCACTCCTGTCGGTATCCCAACCTCCTGTAACTTTCATCTGGCATGTATTCTCCATCTGAATCATCACTATCTCTTGACCAAAAGGGTGTAGATGAAAGAGAATTTATCATAGGCCTCTTTTCATATCCCTAGTTTTTCTCCTCTAGAATCTTCTGTGCTATAAGGCATTGCTCCTGGGGGTGAGGCATTTTGCAAATGTCACACCAAAGCTCATCCCATATGAAATGATTATTTTTCTTAAGAGGGTTTGGAGTGTCTCTCTACTTTTTTAAAGGCTTTCCATCTTTCCATTTTGTATGATAAGGCATGTCCTGCAACCTGTATTTGTCATTCCTGTGGAAGTTTCTATCATTCTTTCCTTCTTGAAAATGACTTTTACTTGATTGCAAATTTTTCACCAAATTCATCAGTTCATCCATCTTATCATTTTCTTCATTCTTCTTCGGGACTGTAGGATTGAATAGCCTGGGATCATTTCTCTTATCAACTCTCCCTGCAACTATTCTATTATTTTCAATAGTTAATGCAATTTTTAAAGCCTGTTGTAATGTTACCAGGTTATGAGACCTTATCTCATAATTTGTTTTCACATCAAAGGCTATCAAATAAAAAGTGATTAGAAAGGAATCAACAGGGCGAATTTCTTTTGGAATTTTATTCAACACCTTATTAAATCTTTTGTTAAATTCCTTCACTATCTCATTCACATTTTTCCTTATACTAGTTAATTCATGAGATGCAAAGGATGGGTCTCTGTGATCCCCAAACTCTTCAATAAATTGATCAACAAAGCTTTATCAACAGGTAATAGATCCATCGGGTAAATTTCTATACCATTCGTCTGCACTATCCTTGAGTGAATGTACTAACATTTTCATATGCACATCTTCATATGTTATATCAAATTCATAAACAACATTTTTAACATTTATTACATGTTATTCTGCTAAATGTGACCCATCGCCATTAAATTTAGGGATAGCAGCCTTTAACTTGTTAGGTATTGGGTCAAGATAGCATAATATATTTGAAAAATCCAATGGTTTATATCTCTCATTAATTTCTAGATTTATATTATTGTTATTCTGAAAATTTTGATTTTGGCACACAGGATTACCTCTCTAGTATTGATTTGCCTGGTGACCATGCTGACCTGTGTGAGGTTGTTGAGCCATATTCATCAGATTGTGTGCCCATCCTCTATGTTGCTGATGTTGTTGATGTATAGGATTCCCAGGTTGTTGATTTGTGCCCATAGCATATTGTTGTGCATGATATTGGCCTGCACTCATGCATTGAACCCTGCATTTGTTGTGTAGGATTTCTTCTAGACTGTGTATTAATATGATAATTTTCCCCTCTTCTTTGTGTGTAATTTCCATATTGCTGCAAGCATTCATCGCTTATATTATCTGTATAAGTATTAAAAACTTGTGCACCACCCTGGCTTTGTGCATGGTTTCCTAGATGTGTACATTCTCCAGCATTTCAATCATGATTATATTTATTTTCATCTTCAATATATTGACTATATACTTTATTTCCTCCCACATTAATGTTTCCATTATATAAATAATCACTTTGCTGTATGAAATTCTCTATTACCTTTTATATCTTCAAAGTTGGTGTGAATATTTTTATTATTATACTTATTTTCCTTCTGTGCAGGCTGGTAAAAATTTCTTGGTTGTGCATTATTGTTACATATGTTTTGCAGGTGCAAATTTGGATTGTTCATATTATACATTTGTGCTCCCTTGTTGAGTGAATCATATACATAATGATCTCTCATATCATGTGTGAAAATTTTATCCGGCTGGTCATCAAACTTTTGGTAACATTTTTCCCATCCTTGTTGCATTTTCACCAATTTCTCTCTGTTATTGACATGATTATTATATGAATTAATATTCATTTGTAAGTGGGGGTTTCTTTCACCATATATATTGTCATCTTGGGATTGTATATGAGTAGCTTGTTGCGCATGGAGCTTTGAATCTTGCCTATCCCCATCCTGCCAACATTTATCCTCCACTTGGTGCGCATATTTTGGTGGGACTGTTTGTTTTAAATCCTATGCAAAATTCTTTTGAATTTGCGTGTCATCATTATAGTGTTGCATGTGATTCTCATTGTGTTGTCGATTATCATTATTGCCCAGCATATTATTCATCTGGTAATTGTCAACATGCTGCTCATGTACATTATAATGGCTTTGTGCAAGCTCTCTTAGCTACTCACGCAAGCTTTCATGTTGTTGTGTATAATACTTTTGCTGATTATTGTTTTTGACATACTCCCTTTGACTTTGCGCAAGATGGTGAGTTTCATATGGATGCTCACGTGGGCTCCTAGATTGCCAGATTTGATCTTGACAATGAATATTGCTTACTTGTTGTTTTGCGTGAGTAGCTTTTGCATCATTTTGGCCTTACGCAGGTATATAACTATTGTCTTGTTATTTATAAAAACATTTATTGTCATTCTGCTCATTGTTAATACTTCTTTTTACACAACCCTGTGCAAGTGGATAGGTATCATTTACCTACTATGGTGTTTGGTTTTGATAATATATATTATCATTATGTTTATATATATTATCATTATCTTTATAATAATCATCCTCCTGCGCAAGTCTATGATCTTTATTTGGCTACTTGCGTGTATTATTATTAATATGTTGCTCACTATTCTGATTTTGTGCAGGTTGATGACTGTTGTTTGGATACTCATGTGAATGGAAATTTGCATAGTGCTCATTCAATATAGGTAACTCGCCTAAATACGAGCCCGGATACTATGCATTTTTATTATTTGCATTGCCCCAGCATTTTATTTCTTCAACGTGTTGGGCATTATTTTGATTTTGCACAAGTTGATGACTGGCTTGCTGCGCAAGCGTATTTGGCTCTCGCACACTATGCCTTTGTTGTACATTTTTATTTGACAAGTCTTGCATATATATGCTTGGATAAATGATATCCGGCATTTGCAACCCTTCACTGTGCAAGTTATACTTGTGTTGATCCCTTATGTCATGTATTAAAGTATTAGCTTGTTGAGCATTATACTTTGGGTAGTATATTTTATTATAATGCTTTTCTCCACTGATTACATGATGGTTGGATAACCCTTTATTTGACAGCAAGTAAGAATCATTTTTACTTTGCCCATAAACTTTAGGGTATTCGTCTTCAATATAATCATTAACTCCCATTTGATTTTGTAGATAATTTTCATTTTCCTCTATTATTAACGTGCGGGTCAAGTTTTTCTTCATTTTCTTGTGTGTAACGCCCCGCCAGGCAACCCAAGAGGACAAGACATAAAACCTCTATAAAATGCAAGTAGTGAATTTTTATTTATTTATTTATTTATTTTAGCTAGAATAATATTCATCATTACACTTCATATTTCTAAAAGAAGAAATAATTTTCTACTACTTGAATGTAAGATTTATACAACTTAAGTCCTCCCGGGTTCCCTAACGTCGCTACTAAAGCAACATCATATAAACCATTTACATGCATAAGATATTCACAGAATCATGAGCTTAAAAGATCTACATTCATTTTAATGCACCAAGTTAAATGTCCCTAACTTATTTTTTTTATTAAACATAGGTTAATCATCCAACATCATTATTCTTTTTATCAACTCATTCCATAAATTCATATTGATTTCATCTACATCTACTATCCTTTATATCACTTTTCTCAAATAATTTAGGTAAGAGATTAATATTCATTAAGGTAGGCATTATCCTAGGTACTTTATTAACATGAAGCAAGTATTAACATTATAATCAAGTTACTATTTTATTGCATTTTTTCATAACCATTCATTGTTAATAATTCCAATCACTAATCTATCATTTCTCAATAATCTCTTTGAATTCTTTCATCAAGAGAGAATACATTATTGTTGTGATACATCATTATATATAATTATATTTAAGATTATTTCTTTTACACATGGACAACATAAGAGGATAGGATAAATAACATAAACACTTTCTTTTAATGCTAGTAACATGTCCAATATTCCACATTCTTTTCCCTTTCTTTTACCTAGAACTACCCATTCCCTTATGCATTGCTTTGAATTGAGATTGCATCAATACTACAAGACTCTTTTTAGGAGATTAAAAATTACATGAATACAAATACATAAGTACATCTCAACATATTAAAATATCCAATAAAAAATCTTCAACTGCAGATCTGGAAAGGAATATGTGCTAGGATCATCCAAAGAATCACGATCAATACCTCGATATAAATATTAACCACCCAACCATGTGGAACCAATAGGCCCACTCCCCCGAGCTAGGAGATAGAACCAAAGGCCCATACAAGAGGTAACAACTAGGAAATTCCTAAGGTGGTGATAAAAATTTCCCCAAAGTCACAACACAAAAGAAAAGACAAGAAGACCACAAGGACTACCAGAGGCATGATCAAATTTAGTAGAGACTCTAAGCTACAAGCTAGGTGAGTGTCATCGCATAGCCCTCACCCCTTGGGTTGTCCTGGTACTAGCCACTCTTGGCCCCGGCCCCCAAGTAGGCACATGCGGAACCGAATGCCTCTCGTACAGACAAGGTCATCCAGTCGTACCTACGCATAGGTACCTTCTCCCACTCCCATCTTTAGTCTTTACTAGCACTAAAGGCATGGGCGAGGCATAATTAATCTTGATTAGTGTGTAATTTCCCATTCCAATAATCTCCCATTCCCAATTCATTTATTTAGGTTATCACTTGATTAAATAACTCATAGTAGGTTATCCTGGTACTAGCCACTTAGGGCCCCGGCCCCTCACTATGAGCCACTCACCTAGTGTACTTAGGTTCCCTAACATACATATAAAAATCATAAGAGCATAATAGATCCATCATCAATAATTCATATCAATTCCATAACAACATTTGATTGAGTTTAGGAAAACATATGTTGTCCCTAGTCCACGTGACAACCCTAAACCCAATATGGCATACAGAATGTTCCAAACATATAAGAAGACATCCAAGTGATATTATAAACATATTCAGAGTATACATAGATCCAATTAACCAAAAAAAAAAAACATTCTAATAGCCTCTGGTGACCATACGAAACCTTAAAACTTAATGATGTTCTTAAACTGAATTATTTCAAGCAAGGATTAAATGCAAAGAATAGTCATCATAGAACAATCATCCATATCTTCCACAAAAAAAATAATAAAGGCAATCGCTTCAGTGGAGATTTAGATAACATAATTATGGACTCTCAATTTGATTTTTAGGAAGATCCAACGGTGGGAAAGAAAGTTATGACTTCTGGTTTAAAACAGAAAATTCTGGTTAGGGTTCAAACTTGCCTTCACTAAAACGGTTGTAATTTTCACAAAACATAATAAAAATTCTCCAAACCAATTGGAAATGAAAGATAAGACTTAGGAGAATCTTTTATATCAAATTTAGACTTTTATATAATCATATCAGCCTGTAGCATACGAATACATTTGACAGAAAATTCAGAATCGAGAATGGACAGGCATAGTCTGCCAAAATGTCAAAAATAAGGCATTAATTCGACCCTAAAAATAAAATCAAAGAGATACCCATTTGAGATCTGTGAATTTTACTTCTAGAAAATCAATTTAGTAAAACCCTAGATGCAACTTAAATTATTATAATAATAGATCTCCAAAAATGGGTTGCTAAAAACCTTAGGAAAACACATGCCAATTCTTACAAACAAAAACTCAAAACTTTAAAATAACCATAGAAATTAAAAGTACAGATATAATAAATAATTATAATATATAAATAGATCCATAATCTATCAGAGACATAAAGTAACTAACATATTCAATCCATACCTCATGTCCTACGAAGGTTGAATCGAAGAAGGAAGGAAACAAAAGAGAAGACAAATCCAAACTTGAGATGCATCCTTCAAACCCTATCCACTTTCAGAAATCTCCATGAAAGAAAGAAATAATTTCACAGCAAAGAATCCCTCTCTCAACTACTGAAATTCTCACAAAAATATCTCTCTCCCAAAAGCAAAGATAACTAAAAATTCTTAAAGACATATGCTTACAAACTCTCCCTCACATCTCCAAGTTTTCTCTCCAAAATCTCCATGAAAAGTAAGGCCATCCTCTCCTCAATGCTTCAGCCCCAAAATCTCCTCTCTTCAAATGAGAAAGTAGTGCATATAAATAGATTTCCAAAGGTTGAGAGGAAAAGTAACCAACTCCCAACTAACTCTTAACTAAAGGGTATTATAAAATAACTTAATATCATACAACTATATTACTCAAATATACAATAAAAGATTATTTTTATTCATTCATACACATATGTAATAGTATCCTAACATATATGCATATTCCATCATTAATTACATCAATATCTATATATATAACCTATCCTCATTATTAATAATTAACAATTGAGAATAATATACCTCGCATTATTTAATATTTAATTATTAATAATATTATACTTTACATTAATCCCAAAATATACACCATCAACAATATCTACAATAATTAACATATAATCACATATAAATTATATATATATAAATACATATATGTGTGCACCCATATATATATTTCCATATATATATATATATATATATATATATATATATATATATATATATATATATATATATATATATATATATATATATATATATATTATATAGATACATGTCAAATACCAAACACTATAATCTATAAGATTATGAAGTAGTAGATCACAATATTATTACCTATTTATAATTGCTATAGGATATAACACTGAGGTAGAATAAAATCACATGCCTCAAAATAAATCTAATCATCCAAAGAGGCCATACAAATCATCTATGAAACATATCGAGAAAACCATAAGATCAAACAAGGTCAACCAAAGTCAACAAGGAAAGTCAAGCCAAACTCCTGAAACATAACATAGAAAGATTAACTAAGAATCATACCAAGAAGGAGAAATAAATAAAATGAGTAAAAAAATCATACAACCAAATGAATTCAAGTGGTCACAAGGCACTAACTACAACCATGCCCAACCGGGTGCGTTGGATCTGGGTTTTTGACCCAAAGGTTGACTGACAAAGAAGGAACCTTAATATTTCCAAATTGGAATAATGACAAAGGAAGACTCATGTAGGGGCCTTAGTACTATCTCCATAACAACAACCATCAAGGATTTGAGGGCATGCTCAGACCTATGAAGCCAGGTGAAGTCGATGCCCAGTACCTGCAAGCCTGCATCACAAGAAGAAATACATATGCACGGATATACATATAAAAGAAAACATTGCAGACAGATGACCAAGATCGATACATCGTGTGGACCTCAGCTATGTGAGTAACTACGACTTCGTCCTGAATCATGAAAACACATCATGTATATATATACACTCAAAGCATGTAGCATCATCATAATGAAGGTTAGAATCTCAAGCATTGTGTTAGTCTCTTATCAATACTAATAATAAATTAACATAATCAAATCATCAAGTGAGATACAAGATTCATCCAAGGTAACCTTAATAGAAGAAAATATAAATAACCACTTATATATATCTATCAAGTACATATCATATAACATCCTAACTATGTTCATAAAGGTCTTGTAGGTACTCAATACATACATGGAGATAAATACATACAAAAATGATACCTTTAGATAGTATGTCTGATATTAGAATCATTGAGTACTAGCTTATGAAATTATTATAAACAACTATAGGAATAGATCAAACAAGTATCATGTACAACTTAAGCTATAAGAAAACATCGAAAGATCTTAATTCTTTCAAAAACACAAAACTTATATTAGGGTTAGAGGGGTATTACACTGTGAATGGAACAAATAAAGATTACCTTGCTGAGGCACATCATTAAAATGATTTTTCATTTTATCAAATTTTTCTTGTCTTCTTTCTCCATATTGGGCGTGAGCATTTTGAGGACGATTATCACCATTTATTTCACTGTCATGATCATGTTGTCTTATGTCACTCTCTTTTTTCCAATGACCTTCATCATGGTTATTGTTTCCCATTCCAATTTCTATATATTCTTCATATTGCCACAAATGGTTTTGGTTCACCAAACTAAAACCTTTTTTGTGATTCCAATTATCTGAATCACTATTCTGGCATTGCCCAATTAAACTTGTTCCTTCATTGGCATCAAACAACAGATTATTATAATTATTTAGAATACACTCAGCACCCTTCTTATGTGGGGAGTATACTTTAATGTTTTGATATTTTGATTGATTTCCCCTTCATTAACCTTTTCTCCTTCATTGAGTTGCTCTGATCCTTTTATACTCTCTAGAGGAGTGACAATATCATCTCTCTACAATCCAAAACATTCTAAAATATCGATTGGCTATTTTCTGAATCTTTTCTTATCATGAATATGTTAGGAAAATTGTCGAATTGATTGTTGCATCTGGATATCAACTTTGTCATCTTCTTCCTCATTTTGGTAATTGCACTGATTGACGTTTGAATGAAAAGGATTTATATTATTTTCCTCACTGCTCTGACTACTCCCACTATGATGAGGATCTTTGTTCTCATATGGTTCATTCGGGGATTGTTTAGAACCAATATGTGATATCTCCATATCAAGATTTTTGAGTTTCCTTGGCCGATTATTGAAATCTAATTCAATATGGTTGTCTTTTGCTTTATGCAAAGATCTTCTTCCCCTCATTAGTTTTATCACACTTTACTAAAAATTGATTGTAGAGTCGCCACCACACTGTCGTGCAGAATATATAACTGTTCTGAGTCCTTTATCTAGTAGAGTCTCTATAATAGTAACCCAAGATTTTGAAATTGTCCTTTACTGATAGCGTCCCCAACAGAGTCGTCAATTTGTTGGTGCTCAAAAATGCTGGATCATTTTGAGGCCAACTGACAGGCACAAACAAGTGCCTCTGTAATTCTGACTCGATTGAGCCAAGGTTGGTAGGTCTGAATCCACAAGTGCTCTTAAACTGCACAGACAAAAGCAATTCCTTCCAAAGGGGTAAACAATCCTTGGAGGAAAATAACCTAATCTCCTAATAACTGAATAGTATGATATCTAAACTAAAATCTAAAACCTAATTGAATGCTTTGTAAAGAGAGATTATCAGATTTTATTTTGATGCAGGAGCATCCTGAGTGTAAGAGCAATCTTGCATCACCCAAAAATATTTCTGGTTTTGTTTTCAATAAGGGCTATCTTGTGCAAAGTTGTTATTTATGGAAACTTACTATTTTTAGTAAGTTGGTCATATAATCTCGGAATGTTCTAATTTCACAGGTGGAGGTTCATCTCAGTCATTTCAGCCTACCAATTGAGTTTCATTGCCATGTCATCAGTATTGGTGAAGTTATTGAAGTTTTTGGGTACGAAATCTTTGAGCTCAATTTTCAAGGCCTTAGAGACTTCGGATCGTGATCAACCCCTAGCTGATTGGCACTTGCATGTGCTAGGTACTGTATATCTCGTCATGGCGTTTCTAAAAAATGGTTACAATATAAAAACAGAGCTACGGTTGAAAAGTTATGGCCTCCAGAAGTTGAGCTACCTAAAATCATATTTTGTATTTCTTTTGAGCCGACCCTGTTGTGAAAATAAAATAATTCTATGTATAGTCGGCCTTAAGGGCTAAATTTTTGGGACCTTCTCGGGCGGTGGAAATTTCCTATATAAAAAAAGGCCTGTAGTGTTGTCTAAGGCAGTGTTGGGTAGATCTAGGTAATGATTCGAGGCTTTGTCCTATAGAATATTGTAAAGGGAATGCCCATGTGGCTTTGCATATTGTAATTCTAAAATTTGTAATTCCACATTTGTGGAGATAATAAGAAGCCCATTTTTATGTTCTTGCAAATTGTTGTTTCTTTGTTTCTGTTATGTGTTTGTGATATTAAGGGGTAATTTGAGAAGTGACCCTGTCATGACCCAGGTGTGAAGAGGAAAACCAAGATGGTTAACCTCCTCCCTTGTTAGCCATGATGAATCTTCAATAGGTCATCCTTTCCACTTGACCAGATATTTTTTATATGTCATGTTCCTTGTGCTTCTGCCAACACGACTGTCCAATATATCCTCGATCTCCTTGGTAGCTGAACCGGTTACTGGAATACTCCACTGTGTTGTTGTGATCTCATCTTCAACACCTCCCTCATGATACTTCATCAGATCTAAAATGTTAAAAACTAGTGAAATAATCAGCTCATTAGGCAACTCGACCTCATATGCATTTCCTGAATCATGCTTCTTCACTATCTTACATGGCCCAAACTTTTTCATTTTCAACTTGTTATATGTACCAACTGGAAATTGCTCCTTCTGCAAATGAACCATGACTTCATCTCCAACCTGAAATTCTTTATGCCTCCTTTTCTCATCTGCCTTAGCCTTATGCTGCACATTCATCTTGGTAATATGCTTCCTCACCTCCTCATGGATGTTCTTCAAGTGTTCTGCAAAATCCTCAGCTTCAGCACTACTTATTTCTCCTTTATCTATCTTTCTCAACTCAGATGCATTTCTTGGACTACTTCCATATACAATCTGGAATGGTGATTTACCAGTGCTCCTGTTAACAGAATTATTGTATGCAAATTTTGTCTGTGGTAAAATCAAATCCCATCCTGTTGGCTTATCTCCAACCAAACATCTTAGCAAATTTTCCAAACTCCTATTCACCACCTTTGTATGTCCATCAGTCTGTGGATGATGTGATGAACTGAATTTCAAATCTATCTTCAACTTCTTCCATAATGTATGCCAGAAATATCCAACAAACTTAGTGTCCCAATCTGAAACTATGGTCTTTGGAAAACCATGTAGTCTCACTACTTTTAAAAATAATTCTGCTACATGAATAGCATCATTAGTCTTCTTGCAAAGAATGAAATGTGTCATCTTCAAAAATCTATCAATTACCACAAAAATTGAATCATGTCCCCACTGAGTCCTCGGTAAACCAAGAACAAAGTCCATACTGATATCCTCCCAAGGTTTCTCTGGTACAGGTAATGGCTGATACAACCTTGTATTCTTCTTCACTCCTTTCACCATCTGACATACTCTACAACTCTGTACAAACTTCTTGACATCTTGATGCAACTGTGGCTAATAATAATTCTCACTAACCAAAGCAATGGTTTTATCACGACCAAAATGTCCAGCCAATCCTCCACTATGTTTCTCCTTGATGAGATTCTCCCTCATAGAACTTCATGAAATGCACAACTAACTCCCTCTAAATAGCATATCATCCTAGATGATGAAATCCAACCACTTCGTTATGTCTAGAGTAACAGGTTCTTTACAAGCTTTACAAGCTTCACCAAAATCAAAATCCTCTGAATACAAATTCTTGAGTTCCTTGAACCCAACCACCTCAATATGCATCTCTGTCAGCAATAGTTGCCTTCTGCTAAGAGCATCTGCAACCCTGTTAAACTTTTCACTCTTGTGTTTCAAAACAAATGTATAACTCTGCAAAACTCAACCCATTTCAAATGTCTCTAATTCAACTTTCCTTAACTATTCAATTATTGCAAAGCTTGATGATCAGTATACAAAATAAACTCCTTAGGAAGTAGATAGTGTCTCCACTTCTTCAATGCTTGAACTATAGCATAAAATTCATGATCATAAACAGAATATTTTCTCTTGGCATCATTCAACTTTTCATTGGAATAAGCAGTAGGTTTACCTTCTTGGCTCATAACAGCTCCTATTGCAGTACCACTAGCATCACAGTCTACTTGAAACACCTTATTAAAATCTAGAAGTGCTAAAACAGGTTGTTTTGTAATTTTTTGTTTCAACAGTTTAAAACTCTTATCTGCCCCATTAGTCCACTTGAACTCTTTTCTATCCCCTCTCATTGTTTCAGTCAAGGGTCCACAAATACTGCTAAAAATTTTGATAAACTTTCTATAAAAGCTAGCCAAACCATGAAAAGATCTTACCTCCTAAGCACTCCTTGGAGTAAGAAATTCAAGGATAGCTTGTACTTTCTTTGGGTCCATTTTTAGACCTTCTGCTAAAATTACAAATTCTAAATACACTAACTCTTTCTTCACAAAATTGCACTTCTTCAAATTTATCAATAATTTCTCTTCTCTCAGCTTCTCAAACACCATACGAATATGCATCGTATGTTCTTCCAATGTCTTACTAAAGATCAAAATATCATCTAGGTAAACAATGACAAACTTACTCAGAAACTCTTTTAGAACCTCGTTCATGAGTCGCATGAAAGTGCTTGGTGCATTGGTTAGCCCAAAAGGCATGATTAACCACTCATACAGTCCTTCCTTTGTCTTGAAGGCAGTCTTCCATTCATCTCCTCTGATCTAAATTTGATGATATCCTCTCTTCATATCTATCTTTGAGAAATACACAGCCCCACTCAAACAGTCCATAATATCATCCATTTGTGGAAATAGAAACCTGTACTTGATTGTGATCTTGTTTATTCCCCTGGAGTCTATACACGTCCTTCATTCTCCATTCTTTTTTGGTGCTAATACTGCTTGTTGGAGCTCTAAATTTTGGGCAAAATTTGGAGTCCTATATAGTGATAAAATCTTAAAAAATGACCTCTTAAAATTCATGCCCAATAATTAATGATGGAGTACATGAAATGGGATAAAATATTAAATTAATTTTTAATTAAAAAGTTGAGATATTATAGAAGGAAGCTCTATGACAAGAACAATCAAAATTCTATGATCAAAGCCTTCAGAAAATGCTGGAATTATGACCTCTTGCAAAGATGATGTTGACAGAGGTAGAAGATGGTCAAATTTTAAAAATCTAAAAAGGACCTAGTTTAGGAAATCAAGTTTCTTATCTCCAATAAAAATCTTAGTTTTCCACAAGGTGTTTTGGTTTTTCAACCAAGCCCAAATCCGAAAGTTAGGTAGTTATTTTTTAGTTAGTTTATCATTTTTTCAAAACAATTTGTAATAAGGGTGTATCGTTTCACCCTAAAGAGGTGTGAAAGCCACTCAAACATGTATATATACATAATGTAAAATTTAAATAAAGGGAATACAAGAAAGATTTTCATAGAATAGAATTTGATCACAACTGCAATATGAACTCTAATGTACTATTTTTTCAACATTAATAAAGATAAGTGCTTTTCTTTTTTATTTGTGGTTATAAGTTATATGTTTTTAATTAGTCTTTCAAATTACTCTATGAACCAAGCTATCCTACTGTGTTCTTTCATTGATTCATTTGTTTAGTTTAATTTATACAATTTGAATAGTAGTTGCATGGTCTGAGAACCTGTTATTGTTCCTTTCAGGCTCTTAAGTTGGGTTAAAATCCATAGGACTAATTGTATAAGTTATTTAAATTTTTGCCTCAACTGAAGCCTGTAGGATGATGGTCTCACTTTATAGGAGTGAGTTACCTTAAAATCATCTCTAATTGTACATAAGATTGAAATTTTTATGACTCTATAGCCCAAGCATTTAGAAGGCACTGATCTAACTATTATTTGGAAATTGTCATTTGGTTCATACTTTGTGGTTTGTAGATTATATAATCATTATTTCAAAAATATTACTTTTGAGTCCTTAGTTTAATCCACTTTAGTCAAGATTTATAGAATAGAGATTATTAGAGGAATTGTTGCTTTCCTCCAAGGATCATTCACCACCTTGGGAGGAATTTTGTTTATTTATGTACGCAGTTGTGTAACATAGAGAATTTGATAGTTTAAAGTAATTTAGGCCTACCAGCCTTGGCTTGATTAAGCTAGGATTGTAGAGGTATCAGTATGTACCTGTCAATTGGCCAAAAGTGATCCATCATTTTTGGGCACCAACAAATTGGTGACTCTACTGGGGAGAGTTGCTCATAATATATATTGTGAAATTTACCTAGAATTTAAGATTTCGCAGATCAGAATCAGAAAATAGTTATATTAGTTTATTTGGAAGCACACTCTACTCGAAGAAAGAATCTAGAAGTAAGACATTCCTAAAATGAGGTGGCGACTCTATTTAACAAAACATTTCAGTTAGTGACTCTACTGATGGAGAAGGCCTAGAAGGGGATAAGTAAAGTTTTCCTTTTTAAAAAGGTGGCGACTCTATTGAAAAGAACCTAATGTATAAAGAAAAAAGTTATTACAAATTTAAATATTCAGTATGTACCAAAATACATACTCACATAAAGTATCAAAATTTTGTGACCCAAGACCAAAATTTATTATTGAAGTATATAGACCATTGAGTTTTGATAACATCCCCAGTGGTCAAAAATATTTTCCTCTTAAAATAAAAAAATATGCTCCAAAATTTTGTGGAGATGGATTAGAATCACCAATGGAGCATTTGTGGGCATTTTGTAAATTTATTCTAGATTGTCATATCTATGCAGAAGATGTGATTATGAAACTATTTGTAAGATCATTGACAAATCATGCAGGTTTACTTTTTAGTATGACACCTGAACAAAGTATATCATCATGGAGAGAGTTTGAGAAATGGTTTCTTGATATGTTTCATTATGAACAGGACAAGATTCAGGATCACAATATGGAACAGGACTCTTACATGTCTCCACTTGATGCATTTTTAGCTTGGAGAGATTTGAAGGGGAGTCTTATGCACATTTGTTAATAAGAACAGTGGACATTCTTCGAGAAATACCTTCAAACATTATGCCTTCACAAAAAGAAATCATGAGAAAGGTCAAAAAATTGGGAATTACATCAGATGATCCTTCTGTAAAGCTCCTTGTGCATATATTAGAAGAAGATGATGAAGACAAAAAAAGGGAGGCTATTGTTCAGATTGAACAAGGCCTTGTGCTCGATGATTATCTTGGTGAGGAAGATGACTACACTAGTTATACAGAAGATAAAGAAGCATACATTCATGAGAACCATAATAATACTTGTGATGACATGGAGGATAAAAATATGGATCAGATTGAAGAAGAATTTGTACATGATGAGATGTGTATGGAAACATGTATCAATGACCATGATGATGAGGAAGAAAACCTTCTCAATACAAGAGAAATTTCAGCTTTATTAGACATAGAATACCAAAGACACACTGAGAAGAATGGTCCAAATTTTTTCTCAATTGATGAAGGGTGCTCCCCTTAATGCCACAAACACATAATAGAAATAGAAAAACAACAACAATAATATGCAAGAATAGAAAATTGGCTTCTTATTATCTCCACAAATGTGGAATTACAAACTTTCAGAATTACAATATGCAAAGCCACATGGGCATTCCCTTACAATGTTCTTTAGGACAAAGCCTCGAATCAATACCCAGATCTACTACCCAGAACTATTCTGAACTGCCTAAGACAATAATACAGCCTTCCTTATATAGGCAATTTTCCACCGCTTGGAAAGGTTCCAGAATTTTAGCCAATAAGGCCGACCAACTTAGAATTATTTTATTTTACATTTTATTACATCATAGTCGGCTCAAGATAACTTTTGAAACCCGAACAGAAATTTTGAAAAAACTTATTTTCTGCCATTTCAGGTGGCCCAACTTTCGAAGACCATAAGTCATCACCAGTTGACCCGCTCGGCTATTATAACCCCATTTCAGAAATGCCACGAAGCGCTCTACAGGCTTGATTGGCGCAAGCGCCTGTCACCCAAATTTTTGACCTCATCCAGGGCCTCTAAAGCCTTCAAAACTGAGTTCAAAGTTTCTGTACCCTACTGCCAATACCGAAAATCTTTAATATCTTCAAAACTACACCTGATCTAGCCATGAAACTTTGCTGGTAGACTTATATGACCAAAATGAACCTCCAAGAAAGAAATAAGATCATTCTGAGCACATATGAAAATTACCAAAAATAGTAACTTTCCATAAATAGCAGCTCTGCACAAATAACCCTTATTAAATATAAAAACAAAAATATTTTTGGGTGATGCAAGATTGCTCTTACACCCAGGATGCTCCTGCATCAGACACCCAGGGTAATTTGAGAAGTGACCCTGTCACGACTCAGGTGTGCAGAGGAAAACCAAGACGGCTAACCTCCTCCTTTGTCAGCCATGATGAATCTTCAATAGGTCATCGTTTCCATTTGACCAGATATTCTTCATATGTCATGTTCCTTGTGCTTCTGCCAACACGACTGTCCAGTATATCTTCGATCTCCTTAGTGTCTAAACTAGTTGCTGGAATACTCCACTGTGCTGCTGTGATCTCATCTTCAACACCTCTTTCATGATACTCTGTCAGATCTGAAATGTTAAACACTGGTGAAATATTTAGCTCAGTAGGTAATTCTACCTCATATGTGTTTCCTGAATCATGTTTCTTCAGTATCCTACATGGTCCAAACTTCTTCATTTTCAGCTTGTTATATGTACCAACTAGAAACCGCTCCTTCCGCAAATGAACCATGATTTCATCACCAACCTGAAATTCTTTATACCTCCTTTTCTCATCTGCCTTAGCCTTATACTGTGCATTCATCTTGGTAATATGCTTCCTCACCTCCTCATGGATGTTCTTCAAGTGTTCTGCAAAATCCTCAGCTTCAGCACTACTTATTTCTCCTTTATCTATCTTCCTCAATTCAGATGCATTTCTTGGACTACTTTCATATACAATCTAGAATGGTGATTTACCAGTGCTTCTATTGACAGAATTATTGTATGCAAATTCTGTCTGTGATAAAATCAAATCCCATCCTGTTGGCTTATCTCCAACCAAACATCTCAGCAAATTTTCCAAGCTCCTATTCACCACCTCTGTCTGTCCATCAGTCTGTGGATGATGTGATGAACTAAATTTCAAATCTGTCTTCAACTTCTTCCACAATGTACGCCAGAAATATCCAACAAACTTAGTGTCCCGATCTGAAACTATGGTCTTTGGCAAACCATGAAGTCTCACTACTTCTCTGAAAAACAATTCTGCTACATGAACAGCATCATTAGTCTTCTTGCAGGGAATAAAATGTGCCATCTTTGAAAATCTGTCAACTACCACAAAAATTGAATCGTGTCCCCGCTGTGTCCTTGGTAAACCAAGAACAAAGTCCATGCTGATATCCTCCCAAGGCTTCTCTGGTACAGATAATGGCTGATACAACCCTGTATTCTGCTTCACTCCTTTTTCCATCTGACATACTCTGCAACTCTGTACAAACTTCTTCACATCTTGCTGCAACTGTGGCCAATAATAATTCTCACTAACCAAACCAAGGGTTTTGTCACGACCAAAATGTCCAGCCAATCCTCCGCTATGCTTCTCCTTGATGAGATTTTCCCTCATAGAACTTCGTGGAATGCACAACTAACTCCCTCTGAATAGCATATCATCTTGGATGATGAAATCCAACCATTTCGTCCTGTCTAGAATAACAGGTTCTGTACAAGCTTTCCAAGCTTCACCAAAATCAGGATCCTCTGGATACAAATTCTTGAGTTCCTTGAACCCAACCACTTCAATCTGCATTTCTGTCAGCAATAGTTGCCTTCTGCTAAGAGCATCTGCAACCCTATTAGACTTTCCACTCCTGTGTTTCAAAACAAATGTATAACTCTGCAAAAATTCAACCCATTTCAAATGTCTTTGATTCAATTTTCTTTGACTTTTCAAATATTGCAAAGCTTGATGATCAGTATACAAAACAAACTCCTTAGGAAGTAGATAATGTCTCCACTTCTTTAATGCCTGAACTATAGCATAAAATTTTTGATCATAAACAGAATATTTCCTCTTGGCATCATTTAACTTCTCACTGAAATAAGCAACAGGTTTACCTTCTTGGCTCATAACAGCTCCTATTGCAGTGCCACTAGCATCACAATCTACTTGAAACACCTTATTGAAATCTGAAAGTGCTAAAACAGGTTGTTCTGTAACTTTTTGTTTCAATAATTGAAAACTCTTTTCTGCTCCTTTAGTCCACTTAAACTCTTTTCTATCCCCTCTCATTGTTTCAGTCAAGGGTCCACAAATACTGCTAAAATTTTTGATAAATTTTCTGTAAAAGCTAGCTAGACCATGAAAAGATCTTACCTCAGTAGCACTCCTTGGAGTAGGCCATTCAAGGATAGCTGTACCTTCTTTGGGTCCATTTTTAGACCTTCTGCTAAAACTACAAATCCCAAATACACTAACTCTTTCTTCACAAAATTGCACTTCTTCAAATTTATCAACAATTTCTCTTCTCTCAACTTCTCAAATACCATACGAATATGCATCATATGCTCATCCAATGTCTTACTAAAGATCAAAATATCATCTAGGTAAACAATAACAAACTTACCTAGAAATTTTTTCAAAACCTCATTCATGAGCTACATGAAAGTGCTCGGTGCATTGGTTAGCCCAAAAGGCATGACTAACCACTCATATAGTCCTTCCTTTGTCTTGAAGGCATTCTTCCATTCATCTCCTTCTCTGATCCGAATATGGTGATATCCACTCTTCAGATCTATCTTTGAGAAATACACAGCTCCACTCAAACAGTCCATAATATCATCTATTCGTGGCAATGGAAACCTATACTTGATTGTGATCTTGTTTATTGCTCTGGAATCTGTACACATCCTCCATTCTCCATTCTTCTTTGGTGCTAATACCGCTGGTACAGCACAGGGACTCAGACTCTCACGGATCAATCATTTCTGTAACAGTTCATGTACTTGTCTGTTCAACTCCTCACTTTCTGCAGGTGTCATTCTGTGTGCTGCCTTATTCGGAAAACTCACCCCTGGGATCAAGTCCATCTGATGACTGATCTTCCTAACCGGTGGTAATCCATCAGGCACGTTATCGGATACAATATCCTGAAACTCATTCAACAAATCTGCAACTTCTACAGGAACATCTTCTATTTTTTCTTTACCAGCTTTTGGAATTAAAGCAAAACATACATGCTCATGCCTCATACCATCTAGAAAATTTCTTCCATCAACAAAATTTATCCTTGCATTACCACATACCTTTTCTTCAGTCTCCTTTAATGGTTTTAGCTTATGCCGCACTCCATCCTTTGTCAGGGAATAGATATTCGCACGACCATCATGTACAGCATATCTGTCAAACTGCCATGGTCTACCCAACAACATATGACATGCATCCATAGATATGATATCACACAATACCTCATCTTAGTATCCGCCAATCTTGAACTTCACCAGGCATTGTTCATTGACCATGACCTTGTGGTCATCCTGTACCCAGGCAATCCGATATGGATGTGGGTGTTTCTGTCTCCTGAGCTTCAACTTTGTCACCATCTCTTCTGACACCAAATTGTCAGTGCTTCCACTATCAATGATCACATCACAATATTTACCTTCACACTTGCACCTAGTGCGAAACAGGCTCCTCCTTTGCTCAGGTTCATTCTCACCACTCAACAGGACTCTTCTGTTAATCAACGTTTCTCCTCTTTCAGCATCTTCAGAATTTGATGATCTGGCATCTTCATCTACATGTGCAACTCTGGCCTGGCCTTCATTTCTTCTGTCTATTCTGCCTTGGCGCTGAGGACATTCAAATGCCCTATGACCTTCTTCTCCACAGTGAAAACATGTTCCACGGAAGCCTCCTCTTGCAGATCCTTGTCCTCTTCCTCTTCCTCTCTGATCTCTATTATTCTGATCCTGGAAGCGATTGGAATTATTTCTACGCTGATTCTGACTGCTACTGGCCTCATCCTTCTTTTTCAGATCTTCATTTCGGCCACCATATGACCGTCCACCAGATCGTCCACCGCGACCTCTTCCGTTTTGTCTGCTCTCGAACTTCTTGTTCAGCTTTTCCTCTACTTTTAGGGCAAATTGGTATGCCTCCTCAATACTGCTCATTCGAACCAGATTCAACTCCTCTTGAATGCTTGGCCTTAACCCATTAAGGTATCAGGCAACTTTCTCCTTATCAGCTTCTGCATGGCCTGTTCTGATGAGGATTTGATAGAACTCCTCTGTATACTCCTGAACAGATCTTCCTGCTTGCTTCAAACTTTGCATTTTCTTTAGTAGATCAAGCTCATAATCAACAGGAATGAACTGTCACTTCAATTTATCCACCATCCGATCCCATCTGGTGATTTTATCTTTCCCTCTTCTATTTCACTCCAATTGAATTTCTTGCCACCAGATCTTTGCATGACCTTTCAGTCTGGCCTTCGCAAATTTGACCCTGTCAGGATCCTCAACATCTTCATACTCAAAATATTCCTCACATTCATTGATCTAGTCGATCAATTCCTCTGGGTTAAGATTTTCAGAAAATGTAGGAACCTCAATCTTAGGTCTTTTCTCAATTTTGAAAATCGCTCGAAAAAGTCTTTCTTCCTCCTGGTTCACAATTTCAGCTTCTCCTTCTTGATATTCTTCTTCGGCTTCATCCTCGCTTTCGTCTCTGACATTAAGATTCATTCCTCTACGAATCTCTTCTTGTAATGCTCGCACTTGTCTCTGCAGCTCTCTAACCTCAGGTGTTACAACACCAGCTCTTCCGCCACGTTCTCTTCAGGGAGGCATTTTCGCGATGCGCACTGAAACCCTAGCCACGGTCCTGGTGCAAACTGCCTCACAGTCGGCGATCTATTTACACACTGAAGAACTCCTGCTCTGATACCACCTGATGAAGGGTGCTCCCCTTAATGCCACAAACACATAACAGAAATAGAGAAACAACAACAATAATATGCAAGAACAGAAAATTGGCTTCTTATTATCTCCACAAATGTGGAATTACAAACTTTCAGAATTACAATATGCAAAGCCACATGGGCATTCCCTTACAATATTCTTTAGGACAAAGCCTCGAATCAATACCCAGATCTACTACCCAGAACTATTCTGAACTGCCTAAGACAATAATACAGCCTTCCTTATATAGGCAATTTTCCACCGCTTAGGAAGGTTCCAGAATTTTAGCCAATAAGGCCGACCAACTTAGAATTATTTTATTTTACATTTTATTACATCATAGTCGGCTCAAGATAACCTTTGAAACCCGAATAGAAATTTTGAAGAAAATTATTTTCTGCCATTTCAGGTGGCCCAACTTTCGAAGACCATAAGTCATCACCAGTTGACCCGCTCGGCTATTATAACCCCATTTCAGAAATGCCACGAAGCGCTCTATAGGCTAGACTAGCGCAAGCGCCTATCACCCAAATTTTTGACCTCATCCGGGGCCTCTAAAGCCTTCAAAATTGAGTTCAAAGTTTCTGTACCCTGCTGCCAATACCGAAAATCTTCAATATCTTCCAATGTACACTTGATCTGGCAATGAAACTTTACTGGCAGACTTATATGACCAAAATGAACCTCCAAGAAAGAAATAAGATCATTCTGAGCACATACGAAAATTACCAAAAATAGTAACTTTCCATAAATAGTAGCTCTGCACAAAATAGCCCTTATTAAATACAAAAACAAAAATATTTTTGGGTGATGCAAGATTGCTCTTACACCCAGGATGCTCCTGCATCATCAATCCACCATGGTAAGGAGGTAGGCGGATCAGCCCATATTCAAGAGAAATCAAATTGTGGAGATGAAATAGAACTGCATGAATAGGAGGAAGTTTTAGGAGATAATGTCAATGAAGATGTTAGTCTTGTTGATGAAAACTTGATGATCCAAATGGAAATTCTCATGAATGTATGCCTGAATTCTCTATGTTCTTGAATCCATTGTTTGAAGAGGAAGTAGATGAAGATATGTCTAATTTCTCTATGTTATCGAATCCATTGTTTGAAGAGGATCCTTTATGCAATGGAATCCATCAGCATCATAATGAAGATACCAGTCCTAATTTTAAATTTGATGAAACTCATGAAGTGCATTCAGAGGGTGATATATTGTGGAGTTCATCCTTTGAGCCAGAGGTACACCAAACATATGAAGATGAGATGGAATCAGCTAGACATGATGAAGAGAATGTGTTGAAGCATAGTTCTAAAAAATTTAGAAATGTCCCAGCTGATCAAACTCTTGGTGAGAGAGAGTATGTACTTCTTGAAGATAAGATATTCTCAAAACCTTTTGGTGAGGAGAAAAAATATCTAAAATATAGAGATGGGACAGATTGTGAACAAGAAGGTATCCCAAAAAAGAAGACTAACCTAGAGGTTTGTATGATTAACCAAAATCTTCTATTTAGCAAGGATTGCAACGGACCCGATGATTTCTCAAGGGCTAAACATAGATTGGATGCCAAAGATCGTATTGATGAAGTGATGAGAATTGTCTATAAGGATGACATGTGTAATGCAGCAAGGTTAAAAGTGTTACGTGATCAAAATCAAGTGTTTGATAGAGGAAAGGATCAATGTTCAATTTTGGGGGGCCTAGGGCCACCCAATTTTACTTTGCATAAGATTAGTATGGATACTTGGTCTGCTTCTCCAAAGATAGTTGGAATCTCGCTATGCTCACATGGAGCATACGTCTCCAGAAAGAGCATGTTGGAGCTCTAAATTTTGGGCAAAATTTAGAGTCCTATATAGTGATAAAACCCTAAAAAATGGCCTCTTAAACTCCATGCCCAATAATTAATGATGAAGTACATGAAATGAGATAAAATATTACATTAATTTTCAATTAAAAAGTTGAGATATTATGGAAGGAAGCTCTGTGACAAGAACAATCAAAATTCTATGATCAAAGCCTTCAGAAAATGTTGGAATTACGACCTGCTGCAAAGATGATGTTGACAGAGGTAGAAGATGGTCAAATTTTAAAAATCTAAAAAAGACCCAGTTCAGGAAGTCAAATTTCCTATCTCCATTAAAAATATTAGCTTTCCATGAGGTGTTTTTTTTTTTCAACCAAACCCAAATCTGAAAGTTAGGTAGTTATTTTTTAGTTAGTTTATCATTTTTTCAAAACAATTTGTAATAAGGGTGTGTCTTTTCACCCTAAAGAGGTGTGAAAGCCACTCAAACATGTATATATACATAATGTAAAATGTAAATAAATTGAATACAAGAAAGATTTTCATAGAATAGAATTTGATCACAACTGCAATATGAACTCTAATGTACTATTTTTTCAACATTAATAAAGATAAGTGCTTTTCTTTTTTATTTGTGGTTATAAGTTATATGTTTTCAATTAGTCTTTCATATTACTTTGTGAACCAAGGTATCCTACTGTGTTCTTTCATTGATTCATTTGTTTAATTTAATTTATATAATTTGAATAGCAGTTGCATGGTCTGAGAACCTGTTATTGTTCCTTTCAGGCTCTTAAGTTGGGTTAAAATCCATAGGACTAATTGTATAAGTTATTTAAATTTTTGTCTCAATTGAAGCCTGTAGGATGATGGTCTCGCTTTATAGGAGTGAGTTACCTTAAAATCATCTCTGATTGTACATAGGATTCAAAGTTTTATGACTCTATAGCCCAAGCATTTAGAAGGCACTGATCTAACTATTATTTGAAAATTGTCATTTGGTTCATACTTTGTGGTTTGTAGATTATATAATCATTATTTCAAAAATATTACTTTTGAGTCCTTAGTTTAATCCACTTTAGTCAAGATTTATAAAATAGAGATTATTAGAAGATTTGTTGCTTTCCTCCAAGGATCATTCACCACTTTGGGAGGAACTTTATTTATTTATGTACGCAGTTGTGCAACATAGAGAATTTGATAGTTTAAAGTGAATTTAGGCCTACCAACCTTGGCTTGATTAAGCTAGAATTGTAGAGGTATTAGTGTGTACCTGTCAGTTGGCCAAAAGTGATCCATCATTTTTGGGCACCAACATCACTGGTACAACACAGGGACTCAAACTCTCTCGAATCAACCCCTTCTGCAATAACTCATGTACTTGTCTGTTCAGCTCTTCACTTTCTGCTGGTGTTATTCTATGTGCTACCTTATTTGGAAAATTGGCTCCTAGAATCAGGTCCATCTGATGACTAATCTTTCTTATTGGTGGTAAGCCATCAGGTACATTATCGGATATAATATCTTGAAACTCATTCAACAAATCTACAACTTCTACAGGTACATCTTCTACCTCCTCTTTACTAGCTTTTGGAATTAAGGCAAAACACACATGCTCATACCTCATACCATCTAGGAATTTTCTTCCATCAACAAAATTTATTCTTGCACTACCACATACATTTTCTTCTGTGTCATTCAATGGTTTTAGCTTTTGTCACACTCTATCCTTTGTCAGGGAATAGGTATTCGCACGACCATCATATACAGCACACCTATCAAACTATCATGGTCTACCCAACAACATATGACATGCATCCATAGATATGATATCACATAGTACCTCATCATGGTATCTATCAATCTTGAACTTCACTAGGCATTGTTCATTGACCATGATCTTGTGGTCATCCTACACCCAGGCAATGCGGTATGGATGTGGGTGTTTCTATCTCTTGAGCTTCAACTTTGTCACCATCTCTTCTGACACCAAATTGTCAGTGCTTCCACTATCAATAATCACATCACAACACTTACCCTCACACTTGCATCTAGTGCGAAACAGGCTCCTCCTTTGCTCAGGTTCATTCTCACCACTCGGCAGGACTCTTCTATTAATCAGTGTTTCTCCTCTTTCAGCATCTTCAAAATATGATGATCTGGCATCTTCATCTACATATGCAACTTTGTCCTGGTCGTCATTTCTCCTGTCAGTCATTCCTTGGCACTGAGGACATTCAAATGCCCTATGACCTTCTTCTCCATAGTGAAAGCATGTTCCACGGAAGCCTCCTCTTATGGATCCTTGTCCTCTTCCTCTTCCTCTCTGATCTCTATTATTCTGATCTTGGAATGATTGGAAGTGTTTCCTCTCTGATTTTGACTGCTACTGGCCTTATCCTTCTTTTTCAGATCTTCATTTTGGCCACCATATGACCGTCCACCAAATCTTCCACCATGACCTCTTCCATTTTATTTGTTCTCAAACTTCTTGTTTAGTTTTTCCTCTACTTTTAGGGCAAACTAGTATGCCTCTTCAATACTATTCATTCAAACCAGATTCAACTCCTCCTGAATGCTTGGCCTCAACCCATTAAGGTAATGGGAAACTTTCTTCTTATCAGCTTCTGCATGGCCTGTTCTGATGAGGATTCGATAGAACTCCTCTGTATACTCCTGAACAGATCTTCTTGCTTGCTTCAAACTTTTCATCTTCTTCAGTAGGTCAAGCTCATAATCAACAGGAATGAACTACCGCTTCAATTTATCCACCATTCGACCCATCTTGTGATTTTATCTTTCCCTCTTCTATTTCGCTCCAATTGAATCTCTTGCCACCAGATCTTCGCATGACCTTTCAGTTTAGCCTTCGCAAATTTGACCGTATCAGGATCCTCAATATCTTCATACTCAAAATATTCTTCACATTCATTGATCCAATCGATCAATTCTTCTGGCTTAAGATTTCCTAAAAATGTAGGAACCTCAATCTTAGGTCTTTTCCCAATCTTGGAAATGGCCCGAAAAAGTATTTCTTCCTCCTAGTTCAAGATTTCGTCTTATTCTTGATCAGAATTTCCTTCCCCCTCGGCTTCATCCTCACTTTCGTCTCTGACATTAAGATTCATTCCTCTGTGAATCTCTTCTTACAATGCTCACACTTGTCTCTAGAGCACTCTAACCTCAAGTGTTACAATACCAGCTCTTTCGCCACGTTCCCTTCATGGAAGCATTTTGGCGATGCACATTGAAACCATAACCACGGTCCTGGTGCAAACTACCTCACAGTCGATGATCTGTTTACACACTCAGGAACTCCTGCTCTCATACCACTTGATGAATGGTGCTCCCCTTAATACCACAAACACATAACAGAAACAGAGAAACAACAACAATTTGCAAGAACAGAAAAATGGGCTTCTTATTATCTCCACAAATATGGAATTACAAATTTTAGAATTACAATACGCAAAGCCACATGGGCATTCCTTTACAATATTATGTAAGACAAAACCTCAAATTATTACCCAGATCTACCCAGCACTGCCCTAGATAACACTACGGGCCTTCTTTATATAGGCAATTTCCACCGCCCGAGAAGGTTCCATAAATTTATCCCTTAAGGACGACTATACATAGAATTATTTTATTTTCACAATTTTTACAATACAAAATATGCTTTTAGGTAGCCCAACTTCCGGAGGCCATAACTTTTTAATCGTAGCTCTGTTTTTCTATTGTAACCACTTTTCAAAAATGTCGTGATGAGATCTACAGTGCCTGACATGCACAAGTGCCAATCAATTGGGGGTCGATCATGATCCAGAGCCTCTAAGGCCTTCAAAATTGAGCTCAAAGATTTTGTACCCAAAAACCTCAATAACTTTACCAATACTGATGATGTGGCAATGAAACTCAACTGGTAGGCTGAAATGACTGAGATGAACCTCCACCTGTGAAATCAGAACATTCTGAGATTGTATGACCAACTTACTAAAAATAGTAAGTTTTCATAAATAGCAGCTCTACACAAGATAGCCCTTATTGAAAATAAAACCAAAAATATTTTTGGGTGATGCCAGATTGCTCTTACACCTAGGATGCTCTTGCATCAAATATGTAAACTACAGAAAGAACCAAATAACAATTACAAATGAAATGAGATCAGTGCCTAATGCAAAATTGGAAATAGAGTCAATCACATTCAACCATACGTATAGTCAGAGACAGTTTTAAGGTAACTCACTCCTATAAAGCGAGACTATCATCCTACAGGCTTCCGTTGAATCACAAATTTAAAATAATTTATACAATTAGTCCTATCGATTTTAACCCAAATTAAGAGGCCAAAAGGAACAACAACAGGTTCACAAACCATGCAACTGCTATTCGAATTGTACAAATTAACCTTAAACAAATGAATCAAGGAAAAGAACACAGTAGGATACCCTGGTTCACAGAGTAATCTGAAAAACTAATTGAAAAATAAAAAACTATATAACCTCAAAAGCATAAACAACTTATTTGACATTTGCACTTGAAATTTTGAAAATTAGGTCCAAATCTGTAGTTCGGGAGATTTTTCCAATTGTGTCGTGATGTTCATTGTTTACAAATTTGTCTCAATATAAATATATTTTCCAAGGGTTCTCTGTGAAAAGACATGCCCCTTCACAGGACCTAATCCTAGTAACTAATTGTATAAAATACAAAATAAACCATAATAATGGTTTTAGGGAATAATATTTCCCATACAACAAGTTTGATTTGTTATGATCTTAGGTGTTCGTGCATAATAATCCGACGTTTAGTTCCTACACAAAAACACCTGACATTAGATAGTCCTAAAACCTAAAATCAAAATCATTTATTTATTAATTAATAATTAATTGAAATAAACTCATGCCATAATTTATAAATGTATTTGATAAATAAAGTGGAGTATAAATAAAAATTAAATATTAATCATAAGTTGCCCACATTAATTATCAAAACATAAGAAATTCCATTAATAAGATAATACTTAAAACATTAAATAAAAATATGACATTATGATTAGAATTTTACTTTTATTTACAAAATAAAACATAATGCATTTATATTTATTTTTAAAATATATCTATTTACAAACATAATGCAATGTAAATTACAACATAGAAATATCTTTAAAACACTAGGGTAAAGAGTTTTATAATTCACCCTTAAAAGGGGGCATTTACCCTAAATTCACAATAATATTTAAATAACTTCACATAGGGTAAGTATATATTTAATAACAACCCTAACATTATAAATACTTTTAGTGTAAAACCATCCAATAGAACAAATTTAAGGTTTTTAGAAATAAAATATTTCAAGACACAAACCCTAAAAATGAAGGTGAGAAATCAATTAATTATCATTTACAAATAAATTGCAATGGTAATGTATAATCACTTAAGCCCTTTTACCCTACAAGTTAAAACTTCAAAATTAAAAATAAAATTACAACAATGTAAAATTATATGATTACAATTAGGTATATGAAAACTAAAATTAATATCAAAAATATTTCACAACCCTAATACATAGTAATCTTTATCAACATTATTTACCTTATCATATTCTTCACTTTAGGGTTTTTAGGAGTAAATTACAAATTAAAATTAAAAACAATCATATTGGTAAAACAATAATTTCACAAATATAAAATTTCTATGACACACATACTAAAAAACAATATACTCATTCTCTTAATAATGTATTTCAAAAAAGGAAATAAAATTATTTATAATTAATACCCTTATTTATACATACATTCTCAAGGAATAGCATAGGTCAATCGGTAAGGGTAGAGTTAAGTAGTTAGGTAGGAAAAAGGACTGGTCGAGAGGTCAAGTGTTCAACTCCCTCTCTCCATTTTTTTTTCCTAAAATCGAAAAAATGAATAATACATAGGAAAATAATATTTCATCATTGATTTGAAAAGTAATTAAGAAAAGGATTACTCCCTAAGAAGTTGTATTGACTTCTCACCTGCACATGGAAAAGTAAATAAATTAGTTTCTCCTCCCAATCCTCTCGAAGAAAATAAATAGACTAACTGGTTAGGGGGTAGGAGGGTAGGTAGGTAGGAAAGAGGTTGGTTTGAGAGGTCGAGGGTTCAACTCCCTCTTGCCATCTTTTTCACCTAATTACTTTATTTATTAATTTTTAGAATAATTATTTATTTCAAAATGAATATGCATTAAATTAATTGAAATAAAATAATTAACAACCTTATATATGAAAATGGAATAATGACAAACATATATGCCTTTTTATTCATTTTAATTTTTTGGCATAGGGAAATTATATAAAACTAAAATTTAAGATCATACTTCCCTGATGTTTTTTGCATATTTAGAACCTGAAATTTCCAACGTCAACAAGTACTAACCCCTTTTTGTATCTTTTGTTTTTGCTTTTTGCTTTGTTTTTGTTCCCTTGTGCATGGATGTGGAGTTGTGATCCTTATTTTAGGGGCTTGTGTCATTAAACTTGGTGATGTCTTATCTCTTTGCAATTTCCCATTATCATCTATCTCTCATCATTCTCTCATTTTTCTTCTCTTCCTTTACCATGAGCATGAGTTTCTCTCATACTTCCACTAAAGTGAGGGCTAAATGTGCCATGCTAAAAACTAAGCACTTATGTGTTCATTTTGGGACCATTTTTAGCCCACTTTAGTGTGTTCCTTATAGTAAGATCTCACATTGCACTTAAAAGGATACATAAAATTAAGGTCCTCTTTCTTGTTGAAACTCGAGGTTGGCTTTAATCTCTTTGCACAATTTCTCATTTATCTATGTATTCACATGATTCATTTCCCACCTAGGTCATTTTCATACATTGTCATATTTCAGGATTTGCATTGATTTCCCACTTGATTAAACTCTTCACACTTCCCAAACCCTGGAATTACCCTAAAATTAGCCAATCTGAGACTAGGCCGAAGTCGGCCTTGTCCTTGGGGATTTAATTAAGGTAGCTCTGGGCCAATACGGGAGGTGTTTCCTTTGGGTGTTTAATTCGGGTCAGCTTCGTGAAATCTAAGCCCTGAAATATGTATAAAAAGAGACTTCTTCCTCTCATTTTTACATCCACAATCCATTAGCAATCGCATCTTCATGCAACCATTATCAAGCAAATTATTGTGCACTCAAGACATTCAAGCATCCATTAAAGGCATACATTCAAACATTCAAGCATTTCATTTCCGTCCATAGAGCTCCTTTCCCTATTGAAGGTCAAGCAAAGGAGTTTGCAATCAAGGAACGAGATCTACACTCATTTATTCAAGTCTTCTTCTCCACCAATTCAACATTGAGGTGAATTGCAACATCTACAACAAAAGGTTTTGTCTTACATGATTTCCTTATGGTTTTTGTGTTAAGTCAAAGCTATTGCATCGGCATTCTTGATCACGTTCTAAGTACAATTGCATCTACATGGTATGATATACTACATTGTTTAGCTCTCATCTCCACTACATTATAGCATTCTTTCATTTACATCTATTTCATTTCAAGGTTAATTCTTGTACAGGGGCTTGACTAAGGAAAGCCCCTCCCCACAATAATTTCCCCTTCTTTCTTGTGTGCAGGAGCAAGAGGCAAAGTTGTTGATCCAAGTTTTTGGAGTTTCAAAACTAGGGATTGATCCTTCACAAAATTTAGCAATTTTATGCTCATAGTATGAGGCTGAATTGAGCCCCAAGTTGGCATTGTCATGAGGATCTGCAAATTTCACAAACGGTAATTACATGTCTCAGGGTTCCAGATCTAGAAGTGTTCTCGATTCTGACATATTTTCAACAGTAAACCCAAATCTGAAAATTCATTCTTCTCCTAGCTCCAAGATGAGTTTGTTTCTTGTTCCTCTTGCACTCACTTTCACAGTTCAAATCTACATATCAGATCTACATATCATTTACATCTTCTCATAGGGAAAGGAAACCACAAAATCCCACATTGTGTGGATCGCGAATTTGCACCCTTACTCTTTTAGGTTGTGCTAATTGGATTCACCTTGTTGAGATTTTTGTATTTCCTAGTGTATAAAGAATTTGGTGATCTACCATTGATCACCTTTTTCCATATTACAATAATAATATTGTGGGTCAATAAACAAATATGATATCTTTCGACATACTTTTTCTTCCAAATATGGATGTGCTAGTATCCCTAAATGCTACTAGCATAGATACCTTAAATACATACATATATCTAAAGGATGTCAAGCAAAATCAACCTTGATGTCCTTGTCTAACTTATATCATAAGAATGATATAAAAATTTATAATTTAATTTCTTAATATCCTTTGTATAAATATATATTTAATATTTTTATTAACATATTATATTCTACCAAAAAGATATGTATATTAGCCAATATACAAGAAATGGAAACAAATAAGAGGAATAAGTTGACATGCAACAAATCTACATTGGTATAAATAAAGGTGGATAAGAAGCTAAAAACGTTGATGTTTTTAAAAATAAATGCAAATTTTATATAGATAATCATCTTGAAATGGAATTTCATGTTATCACTCATATTTTTTATTATTTTATTTTTTCATCTATTTTTTAATTTTTAAGTGTAGCAAAACAAGAATGTTGGCCCTTAAAAACACTAACCGAAAAGATCAAATACTACAAAATCAGTAACACGGCACACTAGCAAAACAGCTAGTAAACTTCCAATATTTCCATTTCAAACTAGTAGCAACAACTTGCCCTTGTTACTTAGGTAATCCTTGTTACTTAAGCGAACTGCATTGTATTAGTTAGCTTCAACCCAACATACTATAAAACATAATGTTAGTAATAAAAGCAAATGATTTTCACATACTACAATGTAAAAATTTAGTTTGCATGGTAATAAATTGTTTACCTTTTAAACATGACGATAATGAATTGTTTCTTCTTTTTATTTTTTTGATCGATAATATAGTACTTTTTATTAATGTAAATTGTTGTAGTGTTACAAAATGAAGATTTAACCCTTGAAGCCAATATTAGTCATATCACCCTTCCCACCGTCATCCCTACTATAGTCTGTCAACAAACAAAATAGGTGTTAACACCCATGCCCAAACCATACCCTACACAATTTTTTCACAAAGACCCTCTATATGTTATGCACATTTACTAACAAAACAGTGTTGTATCAACTATTCTATGTACTATCAAATATTTAACAAAAATGACCAGCAAATTGGAGGAATTGAGCCTTATATTTTCGGGCTTTGCCCATTGGGCCATTTATCCAAAATAGTCTTTAGGAACGCAGACCAGAGCTTGCCTTTCTTCTTGGCCCTATATTATTCTCGGGCTTCCCTTTCCAACTTCTTCCTCTCTGCCCTCCCACTCCCTTGTGTGGTCCCAAACTCCCAAGAAAGGTCATTCCTCCTCATCAAATAGAATCATTTTTAGTCACCATTGGACCTAGATCCAATTCCTTGCCAAAGGTTAAGCCAAACTATTTTCAGCTCATCGTTTGAAAGTAGAGCCAAACTCTAGACAATGTTTCCGCTATCTCATTCCCTTCACTTTTAACACAAGTTATTTTGAATCTGCAAAGGATCTAATTAGTGAATTAATCTTCTTTTTATACTTATTCAAGTACCAAGCTCTAATCTTCTCTGTAATGATTGCATTTACAATGATAAATGAATACCCTTCCAAGTGAAATCTATCTACATTTAGTCTTTTAGCTGCATTCCCTGCACTAAGGGCCACCTAAACTTCTACCTCATTGTTCATCCCATCCCCAAGACATTTAGCTACAATCACCAAGATATTCCCTTTCCAATATCTTGCCATGAAACCTCTCATCCCCAAGAAATTTAGCTACAATCACAAAGATATTCCCCTTCCAAACTCTTGCCACGAAACCTAGTCTTGAAGGCCCCAGATTACCCCTTCGATTCTCCATCAAAATCCATTTTGATCCACCATTAACATGCCAATTGTTTCTTCTTTTTATTGTTTCATAATATATGGCTCGTATTCTTTCAATTTAATTGGTATTTTGACACTTCAATTCTCAAATTATCTATAAAAAGCTTGATCCTTTAACAAAAAATGGCGAGCCTAAATATAAGGATAAGATGGCTCATTACATGTAATGCTGGTGATAGACTGACAAAAAAAAATAGACAAACTAAACTAAATTTGGTACAAAACTACATTTCAACCTCAGCCAGTCGTGATGGCCTCACCCAACTCATAACTGTCACCATGTACTTTGCCATATCCTGCTGACTATTCCAAATGAACTCAAATGTTTTATTTAGCTAACACCTCAAAAATTCATGCCACATTATGAGATGCCATAACAAATGTTTGACACCAATTGTTAAATCTGTATAATTTCAATCAACACCAAATAATAGACTTCGAGAAGATAATATTACCAAGCACCCAAGGCTGCACTCATCTGTCATTAATGAAACCTCAAGCTGGCAAGAAAACAGCCCATGTCCATACAGAATGACAAAGCACATGAGAATTGGGTGTACTTTTCTAGAAATTGTTGCTAAAATTCTACCTGGACACAATAAATTTCCAAGTTCAACACTTGCTTGACTAAAAAGGGCTTTTCTCTAAGCATTGACACGACTATAGAAAACTATTACACTCATAAGAGGTTGTCACTTCGCCTCAAACCACCCACCCAGCCACAAAAGTAATGTCATCCAGCCATCAGAAATCTAAATCTTGACAGAGGGGCCATTTTTTACTCCTTGGATTTAGTTTTCTGATGCCTGGATACGCTAACATGAGCCAAAAGGGTCGCAACAAGATAAAGTTTATGCATCACTTACATGTCTCAATCAACTACCCAATTTTACAAATGATGTCTACTAAACTCCTTTGCCAAGGAGCAATTAAGAGCATAGTCTTCTAATATGTTTTGCCACGTTAGTAATGTGCACCTCAACTACTCAGTAACTCTGATAATGAACTTGTATGTAAAGGTCTACGAGGTTAGGATGAGGATATTTGACGGTGACAAAAAATTCCCCATCCCTACACAATGAACATAAGCTTTCAAGCAAAAACAATTTGGTAAGCAAAATGATTGAAGCAGAGGCGCACAGCACATTGTCAAAGGAATAATCTAAATGTACTAGTGTTGAAAATAAAGAAGACTGAAAATCCACAATCAGCTGCTTTCAATAGATGCTGTAGCAAATTTGCTTAATAGAGCTGATTTTCCTTTAAAAGTACAAGTTTGGTAAAGCATGAAAATGAACCATCTAAAACAAGTAACTCTGGCATCTTGGCTAAGCATCAAATTGGCTGCCTACATGCATAGGACAATTAACAAAAATAGATATACCGACAATTGGACCTGGATGTGTTCAACAATGAAGAAAATTATTAAAATCACTTAAAATGATAGATTAGTGATTAAGAAGAAATACTACGTAAATTACAGAATTGCTAGTAAATTCAAAATCCAGAAAAACCTCACAGCAACATCAACTAACGTTGGCATTCATGAGCGATTTGAAAATGCTCAAAAATTGAAACATGCCAACGATCTTAACAAAGGGCTGGTAATTGTTGTCATGATTTTAAGTCAACATAACTCTGATCATTAATATCGTTCCACCAATAAATACATGTTTGAATTACAAAGCTAGTCTGTGTCATGATCTACTTTCTGCTTCTTCTTCTTCTTTTGCTTTCCCTCTTCAGGAACATGTGCCCCATTTGTCACATTCTCTTTTCCAGAATCAATATCCATGTCATTGCCAGCTTTCTTCTTTTTCTTTTTCTTTTCAGATTTTACCAACTCTTCATTTGTGATGTCAACTCCTGCATCATCCTTTTTCTTCTTCTTTTTCTTCTTTTCAACTACAAGCACATCCATTTGAGGCACATTGTTAACAGAAGACATTTAACTGTAACTTCATTATATAAAAAATATTTTTTTTAAAGATTTAGTTTTCTTATTCTGAAATTAGTTTCCTACAGTTCAAATCCATAATTTTCATTTTCTTTAGTACCTTTCTCTTCTTCACCAACCACTATCTCTTCATGACCATCAACCTCCATTTGATCTATGTGCTTCTTTTTCTTCTTTTTCTTCTCAGCTGCAATACACAAACAATCAAAATAGGTAAAATATATCTATTGTAACAGCCTGCAGGTGAAAACTTAAAAGTCTTAGTTTATCTTATGAATAAGCTTGAGAAAGTCTTATAGATTATCTTAAGAATTAGCTTGAGAAAGCCTTTAGTTTATCTTATGAATTAACTTGAGAATGTATGAAATGTAAAAGGGAAGACACAAATTATGATAGCAACTGTCGAACTGGCCTTTCAGACACTCACTTGGTTTTGACCATGTGATAAATCTTGTCAAAACTGACACATCCCACTGTGTCAGTTGTTATCCTAAAGGTACTGGTTTGCATTATATGCAACTTAATTACTACAATGTTAAAAACCACAAAATTTGACAAATCAATACATGCTGTTGTTAATTCATAAAATACTGACAACAGGCATATATAAAAATTCAAGTCTTAACTTCAAATGAACAGTGGTTAAGTCCATAAAAACCTTACACAGAAAATGACAACATATTACTTTAAAAAAAATTGTGATAGCAACAGAAAAACACTCCTTCATGGATATTGCATGTTAGCCTGCATACAGATGTCCATGTCCCACACATAAAACATAAATATTAATTTCAATAACAAAATACCAAAAAGATTAAAGGCAAAGAAATGTCATAGTTCTACGGTCCTAATAAAATCAAGACTACTGGATTTAAGAATTTTTAAATCTGAAAATCATGCTATTCCAAAAAAATCAATTAGCTGATTTTAGATAAAACATATGGTGTTTACTTTTTGTCCTTACATATAAATTGTAAGTTGGAATGTTTGGAAGCTTATGAAAGGAAATATGCAGTTAGATCCATCTGCAGGTGAAACAAAGACTTAAATATTTTGTTTCTATTAGAACTCAAAACTCTAGGATTTTCTTTAGAGAATGCTTTAAAGATTATTTGGCCTGATTATACTTTTGTTGCTTCTGATCATATTATAGATAAAATGAAATAAGTCATTCTGTTGAATAATAAGATAGATGAATTAGTAGTTGAGAAGGTGTATCCCTGCTCCAAGATTGTGTGTTACACTGGCTATTAATGGAAAACAGTTTGTCTTGTGCTCTGCTATACACCTAATGATTACAAGGATAACTTATTGACCTTTGGTTGTCGATATGCTGTAGTTTGCCTAGGGTCACTTGGACTTTTGGTAGAGACTTTGACATGATTGAAAATAGAGAAACAGATGCTGAGGGATTTAAAATTTACCTTTAAAGGTGATGAAATGTTTTTCTGGTCCAATATTAAGATTTTAATTTATATGATTCATTAAATGGTAGTAAAAGCATTTGGTTCTCTCAGTCAAATATGCAAAAAGAGGATAGAGAGTTTTCTACATTGGATAGATTATATTTTGACATGAACTATTTTAGTGTTCATCATGCTGATAATAAGAATGTGGTAAATGTGATTCATTTTGCATTGTCTGACCATCTTCTTCTGGAGTGTTATTTTGATGCTGAAGTTTCTCCTATTCAAATCCAGTCTCCTTTTCAAAGTTTTTTAAGCTTAGCATTTTCCAGATGAAGGATAGTTAATAATGAATGGGAGTGCAAACCTTGTAGAATATTTGCCATGCTAGAGGTAGAGGCAGGTCCAATTTTTCTAACTGTATTGGTCCATGGATGTTATTCAGATTAGTAGAGAAGGAATAGGAAAAGGGTTTCTTCGTCTAAGGATGTCCACCCTAATCCGTTTCATAGAAAGAAGTGAGAAAGACTCCAAAGGGATCCTTGTTGATCTATCTTAAAATAATTAGTATTAGAAATTGTTTAATTGAGGATGAGGTTCAAGTTCAGGAATGGAAATTTTATTGAGATCTTTTTACTACGGCTAGCTTAGATTCTGAAGATTTTGAGAATAGAGAGTTTATTTAATAAAATTATTTGTAAGAAAAGTATTGAGAATGTTGCTTTGGAATTGGATGAACCAATTTCATTGAATGAAGTAAAAAATGTTATTAGTTCGATTAGCAGTGACAAACAAGTCTTACAAATGTAAGAGAATGAATTTCTCCCCTTATAGTTCAATTTACTGCAACTTTATGAAGAAGCTATTTTGGTTGGTACTTTGGGGAAAGCTAATACAAAGAAACTAAGTTGTTGCCAAAATACCCAAAGAGGTTAACTCATTTGTAATTAAAAATTGGAATCCAATTGCTTTCTTAAACGTTTCACACAATTTTGACTAAAGATAAGTTGTCAGCTATGGACTGATCTTGGTTCGTATTTGTGGATCCACTTCAGGGTTCAGTTGTGTGCGTGTGCGGATTCTAGCTTCACATTATTTTAATTCTCTTATTTTAATTAGGAGAATTAAAATAATGAATTAATTATTTAATTGGAGAATTAAATAATAATATATTTAATTGTGAAGATTGGGTAAAGTAATTATTTAATTGGAAAATTAAATAATATATTGTGAGATTAAATTATTTATTTGGAGAATTAAATAATTTATTATTTAATTAGAGAATTAAATAATATAGAGATTATATTATTTAATTGAAAAATTAAATAATTTATTATTTTAATTAAAGAATTAAAATAATAATATAAATTGAATTAATTATGAGCTGGGCCCAAAATATGGCATCAAGGTTTTATTATTGCAAGGTCGGCCTTGGAGGCCGACCTTGCATTGTAATGATTCTGCCTCAAATATATATGAGGATTTGATTATTGTAAATTATTGAAGCAATCACAATTTGGACTGCAATCTGAATATACAAGGCAGCGATCTGAACATATGCAAGGCAGCGATCTAATAGATACAAGCAATTTGGACATGCAATATATTCAGCGATCTGGATCTATATTTATAGGACAGTGATCACACTTTGACATATATTCCTCACCATGAATACAAGGTCCTTAACAGCGAATTCCAGTTCTAATCCAAGGTAGCGAACACACACACAGCAGCGATTATATGTTCTGATCTAGGGCAGTAAATATAAGTTCAGATCTGGGCAGTGATATCATCTAGAGGACAGAAAATTCATTAGGATCTGATCTGAAGATAAACTGATATTGTATCAAGAGCTGATATAGTTCTTCATCTATTCTTTGCATTGGTGATACATCTCTATTTTGGCAATATCTATTGATTTGCTTCATTGATCAGGGATCTTCAGCAAATCAACATCTGTGAGTTATGTAATTTGACTTTGAAATGGCAATAATAGACGATCTAATTAATGCTGGGTCTTTTTCACCGCCAAGAGGGAGGTTTCCCCAGGGTACCTCTTGTATCTTGTGTTTCAGCTTCTTAGATTAGCATTTGTCTTGAATTTTCTATTAGATTAGCTGATGTATTAATTTGTTTGTTAAGCTCATTTGATAGGATCTGCTAATTGTTATCATTATATTATTTCTGATCTTAAATTTAACAGTACGTGTATGTGTATGTAAATGTATATGTATATGTTCTTAAACGTTTCATACAAAAGTTTGACTAAAGATCTCAGTTGACAGTTATGGACTAATCTTGGTTCGTATTTGTGGATCCAGTTCAGATTTCAGCTGATTTCAATTTTCAATATACAAGTATGTACATATACATATACACATACATATATGTATGTACATATATGTATATGTATATGCGTATACATATACATATACGTATACGTATATGTATGTGTGTGCATGTATCTATATAGTAAAAAGAGGTCAACTTATAAATATATATATATATAGTCATAAGAGGTCCATTCACTTGTAATAAAAAATTAGAGGCCAATTGCTTTCTTATATGTTTCATACAAAATTTTGAATAAATATCTAAGTTCTAGGTTCGGATCTGGCTAATTCCTTTTGGGGGTTTGGGTTTATCCATTAAAAAATCTTATCTCACATACACACAGATATATATATATATATATACAAAGTACGAATGATGAATATTTATTATGCATGTTTAAATGGCATTTAAGTTAATGGTGGTTTTGTTCTTTATATGATGCTATGCGATATTCTTATTTTAATTGATGCTTTTAGGCCGCATATATATATATATATATATATATATATATGCGGCCTAAAAGCATCAATTAAAATAAGAATATCGCATAGCATCATATAAAGAACAAAACCACCATTAACTTAAATGCCATTTAAACATGCATAATAAATATTCATCATTCGTACTTTGTGTGTGTGTGTGTGTGTCTGTGTGTGTATGCGGCCTAAAAGCATCAATTAAAATAAGAATATCACATAGCATCATATAAAGAACAAAACCACCATTAACTTAAATGCCATTTAAACATGCATAATAAATATTCATCATTCGTACTTTGTGCTCAATATTAAAATAATAATTCAAAGTTCAACAACTAGTCCCCCAGGTCACAGTCCAGTTCGGTCTCAGGTCCAGGTCCTGTCCCCTATGGGTTTGGACAGGATCTAGCCCACAAACTATGGGTTCGACCCTGCCGAACTGGGGCAAACCCAAGAGGAATTTCAGATTTTCTTTGAATTTGTTCACCACAAATTTGAAACTTCTCGTCCATATTCTTTTACACAAAAAGCATTTTGTGCCTTTTAGTGAAGTTGAAAACACCTTGCATCTTTCCTTTATCTCAAAGGAAATTTATATAATTTATCTACAAATGATATATCCTTTATCTGCAAACAAAATAAATATTATTTATTTATATAATTTTATTATTATATTCTAATATCATATATTAGTTTTATCAATGCTTTATTATATATTGGTTTTATAATTTATTAATAACTCAAGTTGCCCAATTGGGTATGGGAATGGGAACGGGAGAAATTTTTTAGGGTTTGTGTACATTTAAGTATGTGTACATACATAATACCCAGATCAAAAAAAATAGAATTAAATTTAGAATGCCATATATCAATACATCATTATAAATTTCAAATTTTGAAACATAACATTCTAATTTAAATTCAGGTTTCAATATCAAAAAGATCAAACGAGAATCTCATGATAGATAAGTTCACAGTTCTAATCACCAGTGTAGATCTTAAGAAAGATCAAATTAGAATCACTAAACATTTTGGCATCTAAAAACACGAAACCCCTTGTTTTAGAATCCGTTTCTGGTAAGTTTTGTAACAAGTTGCCCAAAAGTCTCACAATTCAGCAACATAGTACATACATGCATGCATGCATGCATCCATACAAACCTACATACATACATACAAACCTATGTACATACCTACATACATACCTATGTAAGTAACCTATATTTTTTTTGCGTAATCAATCTTGGAACCTATATGGGACAAACCCAAAGCCCTTAACCAACTATATGCTGCCCCCTATTACCTATATTATTTACAACACTATACTATTAATTAATTAATTAATTATATTACCTATATAATATATAATAATATATTAATTAAATCATAAATTATATATATGCCTGCTTTTGTACAGACGAACCAAATTATGAATTAGAATATTATCACGTCCATTGCATTTCCAGATGTAACCCCCAACTCATGGAACTGGTTGTATCAATTCAACATATTTCAATAGAGGAGAATTTGGATCTGTTTTTAATTTAGGTTGAGTTGTGGAAGAACAAGTAGCCATTGCAATTCCTACGGTAAGAAATTTTGTGAACACAGTCATAACAAAAATAAAAAATCAAAGACAAGATAAATATGCAAACTTATCTCTTTTCACTGTTGAACATTTGATACATTCATAAAAGAATGGGAAAAAAATGCATAAGCAAAGCGAAGAATTTGTTTCATGTTAGTACAACAAAAATGGAAGAAAAACATTTTGAAAATAATTATCTATTCGCTATAAATCCTCCTATGATCTTTCTTGAAAGTTGAAAACCAATTAACACGTGTAAATGTGTAGGAATGGCAATGTGATTGTTGTTGAAGCTTCAAAGATCAATCTTCAATTCCCTTTGTTGATCCAACAACCAAAATGAATGCTCAACTCTTGGAATGATATTTGTTGTTTTCAAAAGACATGAACAAAAATGATCTTGTTAATCTTATTTTGTTGTTTCATGTGTTTTAGAGGTCACTTTTAGAGTGTTGAGGAGGCTGACAAATCAACATCAAACCAAAAAAATGCAAGAAAGGTCAAAAACCCATTGTTGGGCATCTCATCTACGTTTCCTTCGGGTTCAGATACGTTTGGGTGGGTTCGTTCTAGATAAGAACCAAATGAACTACACAGTATTTTGCAACACCCTCCAGAATTCAGTTTGAACCAAAACCCAAATCTGAGTCGATGAACCCGACAACAGCTTAAACTGATTGCTATTAGACTTTAGATATTCCTCTTCATATGACCTCTCAAACTAATTTTGTGAGATGCAGCGGTATATATTAGACTAAGAGAATACATTAAAAAGTTGGGAAGGGACGAATTGGGTGAAAGAAACTAGTCAAAATATTTATATAGCCTTAATTGAGTTCAAAAAAAAAGCTAGATAAGCCCCAAATGAACTACACAGTATTTTGCAACACCCTCCAGAATCCAGTTTGAACCAAAACCCACATCTGAGACGATGAACCCGACAACAGCTAAAGCCTAAAACTGATTGCTATTAGACTTAAGATATTCCTCTTAATATGACCTCTCAAACTAATTTTGTGAAATGCGTCAGTATATATTAGACTAAGAGAATATATTAAAAAGCTGGGAAGGGACAAATTGGCTGAAAGAAACTAGTCAAAATATGTATATAGCCTTGATTGATTTCAAAAAAAGCTATGATAAAGCTGAATGGGAGTCCAACATTACTTTTGATCTGAGATACCGGATCCCTCTGGAAAGTGCAAGATCCTGATTCTGAAGTGATCCAGATCCAGATCCAAGATGACTCCAGGAGGGATCTGCAGGAATCTGGACCTCTGGGCAAAGAAAAAGGGGCCCATTTTAACTTTTTTTATTTTTTTTTTTAAATTAAAGAATTGGGATCTAGTCCCTGAGTGTTCTGATTTAGAGGCCACGGTTGCACAACTTGACCATGTCTCTGTATATGATCAAGAGGCAACTGTTTCACATGACATGGCAAGTGCCACAACTGTTGGTTCAAATGAAGTTGAAGCGGAACCAAACATTCACCTTGATTCCATTGAAGATGGTGAAGAAGAATATGGAATTGGATATTAAGTTTACTGTTTTAATTTTTAAATATGAAACAGTGAAACATGCCCCTTGAGATTTAAATTTTCATCATGTAATGACATTTTGAGACTTTTGCAAAGTATGAATATGATATAATCAAATATTGACAATTATGGATTTATCATTTTACGAGAATCACACTCCTAACTTCTTAGTATTATCATTATATGTTTGAACTTTGAAGTTTTTAACTAATGATGAATGAGCATTGACATGTTACATGTATGGAATCCATGAACATACACACACACACACACACATATATATCTTCAAAAATGTCTATATATATACTCACTGAATCAGAATCCAGCACAAAAAACTTTTGCCAAACCCCTGAATCTGAACCAGAATCAGAATTGGCTACTTAGCTTTTGATTAAAAAGGTGTATTTAAACATTACTAATATATATTAGTTAATAAATATTTAAATATAGAATATAGAATATAAAATCAAATTTAAATTTTTTTAAATCTTGGCACAAGAATAGCACTTCAGTCCTAACTTTTGAAAGGTGTATTTACAAGATCCCTTTTCATTTGAAACATTTGAATTATTGCTGTTTTTTCTTGGGGTAATCCATGTCCATGCACACTGACAATTGGACAAAAATCATGTGAGTTAAGAACAAAACCTCTCCCCTCTTCTTGGCAAATCTTTGCAGAGGTTGCTGTTCTGATCAAACAATCTGGCATTTTCAGGACATCTGGCACAGGCCAGTGATTGGCAAATTAACAAGGGCAAAATCAGGTTGGATTTCACAGCATCTAACATGTAAGAAGGTGCTTACCACTGCGTTTACAACCACTGCTGGCATATAACTGGCAGGTCTGCATACTTCTAGTTGCTGGTTCACAGAAGAATATCACATACAAACCTGGGCAGAAACCTAACCAGTTTCTATTCATTGTCCTGGGAGGGTCTTTGTTTTACCCTAAGGAATATTACATGTCCTCACCTTTTGAGCTTCAAAGATTCTTTCGCCCCTTCTTTGTTATTGCAGCCGAAATTCTTCACTAAGGCATAATTGTTTAGAGCCACCCCTTAGAGGTTTGTCCTTGCCAAACGAATGAAGTTCTGTTATAACACCATTTTGTGAATGACATAGCGCCATTTCCTGTGCAAAGTGAGTTGGTCCAAACAAACGAAGTACCTTGGAATCCCAATTGCTTTAATGTTCTCACTGAAGGGACATGTGGACTCAGGTGATAGAGAAGATGGTTAAACAAATGAATAAGTGGCATAATAATTTCATGTCTATTGCTGGGAGATCTCAAGTTTGCCTTAAGGTCAGTATGTTCTTCAAATATGAAGTAATTAAAAAAAATGGTTAGAGCTTTCCTTTGATAGTAACTTAGGTAGGACGCATGTGGTCAGTTGAGAGTGAAGTTGCAAACCTAGAATTTAGGGGAGAATATACCTTAAGGATTTTGTATATTAAGGACATTTCTTTGGTTGTGAAATGGATTCTAAAAGCTCCTGATTGTTCAAATGCACAGGAAGACATTCAGCACAAGACACCAGCTACCCTGGGAAAAAGCCTCTCAATACAGAGGGAAACAACCCAGCAAAACAGAACTTTTATTAAGAGATAATACAAGACTGATCAGAATACGAGCTCAGCTGAGAGAAGCTCACTACACATGTCTAACAGCTGAGACTCAAACAGCACTCTCCACAGAACTGAAATCAACGCCCAAGTATAGAATGATCATGCAGTAAGATCGCATTACACTCAGTACACCGAAAAAAGGCAACACACGGTTCTTCTGCAGACCATCCAGATAAAGAGAACTGAGCGCCAAAGGAAGAGAGTAATCGCCAGCAAAAACGTCGCACGTGAATGACTGAAGAATCCGTCCTTAACCGCTCCCCGACATATGCATCGCGATCCATCCATTGAAGAGCCAACCCACTCTCAAACGTGGTCCGTAATCAATGAAGCATCATTCCTTTGCAGGAATGTAACCACTCGGCAAATCATAAAGGAAGAGCGATTGCCCAAAGGAAGAGCAATTGCCAGAAGGAGAGCACGGGCGAGGAAGACAAAGGAGAAACTGACAACAGCTGGAGAGATTCATAACAAGATGACTGTTATGAGTCATCGTGAGTAAATCTGAGACTTTTAGCTACGCGGGCCCAACAAGGAACTTCCAACGTGGAGGATACGCCTATGCTTACAAGAATGCCATTTGTCATTCTGCAAAGCAAGACAAAATACTCTGCATCCGACTAACGATAAGAATGAAACATTTCATAAAGAATAAATATTAGTTAATATATTTCATTCATAGAAAGCTATAAAATTAACACTCCCTCTTAGCTGTTATGAATCAAAAATACATGTAACCATTTTAACATTTTGAAACCACAGCAAAGAGCAGACAATTCTGGAATCACTCAGAAAAATAGATTTATCAACCAAAATGATGGAATCACTCAACATGATAAGAATTGCAAGAATCTCTACTAAGCCTTTAATCACGGAATCTCTCAACGTGATGCAGTCATGGAATCTCTCAACATGACTTCCAACTCTCATCACAGAATCTCTCAACATGATACAGTCATGGAATCTCTCAACATGATGCTCACTCCCAGAGTGAAAGAGTTATCATAGTTGATTCTTACAATCTTATTAGCACACAGCATTATCAAAGCAACACACCAAAAATGAGACTTAGTTCCATTTAAGCCTCAAGATTTACCATTCCTAACTTATCCCTGAAGTAAGAGAATTTTACCTTTTCTAAAGGCTTGGTAAGTATGTCAGCGGTTTGATCATCCGTGCTGATATACTTCAACTCCACAGCCTTTCGAATTACCATATCCCTTAGATAATGAAATTTGATTTCTATATGTTTGGACTTGTCATGAAAGACAGAATTTATAGAAATCTTTATACAGCCCATAAAGGTCTTTTCTTTGAAACTGAAAGAGAACTAGGACCAGCTTCTGAAACAATCGGATATACAAGAGGAGGGCAAGCAGAAGGAGAATCCTCCCTCTCAGAGAGGCAAGGAGAAGAGGGAACAGCGGGAGAAGGATCTTGAGGACTAGAAGGCAAATCCAAATCAGAATCAAAAGAAAAGTCAGCTGAACTTTTACTGGCAATACTTTCATCAAAAGAAACATCTCTACTAAGTTCGATTGATTTTTGACCTGGAATGTAGATCCTATATGCCTTTGAGGATTCACTGTAACCAACCAAAATACCCTTCTTGCTAGAGGGTTCTAACTTAGATCTTTTCTCTTTGGGCACATGAATATAAACTGGAGAACCAAAAATTTTAAAATGACTTACATCAGATTTGGAACTAAAGAAAACTTCTTCAGGAGTAGAATTATTTAAAGCTGAGTGAGGGCTCCTACTCTGAATATAAACAGCAGTCTAACAAGCCTCTGCCCATAGGAAAATCTGCAGTCCTTGATCATGAAGCATGGCTTTAGCAGCCTCAACAATAGCTCTGTTTTTCCATTCAGCAACCCTGTTTTGTTGAGGGTTGTAGGGAACAGAGAACTCCCTCTTAATGTCAGCTTCTGTACAAAAAGATTGGAACTGTCCAGAAGTAAATTCTCCTCCATTGTCAGATCTGAGAGTCTTGATCTTCTTTTCAAAGAGATTTTCAGCCAAAGCTTTAAATACTTTAAACTTTGTGTTAGGCCATTTTCCTGTCAATGTAAAAGTCCTATGAAAATGGCATGTTTCCCCTGTGTTTTGTGAAGTTGTCCCGCCCTGCTACAACTTGTTTTGACTTGCGCCCAAAAGCCTCAATGTTTCATGGCTTGCGCCCTTAGCCCCATGTTCTTCAATGTGTCACCATGCTCCAGTTCAGATCGCATTGTCTAATGTGTTGAAACCAAGGAGATATTCAAGTTTCAAGGTCTGCTGGAAATTGCTCTTTCATATCGCAAGGTGTCAAAACTGTCTAAGCATAAAAACCCTCGATGTTTTCACATTCCTTTGTTCCCTTTTTGTCAATGTGAAAGCCCTGGTTGTTTTCGGCCTTTCGCCTCTTCGTAGCTAATCTCTGGCATTAGGTTTTCTTATGTGTGCTGCTACGACTGTGTGGGGCCCAGCTCTTCATGATGTTCAGTCGCTTGTTCTCCAGTTTCCCGGCGGTTAATTTTTTAGCCTTCAGGGATCTGGCAAGCGGTTAGGCTTTCTTCTAGCGTTTTGGTCGTTCAGTCGGGTACAGTGCGGTAGGATCTACAATTGTCGCATGATCGTAAGGAATTTTCTTTCCCTTTGCGATCATGCGACCACCGTCTGATTTATGGCTGATGTCACGGTGGGTCCGTTGTCAGGCATTGCAGACATACTTGCTCCTGATTGGTCGGTGTGGCGGTGACTTGGCAGTTTCTCAATGGGGCCGAGGGTTGCAATGTGTTTAAAGGGGGCGCCAGTCGTCAGTTGATCTGATGGTTGTCACATTGTCGTGAAGTAAAAGTGCTCGATGGTTATTCATGGCGGCAATGCAACAACTGTTGATTCTTCTCTTTAGCGAAACCCGACAATGTGGTGGGTCCAGTTGTCAGGTCTTCCTGACATGTTCATTTCTGATTGGTTGTGCTCGGCGGTGACGTGGCTTTTCTCGGTGGGGCCAGTGTTTTCGGTGTCCGGGCGTGTTTAAAGTTCGGCTATGATATGTGGTTGTCACATGATCACAAGGCTTAGTCCTTTTCCTTGCGATTATGCGACAGCCGTCCAATGATGTGGTAAGGCGATGGGTCCGAGGTGCCAGTCATGCTGAGGTGCTCATCTTCTATTGGCTACCGAGGTGGTGACGTGGCCATGGACTTTTCTTGGGCTTGTTGACCGTTGTGTTAAATTATACGAACCGCCCGATCTGTCGGGAAAGACTAAGATCAACGGTCGTGTTTTAAGGTTTGCTCGGTTAGCCGTTTGAGCCCGAATTTGAATATCTTTCCCAAGGGTTGTCTTACCAGTGTTTTTCACAGTGAGCCGTATGCGACAAAATGGGTTGCTCGGAATTGATTTTTCCAGGACAGGTAGCAGTTGCAAAGATGATGAAGAAGATCTGGGTGGCCATCCTGATCTGATTTTGCTTCCTGGGATGCCATGCCGGTTTGAATGCAAAGGATTGTTGTTTTGACGAAGGCGGCTAGGGTTTGGAGTGTGTCAGAGATCTCCATGTTATGTACACGCGAAGTTTTTCAAGTTGGTCCTGGCATTGAAGTTTGTTTTTCTTGCAATGAGAAGGTAGTAACTTGTGATCGCAGCAAGCCTTTTGATGAAACCGAAATGATTGTACATCAGATTTGCTCTGATTTTCCCGAGTTTCTAGGCTTTCTCTGCATGCTTTTATTTCTTGTTCAGCCTGGTTGTTGTAGACCTATTTTTTGCCCTAAATGATTTGTAGCTTGTTGCGATCCTTGTTCCTATAAAAGGATTTTCAAGATCATTTAGAAGGGTTTCGCTCTCTCTTTTGAGAGTTGGTTCCATGAATGTTCTGCCTTGTAAATATTTCCTTCTTCTCTGCATATAGGGTGTTCCCTCTTTCCTTTCTGGCTACGAGAATACAACATAAATTGTAACAAATGTCTTATGTATAAGATTTCAATACATTTGTACTTCTATCAGATTGTCTCCATTTGAGTTTTAAGTTTATTAATTAGAGCATCAAGGGTGTTTTAGTCTTTCTATTCGCATTTCCTAAGTGTCTGCAATAGAGTTGTTTTTGCAGAAACAACTGAGTTTAGGGCTAGTTTTCAGATGTGTATGAGCTGGGGTATCAAAGATGTCTCATGCTTGTCTTCCAGTGGATGCTGGTTAATGTATTGCTTGATTCCTAGGTCTCTTCTAAGGGGAGGGTTAAAATCCTTTGAATAGGTGATAGCATATCTGGGTACACAGGTGGATAGTTAAAGTGAGATATGATTAGTGGTGTATGATTGGTGTAAGGCACCAACATATTGGGATGTGTTGTCTTCTTGTTTCATAGCCCTGTTGCAGTGAGGTATTTGACTCTGCTGCCCATTGGATAAGGCACTGGTCTATGAGAGACTAAGGGTATTTCAGGGGTCCATTCAACCCAACATCAAACTCATTCAAATGAAATACTTTTCCTTTCATGTTGGTAGTAGGTAGTAGGAGGCCCATTCTAGTTTTCAAATTCATTCCATGCAAGCAGGTTATTGCATTAGATTTGGTTTCATTGGGGTACAAGATACCTATAGGAATCTGAAAGCTATTCCACAATAATATATCTGCAGGCCTTTTGTTCATCAAGAAGAGTCATGAGTGTGCGAATAAGGCAATACTCGCCTGAGTGATGTGGAGCTCAAAGAAGGAGGATGTCCTCGGTCCTCATCATTTGGAACTTTTTCCTGTCAAACTTTGGAGCGATTACTAACTAGTTTGTCATCATAGTGTAAACCTGACACTGTGGGAAAAAGTGGGAATCAACACTTTGAAAGAACTTCATCTGAATCCTTGGACTTGAGAAAGTAAATCCATGTCTTACAAGAGAAGTCATCAATAAAAGTTACATAATACCAGAAACCACTCAAAGAAGTAGAGGACATGGGTCCACACAAGTCAGAATGAATTAGTTCTAAAATGTGATTTGATTTACTCTTGCTGGAATGAAATGAACCTTTAGAAAATTTACCCAAAGCACATCCTTTGCAAATGCCGTCATGAGTAACACTTAATTTGGGAAGCCCTACAACCAAATTTTCCATAGAAGACTGGGATTTGAAGTTAAGATGACCAAACCTTTTGTGCCATAGCAAGTTGAGATTAGAAGTGTCATGATTTAATACTTGAACTAGGTTTGCAGAGAGCTTATAAAGACTTTCGTGCCTCACTCCAATCACTTGGGCTGAACTGAAATCAGAATCTTTCCTCCAAGCAACAACGTTGCCATTTGAGAATGCTACATTGAAGCCTTTATCCTCTAGAGCTGAAATAGAGATGAGATTCCTCTTGATCCCTGGAACGAATAACACATTGCTGAGATGAAGAGAGACTTCAAAGTTTAATTTGAAAGAAGTATTACCCGATCCTTTTACAAAACATGAAGCATCATCACCAATCACAACTTTCAGATGAGAATCCTTTTCTGTTAAATTTGCAATGTGTTGCTTATATCTCGAGATGTGGCGAGATGCACCACTATCTATCAACCAAGTTTGCAATCAGCAAGAACACAACTTGAAAGAGTTGAAATTAAGAGAAGACCATCAAACTGATCATAAGAGATCTTGGAAGGAGACGATTCTTTAACGTTTGACAGAGCAACTTGATGATTTAGTTTCACAGAGCAATTTTTGGCAAAGTGACCAAATTTCTGACATCTGAAGCATTGGATTTTGGAGATATCTCTTTTCCTTTTAAAATCTGAAGAAAAGGGGGAAAATTTCTAGACGAAAGAGATTTACGAGAGTTTCCTCTAGCTTCTAACCTGCATTCTTCTTGAATGCAATCTGACCTTAATCTATCACGGCTAGGAACCTTACTCCTACCACTGATACCTTGAATGAATGATTCCCAAGATTGTGGGAGACCATTCATGGCAAGCATTCCAAGCTCCTTTTCATTCACTGATTCCCCAATAGCATTTAGCTGATTCATTAAATCAATAATCCTCAAGAAGAAAGAAACGATAGATTCACCTTTACTCATTTTGATGTGAATGAGTCGCATGCGAAGAGCCAAAGCTCTGCTAGTATTATTTATCTCAAACATGCTATGAAGAGACTTAAACATCTCATTAGCTGACTGCAGTTTAGAGATGGCAGGGACAAGATGATCTTTCATAGAATCAACAATGATCCTCTTTGCCAAAACATTTTTCTTCTTCCATAAAGATAATTTTGTTTCATCCTCTGGAGCTTTGTTATCAGGATCCACACAATTAAGAAGATCGTTTTCTTCAAGAATCAGTAAGATTCTAGACTTCCAAGAAATAAAATTTGAAGCTCCTTCAAGACGATCTTCAACCTTCAACCAGAGGACCATGATGAATAGAGGAGAAAAATGAAGCAGTAGAGGTGGTTCTGGAAAAATTTGAATATTCACACACCTAGCTCTAATACCATGTTAAAATGCACAGGAAGACATTCAGCACAAGACACCAGCTACCCTGGGAAAAACCCTCTCAATACAGAGGGAAACAACCCAACAAAACAGAACTTTTATTAAGAGATAATACAAGACTGATCAGAATACGAGCTCAGCTGAGAGAAGCTCACTACACATGTCTAACAGCTGAGACTCAAACAGCACTCTCCACAGAACAAAAATCAACGCCAAGTATAGAATGATCATGCAGTAAGATCGCATTACACTCAGTACACCAAAAAAAGGCAACACACGGTTCTTCTACAGACCATCCAGATAAAGAGAACTAAGCGCCAAAGGAAGAGAGTAATCGCCAACAAAAACGTCGCACGTGAATGACTGAAGAATCCGTCCTTAACCGCTCCCCGACATATGCATCGCGATCCATCCATTGAAGAGCCAACCCACTCTCAAACGTGCTCCGTAATCAATGAAGCATCATTCCTTTGCAGGAATGTAACCACTCGGCAAATCATAAAGGAAGAGCAATTGCCAGAAGGAGAGCGCGGGCGAGGAAGACAAAGGAGAAACTGACGACAGCTGGAGAGATTCATAACAAGATGACTGTTATGAGTCATCGTGAGTAAATCTGAGACTTTTAGCTGCGCGGGCCTGACAAGGAACTTCCAATGTGGAGGATATGCCTATGCTTACGAGAATGTCATTTGTCATTCTGCAAAGCAAGACAAAATACTCTGCATCCGACTAACGATAAGAATGAAACATTTCATAAGGAATAAATATTAGTTAATATATTTCATTCATATAAAGCTATAAATTTAACACGGACGGCTATGAAACCTGGAAAGTTTCTTGTGAGGTATTAAATTTATAGTGGTTTCTCTAAATCTAAGCCCAAATGAAAAGAACTATACTTTGTGCACCCATTGTTCGGAAACATTAAAAGCCATACTAGTGAATCTTTGGTATGTAGCTTAATCTGAAAGGATGGAAAACCGGTGTAAACATTTGCAGTGGACTGGGATGTCAATAATATCAAGAATACTACTTTTGCACTTTCAAGTTTATATGGTAGTCTGTTAAAATTAATAGTACGCATCTTGCTTTACATGAGAGTCACTCTACTGTTAAGTTATTGATGGAGAACTTTAGTCAAACTGGTACATCCCTTGGCATGCCCTCAGAAGCAGATTTGAAATTTCAAATTTCTGAAAAGCACTTATACTTTATGAAGGTTTGCAGCTGCTATTGCATACATTATTGCTGATTAGTGATTATGCTAGCTACCCTAAATAAAAATCAGAACTGGGGTTTCTTTGTTGGTGTTTCCATGTTTATTGCTACCATCATATTTATCCAACAATTGATTATCCAATTCCATTTTCATATATGGTTAATTTCAATGTATAAGGGTTTCGTATAAACAGTGGTAAATGACAGTATCAGTGTCCATAAAATATCAGTCATAATCAGCAGTCATATTTGACACATACAATTCATATATTAGTATTTTTCTATTTAGTATTTAATATTTGCAATTTCGCTATTTTACTAATTTGCCAAAGTTACATTTGAAAGGTAGTTCTTATACATCTTTTCATAACTGGTTTTTCAAGTGCTATATGTATATCAGCACTCCCCCCCACCATCATCCCGCCATCCCCAAATTTAGGCCCTTTGTCCCCTCAGCTTCCCATCCCAAAACCTGGTGGAACACTGACTTACCATCAAGTTTAAGTATATAAAAATATTAAATGTTAAAATTAAAAAGACAATCAAAACATTTTCAAATTGGATGTATTAAATTTTATAAAAAAAACGTAAAATCAAATAAAATCAAGGTGACAATCTAACTATATATGGATTGACCACCATTACCAAGAGAGCAAAATTATCAAAATATGTAGGAAAGATATGGATTCCAGGTTATTTCTCTTTGTTGAGCTTCCACACCATTGCCAAAGTTGCCGCTCAGCAAAACAGTCCCAAACTAACCATGCAACAACAAGCAGCTGTCATCATCATTACTATGTCGAGAATGCAGCCAACAAACAGAACTTCCTCTATGCAAAGTTGTAAGACAAAGGCAGAAATTAGAACTAACATTTAGATGCTCACTGATGTGATTTTATGTGTTAAGTGTTTCTATATATCAAAAATTTAAAAATATGAACTCTACTGAAGACTTTTTTTTAAATGCATTTTAATTAAAAACACCTGGATCTTTTTCTATACAAATTTTAGAACAAATTCCAATGATTTTTTAAGGTTTTTTTAAGTTTGCCAAATTTTGAACTTTACAGATTAAATTCAACAAACCCTATAACATAGCTAACGATGGGGTTCCAAAGTTACTACTGGATTCTCTTCTATAAAGTTCATGGCATCTCCAAGCTTAAGAATCATGATAACATTCCCCATTCAACTTTTCTGCTCTGGTGGATCATGTGCCATACAGTTCATGGCCTGGCTTGTACGGTTGTTGCTATCATAGAGGCTGCAGAAAAGACTAAGTTGGCCAAGAAGAAAAAGAATAATTTTGGGGGTTTTGAAGTTCACCAAATTTTGAACTTTAAAAAACAGAATGATTGTATTAATCATTACACCAAATATATAGAGTTTACAGACGCTATAAAAAACGTTAACTAAAAAGCAAAAGTGTCTAAATAAAGACAACGTCTAAGAATTTACCAGATTAAGGTAACTAACAATAAAGCCTAAATGACCATTAACTAAGGTTCTAGAATAACGAGCTCAATAAAGCAAGAACCTAGGATACTAAAAATATTCTAAAACCCTCCCTTAATGGTCATTCTATCAACTACCCTACAAAAGACGATACATGTCTTGTGGTCATAAATTTTTCAGAACATTTTGTTGTTGCTAAGACCCTCCCTGGATCTGCAGTATGGCAATGACCAAGAGTAGCCTAGAAAAAAATAGAGAAGGTTGTCTCCTTCAAGATGGTCCACAACAAGATACAAGAGCCTGCCTCTGACTCTGGCACTGAGATAAGTCTACCACTAACCCTCCTAGAATCTACAAAACCTCTGACCAGAAAACATCACAAAACGGCCAACCTGATGTTGGATAACACAAGTGTCCTTCCCTATAGATAGAGACACACTAAGAACAATTGCCACAATTTTGAGGAAAACTTAGCAAACCCTCCAAACAGTTGCAAATGAGCAGGGTGCTCCAAAACAAATTGCAAGATACCATGACTTGAAGTTTCCAGAGCATCATTTCTTTGGAAAAAATGGTAAAAACCCTAAAACAGGAATCCTTGATATAAAATCTCACACAAACTTTGCAAATTACATAAGTCAAAAAAGATTTTTCAAGTGAAAAATTGACCAAAACCAAACACATTTTTTTAGAAGAAAAATCAATCAAAACCAAAAATAGAATCAGAGACATGAATTGGGGAATACAAAACTTCGTTTTTAAAAACCCACCAAATTTTTTTAAGGAAAAATTTATGAAAACCCACCAAATTTTTTTTCAAGGAAAAACTTATGAAAACCCACCAAATAATTTTCAACGAAAAATTAATAAACCCATCAATTAATTTTTGAAGAAAAATTTAAAACCTTCCAAAAATATTTTAAACCAAATATAGAATCACAGATACAGATTGGGGAATACAAAACTTCGTCTTATAGGAAACCGAAAAAACAGTAAAAACCCACCAATTTTTTTTTGACGGAAAAAAAATGAAAACCCACCAAATAATTTTTGAGAAAAAATTAATAAACCCATCAGTTAATTTTGAAGGAAAAAATATTTAAACTTCCAAAAATATTTCAAGGGAAAATTATATAAAACCCCAACGGATATTTTTTAAGAGAAAAAATTATAAAAACCCATCAAAAAAACCTTCATACAGCAAAACATGAGACTTCACATGGTAAAACAGCACATCTAAGCAACATGCAACTCACAAACACGCAATTACATGCAACCCTCACAAATCAAAGACTTTTGCTCAAACCAAGAAATTGTGCAATCCAAACCCTTAACCAGGTCTGCGATTTTTAGCAAAAATCTTCAAAAGATAAACCACAAAATTTTCATAAAACACCTCCAACGATTTTTATTTTAAAAAACCGAAAAACAAATTTTTGGAAAAAAATCCAAATCAGAAGAGGCTTGAATTTTTCTTAAAAAAATTCACCAAAATTTATGAAATCCGATTGACATGCTCTGATACCATGAAACTTTAAAAAACAGAATGATTGTATTAACCAATAAACCGAATATATAGAGTTTATTGACGCTATAAAAAGTGTTAACTAAAAAGCAAAGTTGTCCAAATAAAGACAACATCTAAAAATATACCAGATTTAGATAGCTAAAAATAAAGCCTAAATGACCATTAACTAATGTTTTAGTTCATATAGCTGCAAGAGAGATTATTTGATCAGTTTTGCTCAAGTCTTCATTTTCTTGTCTGCCGTGTTTGGTTCCTGCTTCATTTGATGTCATGTTTATTCAGCTCGAGTTGTTTCTCTTATTCACTTCCTACCGTGATCTGTTATGTTTTGTGCCTATGGGAAGATGTTGCCATCTTGCATTAATATCTTCGGTTATTTTGCAGTCATGTATGGTCTTCAACATTGTTTGCGGGTGATGTTATTGCATATGTGGAAGAGTCTTTAATGTTTTCACCGTTATCATTGATGAGTCACTTGTCATGGCACCGAGACTGAGAGTTGATGATATGGCTCATACTTCTGATGTGGCTCATTAACAGCATTACTTCCAGCTTTTGATAATGTTCCTTGCCTTTTTGTGTGCAACTGTGGTGACTCTTGGTATGCATCGGATGATTTCAAGAGTATACGTATTGTTTAGGAATGATTATTCGATATCTCCGTGGTGATTGAGAGTGTTAAAAGTATCAGCACTTTCTGGACTTTCTGTGTCTGTCGTCTTATTATTCAGTCTCTTGCTTTTACAGTATATGTGTCGTATTTTTCATCTATAATTGTAATTTTTCTATAAGAGTGTGGAGTTCTGTTTTATTGCACTTAGTGTATAAGTGTTGTGTATTATATTCATTTTGTATCACAATAAGGATTTTGATCTGGGTATGATCTTTGAGCTGATTCTGTGAATCTTGCTGAGAGTTTGATGCAATAAGAACAAGCTTATTGATTGAAAGTGTTGAAGACTTCAATCTGATGAAGGTTGCTCCCCTTAATACCACAAACACATAACAGAAATAGAGAAACAACAACAATAATATGCAAGAACAGAAAATTGGCTTCTTATTATCTCCACAAATGTGGAATTACAAAGTTTTAGAATTACAATATGCAAAGCCACATGGGCATTCCCTTACAATATTCTGTAGGACAAAGCCTCGAATTATTGCCCAGATCTACTACCCAGAACTATTCTGAACTGCCTAAGACAATAATACAGCCTTCCTTATATAGGCAATTTTCCACCGCCTGGGAAGGTTCTAGAATTTTAGTCAATAAGGCCGACCAAACTTAGAATTATTTTATTTTACATTTTATTACATCATAGTCAGCTCAAGATAACCTTTGAAACCCGAAGAAAAATTTTGAAAGAAAATTATTTTCTGCCATTTCAGGTGGCCCAACTTCCGAAGACCATAAGTCATCACCAGTTGACCCGATCGGCTATTATAACCCCATTTCGGAAACGCCACGAAGCGCTCTACAGGCTTGACCAGCACAAGCGTTTGTCACCCAAATTTTCGACCTCATCCGGGGCCTCTAAAGCCTTCAAAACTGAGTTCAAAGTTTCTGTACCCTGCTGCTAATACCGAAAATCTTCAATATCTTCAAAACTACACCTGATCTAGCCATGAAACTTTGCTGGCAGACTTATATGACCAAAATGAACCTCCAAGAAAGAAATCAGATCATTCTGAGCACACACGAAAATTACCAAAAATAGTAACTTTCCATAAATAGCAGCTCTGCACGAAATAGCCCTTATTGAATATAAAAACAGAAATATTTTTGGGTGATGCAAGATTGCTCTTACACCCAGGATGCTCCTGCATCACAATCATAAGGAAGAACTGCTATATTGCTTTTGATATCTAAATAAAGAGAATCTTTTCTGGGTGTGGCTGGGTTTTTCCCTTAAGTAGGAGGGTTTTCCCAGGAAAAATAATTGTGTCATCTGTTCGTATGCTTTTCTAGTTTTCTGTATATTGCATTTTTAATATTCTAGTTCAAAACATTAACAAATAAGGTTCTAGAATAATGAGCTAAATATAACAAGAATCTAGGATACTAAAAATATTCTAATTAACTTTAGGCAGATTAAATTCAACAAACCCTATGACATAGCTAATGACGGGGTTCCAAAGTTACTAGTGGGTTCTCTTCTATAAAGTTCATAGCATCTCCAAGCTTGGGAATTATGATACCATTCCCAATTCAACTTTTCTGCTCTGGTGCATCATGTGCCATACAGTTCACGACCTGGCTTGTAAGGTTGTTGCTATCATAGAGGCAGCAGAAAAGACTTGAGTTGGCCAAGAAGAAAAAGAATGACGTACTGTGATTTTATTCAAGACATCTTAGTATCAAGCTCTTGTTTATTACTGTTATGTTGATATGTTAGCAGATCATGTAAGTTTGTTGCTATCATAGAGGCTGTAGAAAAGACTGAGTTGGCCAAGAAGAAAAAGAATGATATACTGTGATTTTATTCAAAATATCTTATAGTATCAAGCTCTTGTTTATTACTGTTATTTTCTGCTCTAGTGGATCATGTGCCATACAGTTCACAACCTGGCTTGTAAGGTAGTTTCTATCACAGAGGCTGCAGATAGAGTTGGCCAAGAAGAAAAAGAATGATGTACTGTGATTTTATTCAAGATACCTTAGTATCAAGCTCTTGTTTATTACTGTTATTTTGATATGTTAGTGGTGTTTTAGAACTGCTGTTATGCAGAACTGATATGTGTTTTGCTGACATGTTAATGCTTCAAAGGATCTTTTGGCATATTGGAATACATAAACTCTTATAGCTTGTACTTTTGAAGAATACAAACCTCGTTGGGGTTCGCAATGTTGCTCTTAAGGTTAGATAAGTTAGCAGGAACTTTTCATTTGCATCATTGGTCTTAGATGCTCTGAGCTGTGTACTTTTCCTACTATGAAACTATTAACAAAAAGTTAACACTAAAAGCATAGCTTCTGCAGCAACATTGAATCTTGGTAGCAAACTGACGAAAACTACAGTTCAATGTATTTACTCTGGTTTCACTAACATGCAAGTCTTTTCAAAAAACAAATGTCGCAAAATATCCAAGAAAACTTACATTCAACTATAGGCGCATCACCATTTTCATGCACCGCATCCTGAATAGCTTCTTTCATTACATCAATATTCTTCCTTGGGGCAACCCCCTTATCATAGAAGTCTAACCTTTCCTCAACCTGTTCTCGAAGTTTTTCACCAAAAATGTTTGTATTTGTCTCTGAAAAAAAAAGCAATTTGAAGCTAATCAAGTCTATGTCCATAAATAAACCAGATTATTAAATTGGCATGGCAAACACAATGAAGTGGGTAGACTTACCAGAGAAACAATCAATACGAGAAGCTATGGAACATTTATTAGCCAGGTAGCGAGATATACGGCCTTTATTCCGAGCAGATGCTTTTCCAATAAAAGATGAATGGAAAATAAGGCCATACTTTGGAGTGTTTCCACGAGTTTTAAGAGCCCTGACATTTTTAGGGAATTGCCTTCAGTCTCTTAAGCCAAGAAAAATGACAGCAATTAAATTTAACAGCAAGAAACAAAATTGTATGTTAACCTGAAAAGAGCCTTCTCAGCACCAAGAATCTGAAGAGTTGATGCTGGACATTTTGCAAGATTTGTAAGACTCCCAGCATGTGAGATAAGTCTAGCACCTACCATTTCACCAATCAAAGATGCAAGATTTGGAGCTACATCCTGCATCTTAGATACAAGGTAAGCATGAAGTTGCTTCCGGTACTCTGAAAGTTCTATAACCCTTTGTGCGAACTGTTCAATGTTTATCAAATCAATGGGTGAAATGTCTTGCCCTGGAATCATAAAACCCAATCATTACTTTTTACAAAATAATTTTTTAAAAAAAGCAATCAAATCAATATACTGCATATCAATGATCATGAAAAGTTGACATCTAATTGGAATATATGTACCCATGGAAGCCTTTGCAGCCTCTATTATATCTTTAGCTTTGTCTTCATCTCCAGTTATATCAGCCAACTCAGTTAAGGCATCATCTGATAAAGTAGACTTGTCTTTCACAAATTTTGCAAGTCTTGAGTATATATAGTTGTCATTAACAATCTTTGCTAATTCTGGAAAATGCCACGAGTACCACTCCCTATTCATCAACAAGCAATTAATATGCAAGGGATGGGTGTGTCATGAAATAGACTATGCAGCAGATTTATAGAATGACAAGTTGCACTTCTATCAATACATCAACAGAGCTACATTACAAAAGCAACATGGAACCAGTTTAACATTAGAAACATTTCTGTCTTGACAATTAATTTCTCTTGCCAATCACCAGGAACGTTGAGACAAAAATGATTCTGTAAAAATTCTGCTCACAAATTTGTAGAAATGAACATGCAGTGAGAAAAATATATATAATTTTACAATGCATTGCAATAAACCTTCATTGAAAATCTGTAACCAAGAAGAAATAAATTTCTGCCTCTAATAACATGCTAACACAATGTACATATCAGACTTTCACAGCAGAAATACCAAACCATAGCATGCATTCAAATACTTACTCAATGTTTACTTTGTAAGAAACATATTATGTCACAACCATTGTATACTACGCTTATAAAATTGTTTGTGTGAAATAGCCATGACCTTGGGCTTTTATAAAGCCACTGAGGATATTCTTGGTGGAATCATAATGAGATTAAAATCTTTAGTACTTCTCCCAGGCCTGTCACATCCACATAAAGCAGGGAGGTACAGTTTTGTATGTTTTAGTGGTGGAGACAAAGAAAGGCCTCTCTAAGTCAGTTCTCTGTAACCCCTGGGCCCTGTTACAGTTTGAACTGAGTCCTGGTCCTGGTCCTGGTTCAATCTTCTAAGGGTTTGGCCAGGGTCCTTCCCACAGTCTGTGGGTTCGGCTCAGACAAACCAAGCAAACCCAGGCCGAATTTCACCTCCAGATTTGTATTTTTTGGCATACAATTTGGCTTTTCTCTCTTCAGGGGGTTGCTAAGATAAATAATTAAATTCTAGTGTGGAATTATCGTATTGAAGAATGTTTTCTTTTTACTTTGATCAACAATTATCTCTCTCTCTAAGACTGCCATTTGAATTACAAGTGGCACAGTGTGCATAAAATTGTGATCACTGAATTCTGTTAGCTTCTGAATTTGTAGATCCATTGGATATTCATATTTTCCTTTCTTAACCACTTGAGAGTTGAGACTGAAACCAATCACTGAATTCTGTTAACTTCTGAATTTGTAGATCCATTGGACATTTTTCTTCCTTAACCACTTGAAGGTTGAGACCGAAACCAATCCAGTACCAGAAACTCAAAAGTACATCACTAGGTATTGTGTGCCAATCTAGACAAGATCTAAATATGAGCAGCATGGGTTAAGCATTAGAACGTACAACTCCAGTAAAGAGCCCTCTTATACAACATTCTATACATACAGATGCGCAATTATTAAGTACTCAAAATCATAAGATGAAAAGTTGTGCTATGCAACATTTGCACACTTATTGACAAGGCTATAATGGAGCAATGTATTGTTTGTTTCTACATTTTCATATGTCAAGTAATCTACCAATCAATTATGCGGCTTCAGATGTCAAAACGTTATTCCACACAAGAATTGAATTATTTACTCCTGCATGGTGAATTTTGCTATGTTATTTGACTATTAGCATAGTGGTGTATTATGAACTTAATTACTGCTGTATATATGTATATATTTTTAATTTTTATATGCTTTTGTCCAGACAAACCTGAAAAGACCCAACCCCCCAAAAAATAAATTTTGACCAAACCCAATCCCAAGCAGCAAGCAGTAAGCAGCTTTTGATTGAAACCATCAGCATGGACACCAAGACCTAAAAGTTATGCTGCCGAAATGACAACAAAAACAGTAGAAAGGGTCCAAAAAGATACATAGCAAAAGAAAAAATGAAACACAAAAAAAGTAAATCAGCTGTTATTTGAAAATGACAAAGAAACTAAACTTTAGCTTCAGAACATTAAATATCAGTCCTTTTGCTTGGCAAACATTGGGTGAGGTTATTGGCTGCCTTGTGAACATGAATTCAACCAGAGAATAATTAATAAATACATGAATTCCTCCTAAAATCATAGTGGTTGTGAACATGTATGTCTGTGTTCCACATACAAGCATTTCTGACGGTTTATGATTTTTCAAAAGAAAAGCGAAATTGCTATGTTTCTTCAAGCTAAAAAGACATTGAGACAAGTGCATGGTTCAGAGACAGTAAAGTTCCACAGAATTAATGAATGGAAAAGAGGCCAATAAATAATAATTTTTTTAAAAAAAGAATTAATTTGAAAAGATATATTTCATAGCTGGTCAATTGTATTATTATACTGTAAAACATCATCAAACATTCTAAAGCGCAGAAATTCAATTGGCATCTATCGAATTGAAAATTAAATAATTCAAATTGAACACTGAAATAAAAAAACACAAGCATAAGCAAGAACATGTAAATTCTATACTACCAATGATAGCAAAAAACTGTTCAAAAATGTCCAACTTTTTATTTTTTATAAAATTGTTGACATGAAGGACATCAAGACATCCGCAAATACATTTTTGGCAGATTGACAGTGCCCCAGGATATCAAGGTGTCCCCCGATACAACCAAAAAAAACAGGAAATGCACTCTGCATCCCAAAAACATCCACCCTGACCACATAGGCCAGGAGAAACACCTCATATCTTTATCTCTCAAAAAAATTAATTTGAATATAAAACATACAATTATTCAACATATTTGCAATTACCATTTTTAATAAAGCTTGTGCCATATCAATCAAATCAGAGAGAAGGTAGGAACTAAGAATCACTTCTAATAAACTGGGTGCAAATGACCAAACTTTAGGTGGGAAGTATATATAGTATTCTTATTGTTGGAATAAAATTAGTTATTGTACCCATTTCAATTTCTAGAACAAACATTCACATTTCTAAAGAAGACTGCCATATATCATAATCACATTTCCTGCCAATAGAAAAGTAATTTAAAAGAATAATAAGTCAAATCAAACATACCTCACACGCATGCAAAATGTGTTTATATCTTTGTCCAATGTGTCAAGAAGACTAATAGCCTGAATAATCATGTTATCCACCCTATTGACATTAAACTTAACTTTAGCTCTGCTATAACTGTGTCCAAGGCCCAATTGGGCCTTTTCTAAGTCTGTCTCCTGAAAAGAGAATAACATCATTATAAAAAACAATTACAGATTTGCCATAACTACAAGTTAAACATATATTTATTCATATAACAACAGGTATCTGACAGTGATAGAAACCTTCAGGTCCTTGATGAATGTATGCAGATGCAAACGGACTCCTCGAAGAAGCTCCAGAACAAAATCATTACTTTGGCAAGGAATCCTCAAAACTTCAAGAATCTGAGAGCCTAACTTGGGTTCTGACACTCCCAGGCTAAATTTTGCTTTCTTCCCTTCCTTCACTTTTGGCAAGTTGAGCTCTAAAAAGTTCCTCAACTCATCAGTCAGTATCCCTACAGGACAAATACAAAAAGACATTATCATCCGATACCTCTCACATAGTTTTAACTTAGTTGAATTTCCATCCCAGAGTCACTCTAGGAAAAGCATCCTTGAGTACGAGGTCTCAAATTGCCACACCAAAATACATGCTCCATTATATTTAATTTATAATAATCCACATACAAAAATTTAAAAAATAGTAATACCCTTGGGCCTTGGCCATTATTTTTCCAAAAATGGTAGTCATTTCCACAAATACCCTTAAAAATCACATTTTCCAGAAACTGCATGCCCAATTCCATAAATGCCAACAACTAAAATTACATGCAATGTCTACATATTCACTCTCAATGCATTAAAGTCAATGGTTTACATTTTCATGCTTAAAAGTTTTCAAAATTTGCAAAACCAAAGGAAGTATAATCGAAGAAAAAATACACTTTAGGTGAAGCAGGAGAATGCTTGGTTGACCATAATTTGTATCATCCAAAACAAACAGAAAATAAAAATAACATTCTTAGATTTTTTATCATTTTTATGTTTGTAGTTCAGTTTTAGGTTTTGGCATTTTGTCAAACAGCCCACTCATTCAGAGTTAGATCAACTGTTTTTGACAATTCATGGGAATATTAAACAGCAATTTTAGGCCATCAAGCTCGTTCCATTAATCCTACTCGGCATCTATCAGGTATTTTGTCAAACAGCCCACTCATTCAGAGTTAGATCAACTGTTTTTGACAATTCATGGGAATATTAGACAGCAATTTTAGGGAATCAACATAGTTCCATTAATCCTACTCGGCATCTGTCAGGTATACTTCAAGAAGTAACAGACAAAAGGCATTTTTAGTAGGTTTTTCTATAGATAGAGGATCTACCTTCAGATAATGCACAAAAACAGTTATGGAAGAGTTATAACTGTATTTCATGATTCTAAACATGTCTTTTCACTCTGCTCTTCTGCATTTGACCTATTATGCTCAACGTGGGAGATGAGAGCTCTATAAATACTACCCTTATGCATTAAAGGGTAGAACCAATAAAGAAGTTGACAACATTCAACCCTACCTTGTTTTGTTTTAAGAAAGAAAAATATGGATGGAAGAACAGAAGAAAAGGGAGAAGATGCGGAGAACCAAAACTACACTCAACAATTGAACAGCTGCTGCTTGTCTACATGTGAAGTTACAATTTCGTATTCATATCAGTATTTTAGGTTAGCTTTTTTATCAATATGTGAAAAGATAGTTTGGCAACACCCCTGTTGGGGTGAGGGCACTGCTATCGACTATAACTTATGTAATAAACTGAATTCATCAAAAGACAGTGTTGGTGTTAAAACTAGTACATAATAAAGAAGTGCCATAGGCTTGAACACAGCATTCAATTGTTTGTCTTCAACAAATTTAAGACAGTTTTGATAATTTGACCCATAGCATTAATGTTTGAGTTTTGATAATTTGTCTAACTTTGACTCTCACGTGAACTCTCAATGTAAGTTATTTAAAGCAAATGTTATATGTTAAGGTTCCATAATATCCACATTTTCATGTGAACATTTAAAATTTCCCTATATATTTTAATTTTTTATATTTTATACAGCCAATCATGATTTTTCGAGCTATTTTTGGGGACAGCTATATAAAATATTAAACAATAAAAATCTAAAATAAATTGGGAAATTTTGAAAACATGGATAAAGCATGCATTTATAAATTATAGAAGCTTAACATAAAATATTTGTGTCAAATAACTTAAGTTGAGAGTTCACATGAGAGTCTAAGTCAAACAAATTATCAAAACTAAAACAGTCATACTATGGGACAGCCAGGGGTCGTACCAAAGGCATCCCCACATCCCTGTTTCTGGGATGGGTCAAATAGGCTCAGGGATGTGTCCCCCAGTAAGTCTGATTTAAGATGATTACATGTATTGGCTTGTAAAGCCATTGGTTCCCATAAAACTCAGCCAATCAACTACCCACAAAAAACTTCCCACCAACTAACCTAAAAACATTTATTAACACTAGTTTAAATATTTGCAACATTTAGTTTATCATTTATTTAGCCTACTACCCATACTATGAGATGCACTAAGTCCTCACATTATCCCTTAATGCTGACACAGGTAAAAGAACCAACACACATACAAAGATTTTGGTACAAATATTCTTCAAAAAATTGATAGGAGAAGTCTGCATCACCGAAAGTACATTTCTTTTCTCCAATTACCATGGCCTTGTCGTGCAGGTTTCAATCAATCGAGCCCGTTCTCTCTATTCACAATTCAGTAGGAAATGCCCTGATTTTTCAGATTAGAAACATATGCTATAAGCATTTTCAAACTCAAGTGTTTAGATGTAAGAAGTGTTGTAGAGTCCATGGAAGAAGTATTGGGATCATTTTGTGCAACTAACACTTCTTATTCTCATGGAACATGATGCTTATTTCCCTCATAATTTTAAATATAATATTTCTTAAACTTGGAATTAGTTTTCTTAAGAGTAAAATCCTTCTTGAAGATTACTGCTAGGCGTGCTATTTAGGAATATCGATTTTTAATCATTTTTCTTTACTTCTTTGTTCATGCCAACCCATTGATTCATCAGAGACTGGACCTTGCTGATGTGAGATATTATTTCTCTGCCTTCCATTTTTCTAACCCATAATTTTTTTGTTGTTAGTTCTGTACTATTGGTTTTAGATACAAAGTGTGTTTAATGTTTCCCAGATTTATTTAGAGGATTTCATGAGGTCCACATTATGCAAGTAGGATTTCAATAAACCAAGTCGAGCCAAGACTTTATTATCTTTGACTTTTCACTCTGAGTCCATTGATGGTGCCTGGTTTGGCCAGAGTGCATCAACAATATGATATATCCCAAAGTTCACTTTCAATCAGCAACAACAGTACCTGAGACTTATGTTGAATTCTGGTAGCAGCAACAGAGACTTATCTCATATCATGTGTATATTTATTTGTGTTACTCTTATGTTATCGCATCTTCCTTTACGACTTCAACCATTGCTGGAGGCTGAATTCAGTTATAACTGGCAACGACTTCCGAATTGACATATGTCTCCACGCTGGCTCATAACTGTTGCGTGATTCATTGAATCCACCGTGTGTTGATTCCCGCCTCACAAAAGAAAGAAGGTTGATATCTCTAAAGTTCAATGCTTCAAATGCGACAAATTCGGCCACTATGCTAGGCATTGCACCTTAAGGCCGAAGCCTCAAGTCTCTACTGCACGTGTTGAAGACTCTTCTCCCAAGAGAGAATCATGTGATGAACCTGAGGGTTTTAGTTTCATCTCTGCCTTATCCAGCAACATTCCTACCAACTATGACACCTAGCTGATTGATAGCGGAGCTTCACGTCACATCACAGGTTACCGTGATCACCTTTTCTAACTCAATGAAAAGGATTCTCACCTTCAAGTGATCATTGGAGATGATGCTAGTTATTCAGTGAAAGGGGCTGGTTGTACTTCTTTCCAACTTGATTCAGGCATTCCTCTACACCTAAGAGATGTTCTATTTGTTCTTGGCATCAAAAGAAACCTGATTTCTATTTCAGCTCTTGAAGACAAAGGATATCATGTATCCTTCATTGATGGTAAGGTCTTGGCTTGGAAGAAGAACTCTAACTTCACTTCAGCTCGTGAGATAGGAGTTCGTCATGGCAGCCTCTACAGACTTTCAGCCCAGCCTATTCAAGCTCTTTCTCTTTGTTCCTCAAATCCAAACATTCTTTGGCACAAGAGATTTGGTCACTTAAATTTCAAAACCTTGGCGTCCATGGAGAAGGCTATCATTGGTCTTCCCAAGCTGAAGAAGGAACATGAAGGTATTTGCAAAGGATGCGCTCTAGGTCAGAATACTAAAAGCACATTTCATAGCAGTGAATCTAGAGCTAAAGGTGTTTTAAATTTAATTCATTCAGATTTATGTGGCCCCATGTCTGTTGCATCCCTTAGCGGTTTTTGGTATTACATTACTTTCATTGATGGATGATTTCTCTCGGAAGTGTTGGATCTACTTTCTTACATCAAAAGAATCAGATGAAGTGATGTCTCGTTTCAAAAGTTTCAAGGCCCTGGTTGAAAATTCCACTGAGAAAAGGATCAAGACCTTAAGATCTGATAATGGTGGGGAGTTTGTATCCGGAGTCTTTCATAGCTTTTGTACTGATGCTGGGATTAAGAGGGAGCTTTGCATTCCCTATAACCCTCAACAAAATGGTGTGGCAGAAAGGAAGAAAAGGACCATTGTTGAGACAGCGAAAGCAATGATTCATGATCAGAATATTCCTATGTTCTTGTGGGCTGAAGCTTGCAGTACAGCTGTCTTTATTTAGAATCGCAGCCCGCATCAAATTCTTGGTAACATGTCTCCTGAACAAGCCTTCTCAAGATCAAAACCAGATGTTAGTTTCTTCAGAATATTTGGCTGCCCAGTAGTGATTCACATTCCAAAAGAGAAAAGGTCAAAATTGGAACCTTCGGGCAAGAAATGATTATTTGTTGGCTACAATGACTCTTCTAAAGCTTTCAGAATTTATGTACCTGGTCAAAGGCAAATTGAAATCAGCAGAGATGTCATCTTTGATGAAGACATAGCTTGTGATCCTCCCAAGGAATCTGAAGTTGTAGTTAATGAGGAAGATCTTGAACTCCCTCAAGATTCCACCATGGCTGATCTTGTTGACCCTGCTCCTCTCACTACACCTACTAGTCTCACAGGTCCCCACTCCTCTTCCACCAATAAAAAGAGACCTCTATGGGCTAGAAATATTATGGAAGAGGCTACACCTTTTGCAACTCCTCAAGGGACTTTCAGAGAAAGCAAACAACCTCACAAGTTTGCTGGTTATGTTGAGTTGATGAGTCACATTATTTCATCTGAACCTCCTAATGTTGAGGAGGCCTCCAAACATCAAGTATGGAGAGATGCTATGGTGGAGGAATACAAGTCCATAATTCAGAATGATGTATGGGACATTGTCCCTAGGCCTCAAGACAAATCAGTTGTCTCATCTAAGTAAGTGGTTGTTCAAGATTAAACATGCGACTGATGGGAGCATAGACAAATACAAGGCATGATTTGTGGCTAGAGGCTTTTCCCAAAAGGAAGGCATTGACTATGATGAGACATTTGCACCAGTGGCTCGATACACCTCCATCAGAACCACCATTGCCATAGCTGCAATCAAAGGCTAGAAACTCCATCAGATGGATGTGAAAACAGCATTCCTGAATGGAGTCATCGAGGAGGAAGTCTACCTGGAACAGCCAGAAGGATTCATCATCCATGACAAAACATCTCATGTGTGTAAGTTGAAAAGAGCCTTGTATGGACTCAAACAAGCATCACATGCTTGGTATGAGAGAAAAGATAAATATATTTTGGGTTTAGGCTTTCAAAAGAATGTAGTTGATCCTAACTTATACTTAAAGCTTCAGGATGATAAAATTCTGATTTTAGTTCTATATGTAGATGATTTGTTTCTCACAGGCAGTGATGATCTCATCATCTTGTGTAAAAGGGAGCTAACTTCAAAATTTGAAATGAAAGATCTTGGCATGCTGCATTATTTCCTTGGCCTTGAAGTTTGGCAGAACTCACATGGCATCATTGTAAGTCAAGGGAAATACGCGATTGATATTCTAAAAAGGTTTGGTATGTTGGACTGTAAATCCATGGCAACTCCTATGGAAGTGAATCTGAAGAAGCTTCATAATGATTCAGTCAACTCAGATTTGGTTGATCCTTCTATGTACAGTCAACTCATTGGTTCCTTGATGTACTTGGTCAACACAAGACCTGACATATGTTTTGTTGTCAATACGTTGAGCCAATTCATGTCTGAACCAAGGCACCTCCATCATATGGCAGCTAAGCATGTGTTGAGATATGTTCGTGGCACCATTGGATATGGACTCAAGTATTCTTCTTCTACCAAGCTGAAATTGCAGGGATTCTCTGATTCAGATTGGGCAGGTTGTGTGTCTGATAGGAAGAGCACTTTAGGTAGCTGTTTCAATCTTGGTTCCGTTGTGATTTCCTGGAGCAACAGGAAACAGTCTTGTGTAGCTCAAAGCACAGTTGAGGCAGAATATGTGGCAGCATGTATGGCTGCTAAAAAAGTTGTTTGGCTTCGAAAGTTGCTTGGAGGATTGTTTGGACAGCCTCTCGAGCCTTATGTTATCATGTGTGATAACGAAAGCTGCATAAAGCTTTCAATCAATCCAGTGTTCCATGACAGGTCCAAACATGTGGAAATCAAGTTTCATTACTTGAGAGACATGGTACAAAGGAATGCAATTGAACTAAAATACATTCCTACTGAAGAACAAACTGCAGACATCCTCACCAAGCCACTTCCAAGGGTGAAGTTTTGTTATTTTCGAAAACAGCTTGGTTTAGTGGAAAATGAAGCTCTTGCTGAGAAGGCACCTCAGGCAGAGTGCTCCATTTCTCATATGCATTCTTCTTTGGGAGAAGTTTGAGGTGAAAGCCCTTGACCCACCCTCTGCGTGTAGGCAAGGTGGTTAATGCATTCTTCTCTGAGAGAAGTTTGAGGTGAAAGCCCTTGATCCACCCTCTGCGAGTAGGCATGGTGGAGTCACCCTCTACGTGTAGGCAAGGTGATAATATATTCTTCTCAGGGAGAAGTTTGAGGTGAAAGTCCTTGACCCACCCTCTGGAAGCAGCCATGGTGGGAGTCACTTATGTGAGCTCTAAAATTTTGTCTTTGATCTTTGAACGATCATGTTGAACATTTTGTTGTGATTATATGATATAATGAATCTTTTGTCATTATGTTTCTTTCACCCTCTGGGATGAGCTATGGTGAAGTTCCTTAGTTAATAATTACTAATTTTCAATGTTCATTGAGACTATCTACTGATATTGTTTTGCTTGCAGTTGAGTGCGTTTGTTCAGGTGAACTTATCTGGAAGTCTCTCTCTTGCTAAGAGGGAGTGTTGAATTCTAGTAGCAACGACAGAGACTTATCTCATATCAAGTGTATATTTATTTGTGTTACTCTTATGTTATCGCATCTTCCTTTACGACTTCAACCATTGCTGGAGGTTGAATTCAATTATAACTGGCAAAAACTTCCGAATTGACATATGTCTCCACGTTGGCTCATAACTGTTGCATGATTCATTGAATCCACCGTGTGTTGATTCCCGCCTCACTCTCCAAGTAGTCTTTCCTCAGCGCGGGAGCTTTCCTCTTCTGGTAACGCTCACTATGGTAACGCTTCACCTTGCTAGCTATAACGCCAGGCAAGGTGAAGCGTCACCACACCTGGCGTTTGTCTTCGAACCATCTTCTCTCTATCGAATATGGAATTCGATCGTTCAGTTGTATTGCCGTGAGGTGAAACCTGAGATGAGCAAGATAGAAAGGCACAAGTTTTGGGTGTTTCCTGTGACATGCTATTCCAGATTGCAATTGCCATGTGTGAACATCGGAACGAAAGGAAAGGAAGCTTTATGCGTGAGGTATCATTTGTCTAGTCTGTGTGTGACACTTCACTGTGTCTACCGTGTATGCATTCTGGGTGTGCTCACGGTGCTTGTAACTGAGGTAGTATTTCTGTAGGAGTGCTCTCGTTTTGCATGAACCTTCTCACGGGGTTGAACGTGTTCTCTACAGATTGGACGGATTCAAGCATTATCTGTGCAACCTATGTGTTTACATGTGTGCTCATTCAGTGAGCCAGATTTCCTACCATGTGTTCATTCTATGAACAGTGTTTTCTTTTGGGTTCATCTTTGTAATCCGTCTGTGTTAGTATCTTCCATCTCTGTGGAAGATTTGATGTATTGGATTTCATATTCTACATATTAATAAAGGGGTACTGCTTTGTAGGCTGGGTTGTTTCCCTCTGCCAAGAGGGTTTTTCCCAGGATAAAGGGACTGTGCATTTTGTATCTTGTTTTATTCGTCTTTCTGGTTCAAATTTTCAAAAATAATTTTAAATATAATATTTCTTAAACTTGCAATTAGTTTTCTTAAGAGTAAAATCCTTCTTGAAGATTACTGCTAGGCGTGCTATTTAGGAATATCGATTTTTAATCATTTTTCTTTACTTCTTTGTTCATGCCAACCCATTGATTCATCAGAGACTGGACCTTGCTGATGTGAGATATTATTTCTCTGCCTTCCATTTTTCTAACCCATAATTTTTTTGTTGTTAGTTCTGTACTATTGGCTTTAGATACAAAGTGTGTTTAATGTTTCCCAGATTTATTTAGAGGATTTCATGAGGTCCACATTATGCAAGTAGGATTTCAATAAACCAAGCCGAGCCAAGACTTTATTATCTTTGACTTTTCACTCTGAGTCCATTGATGGTGCCTGGTTTGGCCAGAGTGCATCAACAATATGATATATCCCAAAGTTCACTTTCAATCAGCAACAACAGTACCTGAATCTGCTAGTAATAATATGGAAATCCAAAATCTTTACCATCAAACTTGGCGACCTAACTTTATTTCTACCTATTATCCCTTAAATTATTGGGTGTAGTAAATGTCAGCTTCAACCGAAAATGCACCCTTACAATAGAATTACATATTCAAACAGAACTTTAACACAATATCCCACTTACCGTTCTAAATTATTTGACTTCATTCAAACTATCACCCCAAACTAATATCCTAACCAATTTTCTTCCAAAGTTATTTGGTAGATGCAGAAAAGATAAACAAAAAAACTTTAAAAAGTCTAATTTCCAGCCATCCCAAACATCTTATTTTGTTTTTTTTACTTCATTTTACTTTTCTCTTTTTCAAGAAAATGGTTGCTGCTATTTCCTTTGATGCCAATCTTGTATTGAAGAAACATACTTTACTGGCTGCCACAAAAAAATTATCATAGAAAACCACTAGCAAAAAAAGTTTATTTTCTGTCACTTCTGAAAACTTTGATAACTGTGTGAATATGCAGAAATACCCACACAAAATTGAACACATCACTGCACCAAAAATACAAGCCACACTTCCTCCAACAAAGTTCACATTCAACAGCATTCTCTGTCACCCTTTCAGACACCCTTTGACACCCACCTCATCAGGAATTTATACTAACACAGTCAATAGCACGCGACACTGCTCTTATGCTGTCAGCAAGGACAAAGAATCTATCGCATGAAGAGACTTTTGCACCTGAACCACACTACTCAGTATTCTTACTAGCAAGGGCTAATTTGCAGAGAGAACTCACAAGAAACCTACTTTAATACCATATCAAAATTAGTACATAATGAAGTAGAGCCAAACGCTCAAACACAAAATCAATTGGCCATCCTGAACACAATTGAGATGATTACATGTATTAGCTTGTAAAGCCATTGATTCTCATGCAAGCTAAACCAATTAACTTCCTAATGGAAAGTTCCCAGCAACTAACCTAAAAACATTACTACCGTTTGTAGTGTTAATTTATTTAACATTTATTCTTCGTTTAACCAACTAATATACTATAAAACTATACCTTGCACTAATTCCTAAAAGATACATTCTGTTGTTTTTCTTTACTGATAAACAAAAACAAAAAAGCATGTGTTGTTTCTATGCACTTTGATTGAGCAGCATGGCTTTCGCGCCTGTCCATTTGGAACTATAATCTAGTAGTGTCAATAGTTAGTCTCTTAAAACAAAAGGCATGGATATCGATTTGGAATGCTTGTGTAAAGGATTTGTATGGTCATTGGCGTAGAGTGTATAAAATTAAATAGATCATAGTTTAATGAGTTACTTTTAGTTAAGCTGCAAGGACAACGCAGTCCTTAATTGCCAACCCTTCGGTTGGCTGAACATCTAGGGTGTCTTGGGTTTTGAGCAAAAATAAAACAACAACAAAGAGAAAAACCACTTACACAAATAGCAAAATGCCTTCTGTAGTATTTTTTTTTTGGAAAGCTAGAGCCCACTTCTGCAAATGCCAAGAGCCGCAATATCTTGCATTTTCTCTTTAAAAGTCTTTAGTTCTTAAAGTTAAGGTTTGGTAGTTTGTGGCTTTTAGGGTTTATGGCTTCCACATCTTATAAAGCCGGATAGAAATGGAAAAGAGTAAAAGAAAGCTTAGGGTTCATAAAATCGAAGGAAAACCCCACATTTCAAAGTATTCGGAGATTGGGCAAAAAACGAAAAAGCATGCCAAACTAACCCTCAGAAACTGCATTGCATTGGTTGAGTGCATCTGATGCAGAACCGAAAGGCTGAATGGCCACCAATTTCACAACTTTACCAAATCTATTTAAGTCGACAACAGAAGTCTGAACAGCATCCGTGTTCTGCCCAATTTCATCAATTCCATACGCCTCAAAGAGCCCATACCCAGATGCGAATTCAAACAATAGATAAAGCGTCTGTGCCTGCAAAAGAAAAATACTGAAACTTAAAACCTTTATCAAACAAAAATCTAAATGAACTAAAATAATAAACCCCCACAGAATATCTAATCTAAGCGTGGATATACAAAAAAAAAATAGATAAACCCTAATGAACCAAAAAAATGAACTGTAACAATAGAATCAAGAAGAGAAAATTACCATTTTTAAGGCTGCAGCAGCTGCAAGGTCTTACAAATTTAGCAGCTAACTGATAATGTTTTTTCTCATGCAGCTCAGAACTGAAATTTTGAATATTTCTGTTGAAATTTGCTTAGAGAAATTTTCAACAAGAGCTCTGATGGAGCTTTAGTCCCTGCCATTGTTAAAAAATGGAAGGTTAAGACATTGTGATTGAGTAGGAAAATAGAGGCCTAAAACATTGTGATTTAGAAGGAAAAAAAGAGTAGGAGAAACCATAGAACAACTTTTGTATTATTGACATTAAAAAAAATTAAATGCTAAAATTGTGAACATATATATTCAATCGTAGTGAATGACCGCTCATATGAGTGAAATTAGACATAGAACATGTTTACAGTGATAAATCTTGGTCAAATGTAATGACATCAGATACAATTATAAAAAATTGGAGTCGTGCAAGTATTGCTGCCTATATAGTAATTGTAGGCAGAATTATACACGTACTTCCATGATATGTTTGAACAATTGTGCTTGCTGATATTAACCTGGCACGTTGAGTCAACTTCCTCTGTCCTAGATCATTTGAAATGTAAGATTAAATGCAACAGATAATTAATTAGAAATATTGAAAAAATGTCTTCCTACAGAAGTCATAGATTTTAAATACACAGGAACTTACAGTCGTAATGACTGCTCTTCTATATGATTGAAATCAGGCACAAAATGTATTTACAATTTTATAATTGAAGCCCTTGTCTAAAAGTAAAATCATTTAAAAATATGACAGTGTCGATATGTTTTATTTTAAAATCATGCATGGTTTTAGAATACTCGGTTGACTATTAGGTTTCACCACATGGCCATTGTCATTCGTATCTACTAGCTACTCTTCTAGAGTTTAGTTTACAAGTGGAACCTGTGGCATTTGCTCAGAAGTGCGCATGTCTATTCTTTGTTTCTACATCTAGCATTTTCTTCTAAACGCAGATTCAGAGAATTCATACAAGGGAACTTATCCTCCCTGTTGCATGGAACATTCAATGTATCGGACTGCTTTCACTTACCATAAACTAATCTAGTATCTTGTAAATTGTAGAAAATATAGACTCTTGATGTTTTCATATTATTTTTCATAAAAAAACTGATACTTATGTCCTGGTTGCATTGGTCATTAATGCATCATATATACGTTATGTGCATCATTTCTGCATTTTGTAAAATGTTTGTTATCATGAATTTGATGTTTCGGTGTCTTGATCTATTTGTGTTGCAGAGTCAAGGACATGTATGCTCACATAGACATGAGATATGGCCAGATTGTCCCTGTGATTGTAGATGATATTTACAATATCATCATCAAGGTATCGTTCATTATTTTTCTTGCATATTCTGTAAATTTTGTAGTTGGTGAAACTTTTTTCAAAACTGCCATGAAATTTCATTAGGATTTTACTACCATACCTGTGTGGTGCAAGTCATGCCAAGTCTGAATGAGATCTAAGAAGACATTTATTTACTAGGGGAACAAAAGGAAAATCGAGTTCTTTGAACACTTGTTACATATAAATTACAGAGAAAAAATATTCCCATCTTTGCAAAACTCTAATAGCCATACTCAACTTTGTGCTTCAAATACTCTTGCAATAGAGGATTCTACTGAATATAGTGTCTTCATCATTACAGATTATTGAAAGAACCCAAATCAAATGGGAATGAAAATGATTTGCATGCACAGAGGACCTCATCAAGTAGATGGTGTCGTCAATCTTGCAGAATACTGAAAGGAAAAGAACTCATCTGACACATTATTGGCAACATGGAAGAGACACGGTTCCTTCATTCTAATGGAGCAATTGTAGAACCTGACCAGAGTGAGGAAAGTCTTTAAGAAGATGAGATCCAATTCCTTCTCTACCAAAATTATGTACCATGCAATGATATAAGGCCCATTCAAATCAGCTAAAGACATTCAAATGCTATATGAAAGAAAGGACTTAATCAAGCAGAGCGAGTCCCAAATTCCCAATTCTCACGGAGCCTGCATAGAGTAAGTTTAATTGAGGAAATTATATGAAGGGATGATTGCCATTTCTTTTTGAATAAAGAACAAGGGATAAGTGCAAAACAAAATGTATTTTACTAAAAGCTATTATAATGGTATAGTAACATGGGAACAGTGGCATTTTAGGTGGCAGTACCTGTATGCAATTCTATAGACTGACAATGTCTTTTGCAAGATTGCTATGGACAGTATTGTTGGGTATTTGTTGTATTGTATACAATTATTCTGCACCTGTAAACATTGAAGAAGTTTTTGAATTGAAAGTGTGTGTTGTGTAAGCAGTTGCAATCACTTGGCAAATATGGTACAGACGATGTAATAGCAAAGCAAAGTGGTCTGTCCTAGAGGTATCGAGTACAACGAACTTGGTGAGAGCAATGTTGATATTGCGTATCCAAAAGTAATCCAGCATAGTTCCTGCATGTGTTGTTGGATTGTTAACAACAAATGATAGCTGATGTTGTTGCATAAATTGAAGGAGCATTGTTTTTTTTGTTGGGTCTAGTATATCAATGTTGAAGTCTCCTTCAATAATCAATTTTGAATTTGGTGGTAGTGAGTGTTGATGTTTTCGACCAGATTGAATAGTTCATAAATTGTTGCAGTTGGTGTCAAATACAAATTTGCAATCCATAGTGCAGTGTGCACGGAAAACTATGTTGCAGGAGATAGGAAAGTTTACAGTAAACAACCCTGAGCTAAACAAAAGGCTGAAATTTGAAAGTTTAATGCACTGAAAAAGGCAAAGATTAAGTAGGAGTGGAAGCAAGCATGCTGAAAGTCTTCACACAAAAGATTCCAAACCGAATCATCCAAAATAATCATTATCTAACTGACAAAGTTTCAGGCTGATTGCTTTTAATATCCAATAGAAATAGATGTAAATGAAACCAACCATGTACAACAGTGATGAAGACAAAGAAATGAAGGGAAAACCCGTTTTTTACACCAAAAAGTACTATTAAAACCCTAGTCGCAGCTAAGACTGGAAAGAAAATGAAAAAAAACTACCATTACAATATACATCAATCACGTTTTTAAGCAAAAACAACCTATGGAATCATAAAAACAACCACGAAAAAGCAAAAAAGACTGCTAAAAAGCTAAAAATGACCAAGATTTTGCTAAAAACGACCTCAAATAGAATATATACATGTCATTTTTTTACAAAAACGATATGTAAAAACCCCAACTATGACTAAAAATGGAGAAATTCTCAAAAAAACTCTGTTTCATATGTAGATACGGTCACGTTTTTGGCAAAAATGACCAAATAAAACCTTAAGCGCAACTGTATATGGAGAGAAAATGCAAAAAACAAGGGCATCCTGGCTGAGTCGATCAAAAATTATGGAGAAAAAAGACTGAAATGAAGCCAAAGAATGTATTAAGAAACCTGCAGATTACAAGGAGAACACCTGCGAATTTGAATAAAGTTCTGCGGCCATCGACTCCTGGGCCGCCGTAACGTTGATCAAATGAAGACAGGGAAAGCTGGGAACACTACAGTGCAAGTACCACAAATCCCACCATTATTTTAAAAAACAGGTCCAAATAGAAGGTTTCATGGAAAACCCACAAAAATAAAGGTCTTGCTACTAAGTGGGTTGCCAAAATTTCCTGACAAAACCTCTTAATACTAAGTGGGTTGCAAAACTTTCCTGACAAGAAGGCACAACTCAGACACATCTGAAAAATAAAGTGATAATACATGCCCAAAATTTAACGGCTGCACATTCTTGAATTTGATATGAAAATGGCAAAAAATAACTCACCGAAATGAATGGGCTCCAGAATACTGCTCTGTCCTCTGCATGCTCTAGATGCAAACTTTAGCAACAAAATGCTTTCGTTGATGGAAATTACCAAGAAGAATAGAGAAGCCAGACTTAGCCCAGGCAGAGTTCAAGCCTTCAACTTGCCCTAACGCTATTCTCGAAACTTCCTTGCAAATGGATTTCCATTATTCCTAATAATTAGGGCTTGGCCGGTGGCAGCTGTTCAAAACATAAAGAAAGCATTTGGTCACCAGAAGACTCTTGTTTACACTGCATATATATGCCTTCAAAACATTAAGAGATTATAAAAGAATTTCTCCTGCTTGCATTTGATTGGTCATCAAATTATTTTAAAAGAAAATAAACTAGCAGTCGCATGTTTTTGTGCATGCAACAGAGAGCCGATAGGAGTTTGCACACAAAACAGATAAATAATAAATTAATACAAGGCTGCAGAGCAGCTAAGTTCCTGCCAAAATGTGGTAGGTTTGTTTCAGTTTATGTATAGACTTCCAAATTTTAAAATAATAGTTGAATACAGACAGAATAACAGATCCTGTTGCCAGGGAAGCATTCCCTGAAACTGTTGAGCATATGAAGTGAAGGAAGCTGTTGAAGTGAAGGAAACTGTTGAAATTAAGGAAACTGTTTTTAATATATCAGGGGGGTCACAAGGATTTGTTGATAAAGCCTTAGCCACAGAGCTCTTAAGGCCGTTAGAAGAGCCAGGGAATTGTTATACCAAGATATACTTCAGCAACCAAAGTTTTCGTCTCGAGGCTGCCTCTGTTGCAGAAAGAGTCTTGATGGGTGTTCAGAAAAATTTAACAGATGTGGACCTTGCATATTTTGTTGCTGGAAGGCCTGAGGCTGAGGCCCTTGAGGTAAGTGGCAGAGGAAGTTCAGACTATTGACTATTTTAGCAGCCAAAAATAAAGTTTCTATTGAAATATTGCTGAGTCAGTCATATCAGATGATGTCCTTATTTCCGGTTACATTTTGTCTCATTATTCCTAAAATTTGTTGTGCTGTTTGAGCACATACTATTGGAAAAAGTGACACCCTGCCATCAGCCTGCTTTTGCATAGCACCCTCCCAAAAAATATTGAGAAACCAACGGAGGACATGGCTATGAGCATTTCTAGTTTGGAGTGGCTTGAAAAGTGTCTTCTTCTAATGACTAGTGGGAAAGGACCACATAGTATCCAATATCAAACAGAATAATTTTGCTGAAAAGTTACTTCTTTTAATCAGTAGAGTCAAAGGGAAACGTACTATAGAACATCAACAAAATAATTTGAATATCTGGACAATAAAGCATGGATGCTCCTAGTCTTCAACTTTCCCCGGCTGCATAGCAAGCCTATGTGTGATGCTTGGTATTCATTCTTTATTCTTCCTATCTTTGTTAGATCCTGTGATTTTATCTTGCATAATAGCAAAGATATGGAGGGATTTGGTAAGTTCATCATTTTGGGGCAACCTTCATCTGATATGTCAACATTGTGGGATATCTATTCTGTCAAAGTTTTGAGGACTTGAACCTGACCTTTTTGCTATTGTGGATATGTCATTTAATTTAATTGCTTTGCTGAGTTTTTTAAGTTTTGCACTTGGGGCACCTCCTTGAAAGTCCATTTGGATTTACCACTTGAGCTCATCCCATTTGAGATTCTGAAGTTACATATTATTTGTCTCTAATGTAAAGAGATTTTCTTTGAAAGATTGTTGAATGATTATTGGATACTTCCTAAAAATCAAATTCTTGCTAGGCTCTTTCCAACTCTTTTCAACCATGTAAAGTTGTACATACTTGAATGATCAATAGTTCTCGAGGCAATTAAACATTTTTATCCCCATTACTGAATAAGAGTAACCTACTTAAGAAGATGAAATGACAAGATATTATGATGAGTATAAAGCTCTAAGCAAGAAGAGAAATATACATGTAACAGGTATGCATTCTCTCTAAGTGCTAGAAATCATCAAATTGGATATAAAATTCCTTTGGACTTCACACTTGTTTTCCTTTCATGTGCGGGTCCTCATCTCTTATATTATTTGACTGCATCAATCTCATTGATCATTTTATGAGTGTTGAATTCCTGGAGGTAGGCGCTTCTACTGTAGGTGCTTCTAATAAAGCATGGTTTTTTGTTAAACCACGCCCGCCAAATGATGAAGCAGACCGTGCTGGTACTTCTCAAGGAAATGGCAAATTTTTATCTATTTTTTATTTTCTGTAGAATAGTGTTCTGTAGAACAGAGATCATACTTGATATTACCACTGTACCACATATAACTTGCAACTCTGATCACTATGAATTGTCTTGTAGAGGTGGCAGCTCTTTATTTTTTAATAATTGAGAACTTTGCTTTTATATTTACAATTTTATATTGTTAATTTTATTAGGTTTTCACTTCCTTCATGTCAGGCAAGATTATTTTATTGATTGTTAATAAATTTTCAAGTGTTTTGTAATTCATAGTTACTAAAAGACTCTGGCTTGACCCTTGTCAAATTTTAACATTTCAATTTTCAACAACAATACCGAGGATTTTTATCTTATAAGGTTAGGTAGGGACAAATTTTAACAAAGTGGTGGTAATGTGGAGCTTCAATTTCACATTGGCCATCAAGTTGTAGTGATAAGTGGGTAGGGTAGTGTCAATTGCATAATCATGTGGGAAGTTGAAGTGTATACATAACAGGTTTAGAGCCAGACTGGAAGCAGAATGGTTCCTATCAGAAATATAAAAATCAGCTTGTAGTGATGAACAATTGCATATCATGTGGGAAGTTGAAGTATATACATAACAGGTACATAGACAGACTGGAAGCAGAATGGTTCCTATCAGAAATATAAAAATCAGCTTGTAGTGATGAAAAAATGAATCATAGCAATATTTTATATCAAAGTGAAGGATTGTTTTGGTTATATTTAAATTTTCTGTACATCCTATAGGCTTAATGCTTTGTTAAATGGTGAAACTCATTGCTCAAAGCAAAGTTTGAGGACTCAGACTCAGCTCGGCAGCCCAGATTTGGTCTTGGGCTAGCAGAGATTTTCTGTTTCTGTTGTTGTGAATCCGGTTATGATCCTACACCATATTCATCCTTCTCTATATGATAAAATTGTTGCAGCTTTAGGATTGTTTTAATTGTGTAGCCCTTTTCAGAGAAGGGCAGAATGCAAAGTAGTGGACAGTATGGGGAGGTCCCTCAGTTTGTTGGGCGGGTCCCCACAGTCGTTTCAGTGCCTTCTGGAGCTTCTGCAGCTCAAGCTCACAGTCACATGTTTGGTATGCAGCCGGACAACCAAACGGTTAATGTGCAGAAGATCAGGTTAGAATCTGATTCACAGGAGCCCCCTTCAAAGCAGCAGCTCAACAATACCACCAATAACAGCAGCAACAGCAATATAGATAGCTTTAATATTAATAAGCAGCTTGTCCCCTGCATGTGCAATATTTGTATTGAACATTTCCACCAGGGATGGATTTGGACATGTATAACATGTTACAGTTTTGCTGGGTTGTTTCCTAGAAATGCAAGGGTTTTGTTGGTATGCAAGTGTTCCACATGGACACTCCACCAAAAAAACTACCAAAAGAAAATTTCAATTTGCTGGTTGTGAGACTATTTGATAAGAAATTCTTTGGACCTAAAAAGAAGTACACAGTTTAATCTAAAGACATGAGTTCTGAAAACCAATCACAACATCTATTTAGAGGGCGGGTTGGATATGTTAGACAAATGCCCCAAAAAAAAGCTAAGTAATTTCAAAATAAAACCGCGATTCAGAAGCGATGAAAAACAAACAAATATACCGCTGTACCCCAAATATTGGAGATCGCAGTGGATGTTAGGATTACGACATTTATGTGAAAATCTCTGATAAGTGACGAAAAGCTCATAAAAGGTTATTGGATACTGGCATTGCAGTAGATGTAAGAACTACAATAATGACATAAATATCTTTTCAACAATTTACTAAAAACCATAAAAATAGCAGTATACAATCCCAATACAGATATCTGAGCACCCTCAAGAGCTAATAATGCTACAAACCTTTCCTCTCTCTTGTTTTGCAGTAGTTAACCTCAGGTTCCTTAACCAGAACTCCGAAGTGAGATTTTTATTACCACCGAAGCTTCTTTTCGTGCCAATTTTCTCTGTAACCTTCACTGCACCCTTTTTGCTTTGTAACCTAAAAAATCACAGGAACTGTCAATGTCAAATTCAATCAAGATTGCTCCCGTGTTAAATTAAAATTATATCCCAAAAAATTGCAAAACAACCGATCAATAGCATTGTGAAGAGAAGTAAATAATAAGTGGAAAGAAAACCTTACGCTTCTGCTTCTTCAGTCAAAGGAGAGTGGATGTGCAATATGATGGTGGGAGGGATAATATGTAAACTAGGGATTTTGAAGCACTAGATAAACCTAGATAATGATAAGCCCTAAAGATTCTTTTCTAGCCAAAATAGAAGTTGGAAGAGTGGAAATAGAAGTGCGGCGGTGGTGGTAGATATAAGGGAGATGTGGAAAGCACATACAATGCATGTAATATATTTCTTGTATTCTTTGAAATTTACTTCTGCCTGTCATTTAAATCTTTGGCAGTTTACTTTAATTTTTTAATTTTATGATATTATTAGACACAATATGTAAACATAAATTCAATTCGTAAAGGACATATTGTAATTGAAATACTTTTATAACTTTTCATAACACTTTTTATTTTGAAATATTTTTTAAATCAATTATATTTTTAGTTTAAAAAATTTAGTATTTTTTTTAAAAAAATTAATATTATTTAATATCATACATAAATATAAAATTTTGTTAAATGACAACAATTATTACAATAATGCATGAAAATATTTTTATAAAATATTATTAAATAAAAATAATAATATTATTATGAGATTTCATAACGATTTTTGAATATAAGTATAAGAGGTTGGGCTAATTACAAACAAAAGTAAAAAATAATAAGATTATTAAAAAAATCATAAAATTAATAAAAAATAATAAGATTAATAAAAAAATTATTATTATGAGATTTCATAAGGATTTTTGAAAAGTATAGAAGAGGCTAAGATTTCTTTATCTAAATTTTGAAAATATGTGGTCATGATATTTTATGTAAAAATGAGTGGAAAGAGACAACATTGAAACAACTTTATAAATAGAGCCAAAATTTAAGTATTTTTTATAATCGAAAAAGAAACTATCCGAGAAGAGGGCTGACAACTATCCCGCAGGAAAAATGCATTTTCGGGAGCAAAGCTCCCACATAAAGCCTATCAGCTTAATAAAAACCCCATGAAAAATCTGAGTAACCAAAGAGATAAAAGCAAAAAAGAAAGAAAAATCATTTTAATAGAAATATTAAAACAAACTATAGATCAAATCATAGAATAAACTTTTTGACACAGTTTTCGAAGCGAGAACTAATTGCATTTGCAAAGCAAGGACTAACAAGAGCTACAATGATGTCTTTTCTCTGTAACGAAATTTTTGGACAAGGCTTTTAAATGTATACGGTTTATTACTAGCAATGGCACCTTAGGGTGCAATGGGTAGGCTAAAGAGCTATTGAAGGTCAGTTTTATTTTCTTTGAATATAATTATGTAATTAATAAGGTTAGTCGATACACTATTGAGGGAATGATGTTTGTGCTAGATAGATATGAATAGAAAAGTGAGGTACAAAATAACTATGCATTCATTTACATTTTTCCAAACATAAATAAAATAAACAAACATTTTAATTAGGAAGATTATCATGGTCCATTATCATAAACTTAAATCTTAAACACAACTCTATTCCTCACATAAACCTAAATAATTATTCTAACCCTAACCCTAATAGAAACCCTAACTTTACCATATTCTTAAACCTAATCTCACTCTTAACCTTAATCATATCATTATTTTAAAATCATAACCCTAACCATAATACTAATCATGATGTAACCCCTTACCTTAACCATAAACCCTATTCACAGCCCTAACTCTAATTGTAATCCTAACCCTAATCCAAACAATGAACTCTAATCCTAAACAAGATCATAACCCAAACTTTAAAACTTTAAACCAAACCATAATTCTAACCATGGCATAAATCTAAATTCTTATCCTAACTCTAACCCTAAATATTAATAAGAATCTTTATTTATTGATTTGTATTTAATTATATTTAAACAATAAATACACTCTCATTAATTTAACATATGAGTTAATATTATTTTATTTTAAAATTAAGACAATTTGATACATTTATGTAAGATAAAAAAATTTCTAAATTTTTCTATGATAAAAAAAATCAGCATTTTGTAAATGTACTTACTTCTATCAAAAATAGAATTCATAAATTAATGTTTTAATATATTTATCTTAAATTAAACATATTTCTAAGTGATTAAAAATAACTTTTAAAGATTTGATTTCACTTTATACATTAAATTTTTATTTAACTTTTTTATCCTTATTTATTTATTTGTGAATTCTCGCTTGTGCTTATAATTATTTACAATCTTATGTGTTTATCTTCTCTACAATTAGTATAGTTAATTATCAATTATCAAAAATATTTTATTTGTGGTAGACTTGATGTATTTAATTTTATAAGGTGTGAAAATAAGAAAGAATCTATAGCCAACCAAGATTGTTGGAAAGATGTCAATTGCTAATACTAAGAAAGGTGAAATGAATAATCAAATTAGAAAATTAATTTAAAATCTATAATACATTTTAAAATTGACAAACTATTTAAACTATGAAGAGGATCCAAACATTGACTATCAAATCCAAATTGAGATAAATTAAACGACATTGTATTGGTGATGAGTGGATTTTAGCTCTCATGTGTGAATAGTGCAATTGGAATGACAATATTAAATTGAAGTAAAATAACCTATGACTTCTACCAAAATATTTTACACCATAACGGGTTTAAAAGCCAATGAAACGTAATAGGAAAATTAACAACAAGAGCAGATTAAAAAGCTACTGAAATGGTAACGAAAAAGAGATAGTGGAATCGACGGTTGTAAGTGGTTCAATCGTCTTACATTTTGTTTAGACGATATGGATTGTTCATCATTAGAATGAGCCCTGATGCAGGAGCATCTCGAGTCCTTGGCAATCCTGTGTCGCCAAAAACATGTTTGTGTTTTCTCTGTGTTGCTCGGTTCCTTCTTTGACTGAGTTGGTTCGGTGTTGCTCGGTTTCCTTTGTTTACCAGTGTTGATCGGTTATCTCTCTAGCATAAAATTTCCCTGGTGCTCGGTGATGCTTTTTTGCCGCTCGGTTATGCTTGCTTACCGAGTTGTTTATTTTGGATTTATGTTGAGGCTGACTCTTGCAATTAATTTTGGTTACAGATTTAATGATGATATCTATCATTGAGATGTGTGTGGACCTAGATCTGGTCATTCCTTTCGTTGATGGTGGATCTGAAGGCTGACTTGTTCGGTAGCCTCTTGTATAAATGTAGTTGTTTGGTTAGAGTTTTAGGAGATCAATTTTAGAAGATAGAAGATAAAAGATTAGATATTATTTGACAGATCTTTGCATGTTGGAGGACTTATGTACTTGATTGTAATATCTAGCCCAAACTGGGAAGGCCTTTCAGCCCAGCATGTATGAATCAATTCAAGTAAATATATGAAAGTTGATCTGCATTCTCTCTCTCACTATGTGCTTGTTGCTTCCGCGTGTTGTTCTGTAAGGTGGATTTGGTTAGGGTGTGCCCTAGGCCCCTTTCCCTATCCTCCTTTGCATTAGGTGGTATCAGAGCGAGGTGAGATCTGGATCTAGGTTTGTGAGTCTAGGTTTGAGGGTTCCTTCTTGTCAAACCCTAGTTGATTTATTGTGGGGTAGCAGATTGCGATCTAACCTACAATTATAGAGGGTTTCAAGATGGTTCGTGGGAGGCGAGATGCGAATCCAGGATTGGCAGACATGTTGAGGCAACTTGCTGCTAGATTAGAAGTTGTTGAAACAACCCAGAGAAGAGGAAGACATCTTGAAGATGTTAGTGATGATGAAATTAAGGAAGAACAAGGTGATGTAGAACCTGCACCAACGATGGATTAAGGAGAGGAAAGATTATTGAAGGCTTTGACAAATCTGAAGTCTATGCCACACTTTAATCCTCCTGAGTATAGTGGAAAAATGGATTCTGATGAATTGGTGGACTGGATCACTGAAATGGAAAAGTACTTTGAATATGAAAATGTACCTGAGGATTAAAAGAAGGTGAAAATTGCAAGCACAAAGTTGAAGTGTCATGCATCCTTATGGTGGGAACATCTGTAGTTGGACAGAAAGATGAAAGGCAAAGACAAAATTAAGGTATGGAATAAAATGGTGAATAAATTGAAAGGAAAGTTTTTACCTTGTGATTATCAGATTAACCTAGTTAGGCGAATGCAAAGTTTGAGGCAGAAAGATAGCTCGATAAAAGAATATACTGAGGAATTCTATAGATTAGATATTAGATTTGGACATGATAAAGATGATGTGGAAAGAATTGCTAGATACCTGAATGGTTTGAGAGTTTCCATCCAAGAAGAAATCAGTTTGGTCAAATTGGAGAACATTGAAGAGGCTTATCAATTTGCATTGAAAGATGAGGAGAAATTGAACAAGAGACATGAGCAAAGACAAAGAGGTAGAGGTGGTAGATTCCCTAGAGGAAGAGGTAGATCTTATGTTGAAAATAATAGATTTGAACCTGAAAAGACAAATCTGGACAAAGGCAAGACCGAGTGGAAAGGTGAAAGTTCATCTAAAAGTAGAGGTATTAACTACCAAGGTGGTTATAATAGAGATGGTTTATGAGGAACTTGTTACAATTGTGGAGAAGAAGGACATAGATCATTTGAGTGTACACATGCAAGTAAGAAGGTCGGTAGCAGTAGAAATGCTTTGGTGCAAGAAGAGTCACCGAATGAACCTAAGAAGGAAAACAACTTATTGGTAAGAAGAGCACTTTGGAGTGAAGGTAAAAAGGAAGATCCAGTAAGGAAAAGTTTGTTCAAGACCAGATGTAGAATTTGTAATGAAGTTTGGAAGGTAATTGTTGACAGTGGTAGCTCGGAGAATCTGGCATTTGAGGAAATGGTTACAAAGTTGCAGTTGAAAAGGTTGGAACATCCAAATCCCTATCAAATTTCATGGATCAAAGATGAGCATACACTCTTGGTAAGTGAACAATGTTATGTGAATTTGAAAATTGGAAAGTACTATGATAAGCTGTTATGTGATATCATGCCTATGGATTGTTGTCATATTTTGTTGGGTAGACCTTGGCAATATGATAGACATGCTATATATGATGGGAGATTGCATAAATATACTATTTGTGCTAATGGGAGAAGACAAATCTTGTTACCTTTGATTGAAGAACATGTTAGTAATGTTTTTACATCTATGAAAGTTTTCTTGATGAAAGGAAGAAATTTTGTTAAAAATTTGAACAAGAATGATGTATGTTTTGTTGTGATTCCTAACAAACCGAGTAAGAAAATAGATGATAGTATCCCTGAGGAGATTGATAAGTTACTCACCGAGTATAGTGAGATCATTTCTAATAATGTACCTGATGGTTTGCCACTGAAGGGAAGCATTGATCATTGCATGGATCTAATCCCTGGAGCTATTTTACCGAATAAGACACCACATTGGTTGACACCTACCAAGAATCTGGAATTGAATCGATATATTCAAGAATTGTTGCAGAAAGGTTTGATCAAAGAAAGTTTGAGTCCTTGTGCAGTACCTATTGTATTGGCACCTAAAAAGAATGGAGAATGGTGAATGTGTACTGATTCCACAGAAATTAACAAGATAACAGTGAAATATAGGTTTCGTATACCGAGAATGGATGACATAATGGATAGTTTGATTAAAGCAAAGTATTTTACCAAAATTGATTTAAAAAGTGGGTATCATCAGATCAGAATCAGAGAAGGTGATGAATGGAAGACTGCTTTTAAGACAAAAGAAGGTTTGTATGAGGTTATGCCTTTTGGTTTAACTAATGCACCAAGTACTTTTATGAAGTTGATGAATGAAGTTTTGAATAAATTCTTAGGTAAATTTGTGATTGTATACCTAGATGATATTCTGATATTCAATAAGACCATAGAATAACATTTGTGGCATGTTAAACAAGTATTGCAGAGGTTGAAAGAAGAAAAGTTGTCGATAAATCTGAAAAAAGTGTTCCTTCATGAAAGAGGAGATTGTGTATTTGGGATTTGTGATTTTAGCTAATGGTTTGAAGATGGATCCTAAAAAGGTTGAAGCTATTTTGAATTGGCCTACACCTGAGAATGCTAGCGAGGTAAGATCATTTCATGGTTTGGCAAGTTTTTACCGAAAGTTCATTAGGAATTTTAGTTCAATTTGTAATGCTATGACTGAGACTATGAGAGGAGATAAAAGATAATTCAAGTGGACACGTGGAGCTGATAAAAGTTTTGAGACTCTGAAGTAGAAGGTTGTTGAATTACCTATTTTGGCATTGTCTAATTTCAATAAGGTATTTCAAGTGGAATGTGATGCAAGTGGAAGTGCAATAGGAGTTGTATTGAGTCAAGAAGATAAACATGTTGCTTTCTTTAGTGAAAAATTGAATGATGCAAAAAGGAAATATTTTGTGTATGATCAAGAATTCTATGCTATTGTTCAAGCCCAAAAGAAATGGAGACATTATTTGATACCGAGTGAATTTGTGTTGTATACCAATCATAAAGCTTTACAATATTTGGGTAGTCAGAGTAAGTTGAATCAGAGACATATGAAATGGGTTGAGTATTTGCAAAGTTATACATTTGTGATAAAGCATAAGAGTGGAGTCACTAACCGAGTTACTGATGCATTGAGTAGAAGATCTTTGATGACTGAGAAGAAAATTGAAGTTCTTGGCTTTGATGACATGAGAGATTTTTATGAATTTGATCCTGATTTTTCTGAGCCATGGAGAAAGTGCAGAGTACCTATTCAAGATCAACCAAGTACTAAATGGGAAGAATATTTCATTCAAGAAGGTATGTTGTTTAAAGGTATTCAGTTGTGTATATTGAGAGGACCAATGAGAGCTAATTTGATAAAGGAGAAGCATAGTAGTGGTTTAGCTGGACATTTTGGCATTAACAAGACATTGAATTTGCTTAAGGAGAAATACTTTTGGCCGCAGTTGTATAAAGATGTTCAGAAATTTGTGAAAAGTTGTGGAATTTGTCAAGTTGCAAAATGAGTAAGTCAGAATACTGGATTGTATACACCAATTTATGTTCCTGAGAAACCTTGGATTGGTATTTGTAGACACACAAAATTGGACAAGTGCTTTTCAAAATGCATTAAATCATCAAAATGGATCAAAAATCAATTAAAAAAGGACATAATTAAATAAAGTGGGACAAAATCAATTAAAGCAAAGGAGAAATCAAATAATGATGTTAAATAATTAAATGAAAGCTTAAAGGGACCAAAAACACTATATAATTGATTTTAATCAATTAATTGTATAGTTGTTTTAATCAAAAATCAAAATGAACCTATTACCCTTACATGGCTAAATTTAATTAATTAATTGAATTAAATATTCTTAATTTCTTTCAATAAAGTGATGAACCAATGAAAATTGAGGACAAAAAGACATAAATCACTCAAACATTTAAATTGTCCAAAGATTTGAAACCATTTAAAGGCTTGTCCCCTCATTTGTCCCCCCATTTATGAACAAAGCAAAGTTTTTGACTCAACCAAGGGATAACCATGATTACTTCACTCCACCCCCTACCCTTGGACATTTACTATAAATATGGAGCATTTTGGAGAGTATTTCCATCTTGGAATTTCATTTGCAAAGCATTGTTATTATAGGCATTTGAATAGCATTCTAAGAGCAATTTGAGCATTTAGAGCAATTATCATTGTAGTTTGTCAATTTGAGTTAGATTAAGCATGGAATCATCATAGAAGCATTGTAAAAGCATAATAGTAGCATAATTTCTCATTTTAGAAGTGTCACTAGTGAGGATTTAAGCTGAGAGCTTCATTTACCACTTCTTTCTAGAGAACCATGAGATAATATAGATTATAGTTTCATTTTAAAGTAAATTTGCCTTGTATTTAATTTAAATTGATGCTATTAGATCTTAATTTCATGAAGGTGATATTCATCATCACACAATATCAGTATGGATTTTGTTCTTGGCTTACTGAAGACAGTAAGAGGTAATGATTCTATATTTGTTGTTGTGGATAGATTTTCTAAGATGACACATTTTATACCTTGTAGAAAGACATCAGATGCAGTACATATAGCAAATCTTTTCTTTAAGGAAATTGTCAGATTACATGGATTACCGAGGAGTATTATCTCTGACCGAGACAGTAAATTTGTTGGATACTTTTGGAAGACCCTTTGGAGAAAGTTTGGCATCGAGTTGAAATATAGTTCTACATCTCACCCACAGACTGATGGACAAACATAAGTTGTGAATAGAAGCTTGGGAAATCTTTCGAGATGTTTAGTTGGAGACACACCGAGTAATTGGGATTTTGTGTTGGCACAAGCAGAGTTTGCATACAATAATTCAGTGAATAGGAGTACTAGAAAAACACCTTTTGAGATTGTAAATGGCATACAACTGAGAGGTATATCAGATTTGAGAGATATTGTTGATGAAAAGAGAAGTGTTGGAGTAAATTTTGCTGAGTACATGAAGACATTGCATGAAGATGTGAAACATAAGCTGGAAAAGAGTAATCAAAATTACAAAGATAGAGTTGATAGATCAAGGAGACATAAGACGTTTTTAGTTGATGATGAAGTAATGGTTCATTTGAAGAAGAAAGGTCAATTTCATGTTGGAACATATGAGAAGCTGAAAATGAAGAAGTTTGGACCTTACAAAATTTTGAAGAGATTTGACAATGATAATGTGTATGAGATTGAGTTACCTAATGATATGGATATATCACCTATATTCAACATTATTGATTTATATGAGTATCATGAGTCAGATGAAGAAATGATAGTACCGATGGATTATCCTAAGAAATAGACAGAAGAAGTTGAGCAGATTTTGGAGCAAAGAATTAACAGAAGTACAAGAGGAAAATAGTATATGGAATATCTGGTAAAGTGGAAGAATAGACTGATTGAAGATAATTCATGGATTTCACAATCTGAGTTGGATGCATCTCAGATCGTATATGTTTCATGATTCAAAGTATCATTTCAAATAACCCCAGGTGTCTGATGTAGGAGCATCTCGGGTCCTTGGCAATCCTATGTCACCAAAAACATGTTTGTGTTTTCTCTATGTTGCTCGGTTCCTTCTTTGACTGAGTTGGTTCGATGTTGCTTAGTTTCCTTTATTTACTGGTGTTGGTCGGTTATCTCTCTGGTGCTTAGTGCATTTCCCTGGCGCTCGGTTATGCTTGCTTACCGAGTTGTTTATTTTGGATTTTTGTTGAGGCTGACTCTTGCAATTAATTTTGGTCACAAATTTAATGATGGTATCTATCATTAGGAAGCATCTGGACCTAGATCTGGTCATTCCTTTCTTTGATGGTGAAAATGAAGGTTGACTTGTTCGGTAGCCTGTTGTATAAATGTAGTTGTTTTGTTAGAGTTTTAGGAGATCAGTTTTAGAAGATAGAAGATTAAATATTAAAGATTATTTGACAGATCCTCGCATGTTGGAGGACTTTTGTACTTGATTGTAATATCTGGCCCAAACCGAGAAGGCCTTATAGCCCGACATGTATGAATCAATTGAAGTAAATATATGAAAGTTCATCTGCATTCTCTCTCTCACTGTGTGCTTGCTGCTTCCGCGTGTTGTTCTGCAAGGTGGATTTGGTTAGGTTGTTCCCTACGCCCCTCTCCCCATCCTCCTTTGCGTCAATTCCAATCAATGAAAAATAATGAGAATTCAATGGTGAGGATAGTTTTAATCGTCTTGCATCCTATTTCCAATCATTTGCACCATTGATTTTGAAACTCATATGGGGCATCTCATATAAGAGACGCCTTCGGCGTAATTAAAAAAATTTAGTGTTGTGTTTGTTTTGAAATAATGTTTTCATACATTTATAAATTAAAATGTGATTTAATATCGTATAAAGTTGAGTTTTTGTTTTAATTTATTTATAAATATTTATGTTTATTTATTCCATATTATTCATGAGTATTTATAATTTCAATATATTCATCTAAATTTTGTATTGTTCATGTTGTTTCATTCACCTATTTTATGTGTTTTTCTATTCATTTAAAGGACATCATTTTTATGAACATAAGGTCAACCCTACAAAATTAAATTTGGCCTCTTAAATTTTAAAATTCAAATTTAAATCATAGTTAATTCTCACCCATTCTTTTGTCTCCAAGGACCAACTAAACATGACTTATGTGATTTATTGTCATGTCCTTGTAATTAAAGGCATTCTTTTACATTTGTTTGTCATTCAAATAGATCATTTGCATTAAAAGGAAGAATACTTTGATTGGGTGTCAAAAAGGAATTTATATCTACACATTCATCTTAAGAGCATGTGCATCAATGATACTTATTATTCTTAATCATTTATCTAAGCTTCTTAATGGTTGACCTTTGAGAAGGTGTTTCCTTGTGACATATTAACAATCCTCCACAAGTGAACCTATCAAGCAGGAAAATTTTGAACCGGAGCGGACTGTGCAGAGGGAGGTCTAGGGTAAGCGGTGGTATCGGAGAAGGGGAGGCTGCAGATGGAGGGGAAGGCAGAAGTGAGGAAGATGGGGAGCATGATGATGCTCCTGCTGGCCCCTGTGTTGTTGTGCTGCTCCTATCTTCATGGCAGGAGTGTTTTATGCCCTCGCGAGAGGTGTGTTCCAGAGGCTCTTATCTGTAATGACCCTTACTATAAAGGCCACTAAAAACCACTATTGCTAGACTGTGATTTCGTCAAACACTTGGCACGCAACTGAAGTGTTTAGGTTTGGAATGTAATGGCTCAAAGTCGTAGTTGTTGAGCAACAAATCCACAGTGTTTCAATTGATACAATACAATGCCAATATGTAATGAAATGTAACAACACCAATGCTGACTCCTATAATAATTTTCAGAATATCAAAGAGTTGGCACCAAGAGATTACAAAGACCAAGATAGAGTTCTAATGACCGGCAATGTCTATTGATTATGATTCTCCAAAACTGATTACAATATGCAAACTATAACAGTGACTAAAAGTCTGAGAATATAAAGGACTATTACACATTACACATGAACATTGTCAAGTCCCTATCAATGCTATCTCATTCACTATACCAATCCACCTTTCTTATAATGTCCATGCAGTAACAAATGCTGGAAAACAGTGACTGGTTTTCTGATTATGTATGACTGTTTACAATATATCAATGACAGATTTTATGGACTATTTATGACCAATACTGGACTGTGGTAACAAGTTTGAACATATGCAAAATCATACAATGGACTTGCAATGCACCTTCTTTCACTACACTACTCTCTTATTGCTATGACAATTACAATTGATAATAACAGTGACATACTAGGGACTATTTTGACAGTGACTGGATAAATGCAATTTTTACACAATTCCTTGACATTTAAACATCATCCAAATTACATTAAAAGAACTTGGAAATCACTCCTTTATGCTGATGATGAATGCTGATGAAAATGAAGACTGAACAGCCCCAAAAATGTACCACTGTACACTGTCGTACTGCTACCTGTTGCAAGCTGTACCAGGGTCGTACTATATGAAACCTGCATTAAATCTCTTGCTAGGTGTTGGGTGTCAAAAATGGTCCAAACAGGGGCACCTAGGAATGATGTATCCTTCCCCAAATGCATAAAAATATTCTCGAGCTGGTGTGTGAGATATGAGCAAAAATATGAGTCCAGGCCCTAATATGGACTTCTCAGAAAATGCACCAAAATGATCTCCAAACTCAATCAAATTGATTCACCAATGCAAATGATGAATTCAAACCCTTATTCCAACAATTTCAAACCCTTACATCAATTCTCAATGAAGTCCAACATGAATTGGCTGAGTACCAACTCCAATAATGCAACCCTTTAGTAGATATTTCACTACCTTAGTTATGCCAATCTAGGGGAGTGATCATTCCCAAAGATCTAATGATATTTGCAGACCAAAAGACTAAAAATTGCTCCACAATGGAAGAAGTAGAAGAAATCCCAAATCCAAGCATGTCCAAATGAAAGCCCAAGCCCTCTATTTATTCTTTTCCTTGAGAAGTTGCTAGAACTTCTAGAAACGTCCAATTATAATGTACTTTATAATAAAATAACATTATAATAATAAAGTACATTTCTCAACTCAAAATTATAACAATGTAGGCTCATAACTGAATGTAGGCCCAACTACAACCGAATGTAGGCTCAAGACTAAACGTAGGCTCTACTACAACTGGATGTAGGCTCTACAGAACGTAGGCTCTGTCAGCAATATGCAATCAAATGATCAACATAATGACCCTCTCTCCAAACCATTTGCCTACAAGAGTCAATGATAGGAAAATCCATCATGCCAAACGATGTCAACCAAAATGGGGACATGACATTATCTTGAGCAAAGCTTGTTTTTCCTTTGCTTCAGAGGTCGGAGAGTCTGGATTTTTGGAAGTGTCAAAGAAGAGATTGGTACTATGGATGCCCTCAATGTTGATGATGTTGGGGTTTCTTCTTGTGGGGGAACTCAGCACGTGCCTAATGAAAAATATTCCAACACTGTTGGTGGTACATCTCTTGTTTGCTTCCTATCCTTTCATGTGCCTTTGGAGTTGGGGAAACAAGAATTCCTTTGCTTTTTCAGCCTGTTTCAAGGAAGATTCCTAGGTGGGGGTCTGTGGGTGCTCTTGGTGGGGGGAAGCTACTTTAGCGGCCGTTGTTTACATCTTTCTCCCATTCTGGTTATTAGGGTTTGCAATCCAAGCTTCGACAAAGTTTTTTTTTTGGGGGGGTTTCTTTCCCTCTTTTTCTTGGAATGGAGGTGGCCCTTGAAGTATGGTGGTTAATGGAGGCTTTGGGTCCTTTGTTGGGATCCTGTTATGGTTGACTGTTGCTAGGAACTACACGAGTGGGCCTCTTTATGGGTTCCACTACTTCTTTCATTGGTGTGGGAGAAGGGTGTTGGTTCGTTTGGAGTGTGTGGGATCCCTATTGAGGTGGGGCTGCATAATTTTTCTCGTAAGCAACTGTTGGCTTCTCATCTTCTCTTATCCTCCTCTTTGTTTCCTTTAGAGGTGGAAGCTCATTTTGAGGAAAAGGTCTCTTTCTTCTCTTAACTCCTCTTTCCTACTTTCTATAGAGGTGGAAATTTCTTCTGAGGTGGTGGCGCTGCCTATTGAAGTGGCTAGTTGCTGGATGGAAGAGGAGGGCTGGGGTTTTGAAGGTGAGTTCAGCCATAGCTGGAGGGCTCTATTTTTGCCAGAGATCTTTGACGGTTCTATCTTTTGTCTGGCTAGTTGTAATCTGGTGGAGTGGGGAATGCTTCTCTTCTTCTCCTCTATGTTAAAGGTTGGGGGAGCCTTTCAAAACCCTATGGAGTGTGGCCTCTACTAGAGACTCATGTCTTTACCGAAGATCCTTGAATGTTTTTACTTTTTTTTGGCAAATCGTAACTTGGTGTTTTGGGGAGTTTTCATCACTCTTATTTCATTGTTAATGGTTGGGGGAGCCATTCCAAACCCTAAATTCTATGGTGCAGCTGAAGACTTTCTAGTTTATATTTATAAGCTGTTGTTTCATATTGGGAATGCTCATGATAGGGTGGACTGGTTTGTCTGCCAGATCTATTGGATGTTAAGTCCCATTTTGGAAAGGGGAGCCATCAATAAGGTTGGGGGAGCCTTTTAAAACCTTGAAGGATTGGTGCAGCTGAAGTTCTACGTGCAAATCGATGTGAGCTGTTGTTTCATTAAAACTGGTTATAGGAGCCATCAAAACCCTTATGTTCGGTTTAGGGAGCCTGAAAACCCTAGGATGGTGATGTTGTAAGGCGTTGGTCTTACACTTTAGATCTTGGCAGCTTGAGTTTTTTCTGAATATTTTTATTTTGGCTGTAGTTGTGTCACTGGGTTTGCTCTGCTAGTAATCTTTCTGGTAGATTGTGTTGGGGGTTCTGTAATGTTTATCTTATTCCCCAGCTGTCTCACTTTCTTTTGAGATTATTCTTCCTATTATTCTCTGGGTTATAGTTCCCTCCAAAAACTATTTGTATATGGTTTCGGGGCCCATTCAAAACCTATTTTTACCTTAATAAAAAACAATCCTCCACAAGTTCTTAAGTATTGCTAGTCATGTAACAAGAATGGAAAAGGAAGCAATAGATGACCAAGAGAATCAACAAGTAAAAATTTGTTAAGTGTCAAATCATTTCTATAGACATGTGACATTACTACAAGTTAGAACCACAAGCTAAATCCACACATTGTAGACTTAATGTCTAGATCATGAGGTGAGTCATAATATGTCATACATTTCATTTTTTATGTGGAGACATTTAACTTCAATACATTGACATAATTATTCTTCTACCTAAGATATATAGCTAAATGTCTTTATTTTATCATATTTAATTTCCATAATTTTACATTCTCATTTCATTGCATTAGGTTGGAGTATACTTATTCATTAGTCAAGGTAAATGTGTGGGCATTTGTATACATTTGATTGTATTGGCCTAGATTAAGCTTAGGGAAAGTAAGTTTATTTTATTTTATATTTTGGTTAACCTAATTGATCTTACACAACTAAGGATGATTTCAAGACTGTGTGATGTCCCCATCAAATTTTAAAAAGTATATATATACGAATACTTCTTGTAAATACACAAGCAGAGATGACTAAGAAGATTGTTTATACTCGGGCTATAGTGATTCAACTATGGTAACAAATATGTCAAGCAGGAAGCAATGATTAAGAATTTTTGTTATGGTGGCAATTTTAATGATGGGAGGCATAATAACCATTATTACTAATATATAGAGAGCAATAAACCAATAAATCATTCAATGTCGACTCATATTAAGGGGATATTAATTATTAATAAGGATAGTATTAGGATTTAGTTATATTATTAAATGCAAAGATTTACTTAATTAGTAGTCAACCTATAGATCAATGGGTGCAAACATGAAGGGAGTCATCTTTAGAGGACTTAGAGATATAAATCTCAAATGAGTTTTGTCTTTGAGAGATGTGAAGATTTGATATTTTATTCTTACTTAAATTGAGAAAGCTCGGTTAAGAAGATAAGTATTGAATTATAGAAGCATGAAAAATCTAATATATGGATCATGAAGAGCTTCACGTTAGACTATATACTTATAGATATTTACAGTAAGACATGACATGTACTTGTGGTTATTGTATGATTTTAAAGACATAAGTTGAAAACAATAATAAGGGATTCCCTTCAAAGGAATTACAATATGGTCAACACAAATTCACAAGATAACCTATCAGACAAGAGATTCGTTAAAGTTATATCAGACCTACTAGTAGTTGATGATTCACATATACAAACATTAAGGACTAGTAACTGTTGGGATAGGAAAGATATAGTATTGAGAGGGGAGGGGTGAATCAGTACCCTCAAAAACTTTCTCTAATTGACAATCGACAATATTTGTACTTAACTAACCGACTGAGTCCATTGTTTACAACATACATTCAAATAGCTTGTAAATATAAAATGCATGTAAATAAAACAATTAAACATTCATGAAAGTGTTAAATCATGACTCCAGTATTTTGGTTACGCGGAAACCCTTGTTAGAAGGTAAAAACTATGGTGGGGATGACGCCCACAAATTCTTCACTACTGCAGTAAATAAAGTATGCCAGTTAAGGCTATAATTGCGATCACTTATGGTGATCTTACCCTATTAGGAGTAACATAAGATTGATTAGATCTACCTTGCGAAAGGATTTTAACAACACCAAATAAGTGTGTACTCAGTTAGGAGATTTACAACATACGGTTAAGTCTACTCTATTAAGAGAATCCCGCTACAATGGTTAAATTGATAACAAAAAATATATGTAAATGACAACTTGTTCTTGTCTGAATTAAATGTATGATATACTAAGTAGATTTCACCTTGATGTGTAGAATATTACTCTCTATCCTGCTTAGTAGCCTTGTAAGTTTCTGATAAACTGATATTGTTTCTGATAAATTTTCAATCATGCAAACCCTTGTTTGATTGTTGATGTCTTGTATGCGGCTACTGCTTCATGATCTCCTTATCATGCATGTGTCAAAATGACATCTATTATAATTATATAGCAAACTGGTTTGACCTAATTAGGTTTGCAACATCTTAGAAAACCTAAGATCTACGGTGTACAAAAATAACCTAGATCTAACTATTACATAGGAATCATCACAAAATTAAATAATTACATCCATAATAAATGTGTCTTGATCTTGGTAAATCATTTATAGATCCATCTAAATCATTTACATAGAGACATGTGCCATTGTTGATTACTATGTTGTTTCTTGAATAACTTGGTAAACGTTGCATTCCTAGTTTGGTGAATTAACTGATGCTCATTGTGTAGAATGCTCGGTGTTCACTAGCTTGATGCTCAATAATATCTAACACTCAATAAACATGCTCGGATAAACCTAAATTTTGATAGCTTGATGTTCTACCTTGTAATTGCACGGTATGAAGGCTTTATAAGTTCAACCAACTGACTTTTGTAACTCCTTATTCCAATCTTTACCGACTTGAATAGCTTAGATTACCGACTGAACTTGTTTGATACTAATGACAATACTTAATGCTCAAATAGAGATAACAATAACAACAATCAATATATGATTTTTACATCAATATAACTCAATAATAATAATTGTCCATTTATTTCACAAGTGACTGATATTTGGATCAATACAATCTTTATTAAATGGGTACTAATTTACATCATCCATTATCCATATCATTGTGTACCAAACAATCTCTTGTATATTCAGATTTACCTTTATTTCATTATAATTTATTTTGCGTTGGTATATTGAATATAAGGTCAATCTTGGATGATCAAATACAACTTCCATTACATTGTAGTTATAACATCATTAAGGATCATATCAGAATATTGATTGACAATGTATTTGCATATACTTCAAGAATGTGTGAAATATAGCAATTGATCAATATATCAACATCGAAATAATCTCTTAATCTTCCATAAAGGTTAAGGCATACCTTGAATATTACCCATCAGCATATTCAAATCCATTATGTGTATTAGCAGGTCATTACAAATACATTCCATATGCATATCAATTCCACCAATAAGACATACAATTAGTGGAGTAGACTATCATATAAAATAATTGAAGTAATTTTACTAATGAAATTATATTAATATACAAAATGTAAAGTTTTATTTGGTGAATTATGCTTTGATATGAAACAAATCAAATCATTTTAAACTCGCAAATTATATGAATATAAAAAACTACAATAATTTTGTTGGAAAAATAAATAATTGATCCCAACACCAAATGTCATCATCCTAGAGGGGTTTGGCATACACAAAGCAATTTTTGAGCCAGTGGTGACAAGATTTTTTACATACCTTGACCTTGCCATGATTACAACTCAAACTTTTTCTCTTTTGGGGATTACCAAGATCTAGCAGTTTCACCTCTCCCCAAGGTAACCTTGTGAGATCGCTATCCCATCAAGTTCAATGTTGAATGGGAAGTGGGTAGTGTACAACTACCCATGAAAATATTTCTAACACCTCTCTTTCAAGTCACCCACTTGCAATGGCTCACATCCAAAGGGTTTGGAATCTTGAAAGTCATCCTACTTAGCAATCTGGATGCATTACTTGGTGGAATGACACTATCATTGATGGTTGGTAACTGACCATGTACCATCAAAGGTCTTATGATGGTACCACCCTAGATCAATGTCATGCTACAAAAGCTCTTGTTGACAATCCCTTATGTCCTAACCTATAAGTTAGGGTTGCACAACTTCACCGCCAAAAGCATATTATCAACAACTATGTTGTTTGTGGCACCCAAATCAATGTGAGGCTTTATTGGCTTAAAGTGGGATATTGTGCTTCCAAGGAGTTCTTTCTAGCTCTTTGAGCACATCATTCCTAACCTGTTATTGAAAGAGTTAGGGAAGGTCTAATCCAGGTGGATCTTAAAGACCTAAACATTTAGAAGGTCCCATAATGCCAGATAGTTGATCGAAAAATTGATCATTATCAAATTTGGTGAGAGCGGTCCCAAATTGGAGAGCTCACAAAGATGAACCCAACACATCTTGTTTCGCGTAAAATGGAGTTCATATGTACAATTTTTTCTAATTCAAAGTTTTAGTCAAATAGGCAAATCAAAGGGGGCCAAGGAAAAGGCAAAAAATTGATTGTCTTAAGTCTAAGCAAAAATGACACTAGGTCATAGTGCTTGACGTGTTGGTTCTGGAACTATATTTGGTTTCAAAAATGGAGTCCGTATGTAAAAGTTATGATCGATCAAAGTTACCCAAGAAAAGGGTTGACTAGATGACATCAGCTTTATGACATGGCAGAAAATGTTGATGTGGCATCTCCTAATCATGACATGGAAATTTGAGGTGATGACATGGCACAATTTGTTGACTTGGCATAATTATTGACATAGCACAAGTGGACCAATAATATGGTGCCATGTGTCATAACATGTCAAATAAAATAGTGTCACATGGCAACCCGATCTCCTGCTTGCGGGTTTGGTTGTTAAAATATTTGTTAAGGAGATTCAAACAGTAAACCTCACAACTACAAACTACATGCACTTTGTCAACAATGTGTATGAGAGGCATTAGGTTGTCTCCTTAGACACGTGGCAAATCTGTTAAAAGGTGGTTTGGGTGGTTGCGAGAATCATGCTCAACCACCCAACCACAGACACCGGCTACAGTGCGACATATTTGTACCGATCGAGTGTCATGCCCCATCCTATGTCATACCCATCTTCTCTGACACACATTGTCATGTCCTCACTTACGCTTGTCATGTCACTTGTCATAGTTATCAAGGTGACTTGTTATTGCCACAAGACTTCTTGTGTTTAACAAGTAGTTGTAAAAACTTTTTCAAGTAGTTGTAAATTTTTTTAGACTATTATGTTTATATTGTCTCCTATAACTTATTATTATTATTTATATTGTTATAAAGTTTAATATTTTTAATATAATACTAAAATAAATATTATTTATTTTAGATAGTAAAAAGCTTTTAGATATATTATTGTTATTATGTTTATATTGTTGTAAAATTTAACTATTTAGTATATAGTAATAAAATAAATGCTATTTACTTTAGATTAGCAAAAAGAAAATTTTAAGATATTAGGTAGTATGGAGATGGAATTAAGTCAATTGATTTCTTACATTTATATTTATACTACTTTTTATAAACATATTATTAAATCTAACAAAACAATTTTGTATATTATTAAAAGAATATTATATTTTTACATGTTTAATGATTTCTAATTATTATAAATTAATAATATAACAAAGCTATATTTTAACATATTTAAGATTTCTAATTATTATTGTAAAAAAATTTAAAGAATAAATTTAATTTTAAAAATCAAAATAAAATAATTTTAAATTAATAATTATAAATAAATAAATAAATATAATTTTTAAAAAAACACTTATTTTATAAATATAATATAGTTCAAGAAGCTTTATTTTATCATCCAAATTTTACTTTCTTGATTTTGGTGCATTTGCAATAGATTTGATTTCATCTCATGGTGATAGCATTATGATGTTTTGAGTTTTATTTTATATTTTGAGTCATTCATCATCTTTGTGTTTTATGTTGTCTCCAAGTTCTCATGTAGCATTTGATCCACTATTTTATTTATCAAATTTATATGAAGTAAAACTTGTTCACCTAGATTTTGGTATCTAAATTTACATATAGATCTTTAGCAATGTGTTGAATTGCTAGGGTGAATTTCTCATTTGGACCTTGAGAAGGACTAATTTAATGACAATGAATCAAGGTTGAGAGTAACATGCAAGCATGTAATATTTTTTAAGGATCAATTCATAAGCCAACAATGTTGAATTGAGTCTTATTGGATCCTTAACCTAGTTGATCTTTTCATGTTCTATATTCTAGATGTTTTAGTCAATTGTGACTAGCTTCCAAAGATACCCCATAATATTGGAAAATTTGTATTTTAATCAATTTGTAATGATCATGTGAGAAAGATTGAAAAGTTTGAATTTTGTAAAATTGGTGGGCATAGAATTTATCAACTCTCCACTTGTGTATCAAAATTGTAAACAAAAGATTTAGAAAATGAGAAGAATTTTTAAGGATAAATGATGTTAAGATTTGGGAATGAATGCAAATTTTTATGTTTTAAAATTAGTTTTTTTTAATTTGAAATTGAAATGATCATTATGGTAGATTTTTTTTATTATATTTATTTATCGCTTTATAATTATTAATTTTAAATTATTTTATTTTAATTTTTAAGTATTTTTTAAAATAAAAGTGGCAAGAGTCACTAAATAATATTTTTATTTTATTTTTAAAAATAATTTTCTTCTTAATTTTTTTTTACGATAATAATTTGAAATCTTAAAAATGTTAAAATATAACTATGTTATATTATTAATAATGTATAAATTCTTTTATTGGATTTTAGAATATGTTGATAAAAAGTAGTGTGAAATCAATTGACTTAGTCTCATCTCCCATGCTATCTAGTATCTTAAAATTTTCTTCAAAATATATCTATTTTTTTTTTACTTATCATATTACAAATTTAAACTTTGTCACAATATATATAATAATAATAATAATAATAATAATAATTATTATTATTATTATTATTATTATTATAAGTTATAAGAAGCCGTATAAACATAATAACAATCTAAGAAAACTTACAACTCCTTGTGAAATAGAGCAAGTCTTGCGACAATAAAAATTCACTTTGATAACTGTGACAGGTGACATGAAAGACATATTGTGCGGACATCTGACAATGTGTGTTAGAGAAGATGGGCATGGCATAAGATGAGGCATTGGGGCATGACACTCGACCGGTGCAAATATGTTTCACCGTAACCGGTGCCCCCAACCACATGCTTAATTTGGGAAGTGATTTGAACAAATTCAAATTTGTTTAAAGTGGAAAAATGACCTGTGGAGATAGGAGCTCAAGCCCCCAACATAACACATGGGAAACAAATAACAAAACATCCCATACAACAAAATCAAAATTTGGTTAAATCGAACAAAAAACAAAAGTATTTTGAAGGGGGTAGTTAAAAATGTTATTTTATGGGTATTTTTTTGTTATATTGGTTGTATAAATTTGTTATTTGGTTAAAATCTAAATAAGGAGAATTTTTTGTATAAAATGAGAATAGGTCTTTTGAAAATATATTCCCAGGAAAATTTTGTGTAAAATTTGGGAATAGACCTTTTGAAAATATATTCCTAGGAGAATTTTGGAGAAGAAATTTGGGAGAGAATTCTCTAGAGAATTAGGTGGTCTTGTATTATGAGATAAAAACTTAGTGTTCTCTTTGAGATGATTTTTCATGACTTTTAAGTCCTTTGTAAAGGCGTAATGCCTATTGTATTCATGTACTCTTGTTGAGAGAGTGAGTTGTAGTTTTATTTCTTAGCATTGTAAAGGTGGCGAAGGAGTTAGGCACGAACGTGTTGCCAGATAGATCATGTCATTGTCATGTAGAAGCGAGAAGAGCTTGAAGTGCAACAATCTTCCTTGAAGCATATTGTAACTTAGTGAAAGACCATGGTGATGTAAGAACATTTTCATCGTAGTAATGGCATCGAACACAAATGTTTGTGGATCTAGAGATGTAACTATAATTTGGTGAACTCCATTATCAAATCTCTCTTTGTCGCTTTTTCCAAGTGCATGGTATTGTAGTTTTATTATTTTCCTACATATTATGTGCTTATTTGCTCAGTTCACAAGCAACATCAATGTCAATGTTAAATTATTAAATATGTATCATGGTGAATCTAACAGTTGCTAAGTGGTTCATAAAAGGAGTTTACATATCAATGTCATGCAATTCTCTCTAAGCTACTGAATATTCTCCAAGTGTGTGTTCTCCATTATGAGAAGGTTTTTCACTGCTCGGGAAGCTCCCCTAAGAAATATAGGGTTTTTTATGAGTGCCTCGATATTGTGCATGTTGGAAAAATGGTCAGTGCTCCCCTCAGGATTTGTGACATGGCTTAACCACCTCTTATGTCTTTTATAAGTCTAGTGGTTGTATCGGGCATTGACATGGTGATCTTTTGGTGCAACAATAACTACTACTTGTAACAAGTGGTATCAAAGCTTGGTCACAGGTTTGAATACCCACAGGTAATGCTGAGGGGGAGATTGTTGGAAAAATGGTCAGTGCTCCCCTCAGGATTTGTGACATGTCTTAACCTCCTCCTATGTCTTCTATAAGTCTAGTGGTTGTATTGGGCATTAACAAGTCAATCTTTGGGTGCAATGACAATTACTACTTGCAACAATGCCCTCTCATCTTTTTAAAGCCCAAAAGGTCTTTTATGGCCAATTAATCACCATCAAGGACCTCAAGGAAGCAATTATCTATATGGCTAATGATAAGGCTCCTGGATGTGATGGCTTTCCTTGTAAATTTAACAAAGCCCTCCAACCTTGTGTGGGAACTAACTTGCATAATGTATTTAAGGAAGCAATACATTCACAATCTCTTGGTTAGCTTATTAACAAAGGAAATGCAAAGTTCATACCTAAGGTGGGGGACCCTAAAGAATTTTTCAATTGACAACCCATTACTATACTCAATGTCTCCCACAAGATCATTGCCAAAGCCTTGGCTTTGAAGATCTGTCACTTGCCCTTACAAATTGTCAAACTTGAACATGTAATCTAGATTCATTCTTGATAATATCATTTTGGGTTGGGAAGGTATAGAATGGGCCCATTATTCTAATCATAATGTCATTTTTTTCTATATTGACTTTGCAAAAGCTTATGACTGAATTGAGTGGCCTTTCATCCTCTCCATGTTAGGGGATATTGGTTTTGGTCCCTATTTTATTAACACTATGAAAATGTTATTTGGGAATATGTTTGCATGCATCACCATTAATGACCTCTAATTATCATCTTTTGGTTGTTTATATCTATTTGGTAAGGCTATGCTTTGGCCCTCTCATTGTATGTTTTGACCACTAAAGGCTTTGGGTATTTTTTGGAAAATATTATTTTCACTAGGTGCGTCAAGGGTATTTCCATGTCTGAGTCACCTTCTTAGCTTGTCAATGGCCATTTTTTAAATGACTCTTTTCTCACCCTTATTGAAGATGAGCATGATATCCAAGAGTCACTTCAATGCCTTAATACTTTTAGTTTGGCTTTTGAGTTGGTAATTTAATGATACAAAACCCAGTGTTATAGGCAACATTTCCTCCCAACTTCACCCTAGATTATTTATTATAGGTGGAAGTGGATAGGTCATGGTGAAAATTTTCACTTTCCTAGTATTTTCTTTTCTTTTCAGGGCTCTGTTGTGGATTTTGGAACATTGTCCTTGTCAAAATCAAGAAGTTGGCTTACTAGATTACCAAATCACTTTCATTGGCTGGTAAATTTTGTAATTGATCCAATATTCTTGTAGTCACATTATCTACTACTCTTCTTATTGGGATCCCTCAAAAACTTCTTACAACAAACTTGAGAAGCTTGTCAAGGATTTATTATGGGCCTTTGTTGTTCAACATCATGGTTTTCACAAAGTTTCTTAGGAGTGTTGTTGCCTCCCTCGAGAATCTGGAGGGCTTGGGATTCTCTCTACTTAGAAGCAATGTTTAGCCCTCAGTGCTAAATAGATTATTTGATCCATTTATGGTAATGAGGCCTAGAAAGGTCTCCTTGAGAATTATATTTATTTAGTATATCCAACCAATAAGCTTTCCTGGAAGGGGATTGGATTTCAAACCCCTTTTCCTATGAAATATGTCATTGACATTGAAGGCACTTTTATAGCTGGAAGCATTTAGCATGCATGGGAAACTATAAAACCCTTGATTTGGTGGGTTGGCTCTAGCTTCAGGGGTGAACATTCTTTCAACTAGCATAGTATATGGTGGTCTTCACTCATTAAAATTTAAGGCCTACCTATGGCCTGTGTACCTAGGGTTTATGCTCTACATTTTCATAAGGGTGGCATTCACTCCCCCAATACTTTCTTTCTAGGGATACCATGAATCTTTATTCTTGGGGAGATATGAAGGCCCAAATTTGGATTATCTAGCCAAATTAATAGACATTCAACTTGGTTGTGTCTACTCTACTTCTATGTTACATAAGCTGGGTATTCATATTGTTAAGCCTCAGTGAAAATATTTGCATTGGTTCCCCAATACCTCTTTTTTTGATTTGTTAGTTCTCATTTCAAAGTCATTGATTTTTATTGATTGAAGACCTTCCCCTCCCTGTGATTTTATCATCTCACTCCAAAAATTGGATGTCTTCAATACCCTTAATTTAGTCGGTCCCCTCCTCTCCATTCTTTTTTGTTCTCTTGTATGTGTCATTCTTGTGTATGTCATGTCAGTTCGAGTTATGTACTAAGTATTTGTTCCAAAGGTTAAAGGATTTTGAATTCATGAACCATGGTGAACTGATTGAACCACTTTGTACCAAGTTCTAGGAGGTTCAAACAGGTTTAGCTACGTTTAAAGAAGATTGTAAGGTGTTCAAAGGCGGGCCCCACGTCTAGATTATATCAAGTATATTTTTACCTCATGGAACCATTTTGTAATTAGTTCAAAGTAGTTCATTAAATTTTCAAGTACAACATCATAATTTAGTGACATGTAATAAGGAGGAATGGATTGAATTAATTATAGTATGATGATATTAAAATTTGAGGGCTCAAAAACAATGTACTTGGTGGTGTGATGCAAGTAAAAATGCAACTAATGACTGTGGCAATCATGACATGGTAAGGCCAAAGGAAGGATGTGACAAATATTAATTACCCATGCCACAAGATCATCAAATCAAAATCTCTTACCACATGCAAATCTTTCCATAACTAACCCTCAGGATATGTTTCTTTTCATCTACTAGTTTAAGAGTGTTATAATGATATGGGATGGTAATATTTCTTTTTAAGTGTGAATTACAAAGGTGATCTGAAGAAGTACAAAGGATTCACTATGTCTGCAAGTTCAATGTAAAAAAATGATAACCTTTTCCTGTCTATGTTTCTGGAATTTCTTTTACATAAAACTTGAAGTGTTGTTGTTTGAATTATGAGATCCACCCTACATTTCTTTGGTAATGTCACAAGTATGAATTGCAAAGGTCCCATTATAAGTGACACTGACTTGAAAGGGGTAGACGTAGAAAGGATAAATGATAGAGTTTTTGAACAGTCTCACAATAGGTAAAGATAATCATGCCATTGTCTCTCTTAGGGGTAATATATCTATGTTAAGGATTACCTATTCCCATCATGAAATGCATTTATATTGTCAACCCAAGGACATAGACTTGAAATGGGACAACACAGTTTGTACACTAAGTTCCTTTAGGAGTCATAACACCTATGCTGCAGGAAGATAAAATGCATAAAAGGAATCTATGCTATTACTGTAGGAAAGTAAACACACTCGAATATTTAATGGAAATATGACAGAAAGCTTGTAAAATGAATCTAAGCCTATCTAACAACTCAAAACATTCACCATGTCTATCTTCTGCAAGTGTTGCAGGAACATCCATAGTAGTAATGTTGCAGGAGTAAAATAGTAACTCTACTTGAAAGTAGGGAAAATGCAGGAAGCAAATCTAATCTATCTTAATCTAATCCACCTCCCAAGTGGGCCCCCTTGGTTGGCTTCTGCTAACTACTAACACAAGAAATAATCAAAAATCACTCTTCCATTAATTCTTCTTAACTGGTTACATAGCAATTGAACAACTCATGAAGAACTGAGAAGAACAACTTCTACTATATTGAACACACCATTTTATATTTTCTCATTACCTAACTAAGTTGATCAAATCCCTTTATAAAGAGGACTTATGGTTAATGAAAACATAATATTAAAGTCTAATTAAACCTTGACAAATAAGGAGGCGATAAAACAACCATGACATTTTGCAATTATTGAAGATAACAGAATAAATTTTTTGAGGAAATATAGCAAGACTTATTTCTTATATTCTCTGGAATAACAACTCCTTTCTAGGTGTGACATATCCTTCGGAACCATGCTGAATCATTTCATCATGAATGGTCTTCTAACACTCCTTCTTTAACGAGGTTGCATCACTCTTTGAACTACTCCTTGTTTACCTGAAAGGTTAGTAACATTCGATACACATATGTAAGTCAACATTTCAACCCCTCCTCAAATGTTAGAACACAGCTTAAAATAACTATATGAAGCACTGCATTATATTTATAATAGTCAGCAAAACATGTCATTCAAGCTACCCATAGGCTCTATGGCTTTAGTTGTACTTAGCATAAGTTCACATAGGTATAAGTCATAAATGTTTTAGAAATGTCTATCAGAGCATAAAGAGTGTCAACAAAGTATGAAGATTATAACAAAATTAAGACATTAATTTGTCTCATCATCTGCCCCCTACTAATAGAATGCTTGTCCTCGAGAATTGTATTTCCTAGCTATGGTTCTGAAATCACCGATAGTCATCTTCCCCTTCTTTCCACTCCTGAAAGTGTAGTAAAATCCTCTTGTTCTTTCTAGGTAATCTCCTAGGTGCTCCTCAACCAACTGATCCAATCTAGTAGCATTGATGTCATATATGGGCCAGAGGAGTGTAGGTGGTTTGAAGGATAAAGGCATCCATAATTCCCTTATGACCTGTCATCCCAACCGCATATATTCAGTCACTCTATGCACAGCTGCTTCAAAGTTAATTGGGTTGTGTGGCTCTACTTTCTTGAAAGCTTCTGGCAATCTGTTCCACTGACTTCTTACCCTTGAAACAGCTCTTTGGGCTATAATATTGGGCAATGTCTGATAGTCTCTATAGACCTTATCTCTCAATGCAAAGACTTTCTCCCTGATTTCAAGCTTCTATTTCCCATAGGTCAAATTGAGCCAATCCCTCAAAACGGCATTAGGCTTATGTGACTCAGCCCTTAATGGTAAGGGTTCATATTTTTCTAGATCCCTGTAATTGTTCAACTATCTATCATAGTTTTCTTCATTATGCATCCATAAAATTAGAGCCCTTAAGTGAATATCCCCTATATAGAGCAGAGGGTTCCACTCTGTTTCATGTGGGATGATAAAGTTGTGCAAATATAGCTCACATAATAAATTATGCTACCATGGGGGAAGAGTTTGATATATTCCATAAAAATCTTGGGCTGACTTGAACTCACAATCAATACCTTTCATTGTCACCATAAATTGAAACAAAAGAAATTGCTCTTTTAAATAAATAACATATACCCTGGGTGGTGATCGACAAGCTATGACCTGATCGACTAATTTTAGGGCCTTGTCCATTTGTTGTTTTTGTTTCTTTAGCTGCTCCCTAAGAGATTCAATTTGCTCATCCTTATCAAATATCTCTTTCTGCATTTGATCTCTTTCCTGTCTCCACCAGGTCTTTTGAAAAACAAAATGATTGTATATGTTAAAGAGTACAGACTGAATTGTTTGTGAGGGAAATTCTTGCATTTGAGCTTTCTTTTTGTTTTCTTTGGCAACTTGCTAAAAGTACTCAGTGAACCATGTGGATCTATAGGGTATAATGGAGACATTGGAATATACAGGGTGTTGCGGAGGAGTAGGTTGAACATTCACAGGAATACTATCTTGTACTACATCTAGGCTTGGCTCAGGTATTCCTTGATCATCCTGTGGCATGCTACTATCAGGTGCTTGCACATTTTGAGATTCTTCCATATTTTGAGGTTCCGCTTGCAAAGGGGAGTCATCAAGAATATTTTCAACAGATTAGGTTTTGGTACTGAAACATTTGGATTTCCAAGGGAAGGTGAAGGCACTTGTCCTCACATGTGAGGGCTTCTACATACGGTTGCCTCTTCAACCACTACAATTTTAGTTTGGTAGGATCTTTTTGGCCTTTGTGCTGCAGGAGTAGACGTTGCAGGAACAAATGCTACATGACTCGACCTTTTTCTTTTATTTATTTGGACTGCGGGGTTTTGAATTTCACCTTCTAGGTTAGGGATTTCTTTTTCAACTTTTTGTTTGCCTTTCTTCATGGAAGAAGTAGGTATATCACTCTCTGGAGTGGGATCATCAGACTTGTTTTTTGGGGACAATTCTAGTTCTTTTCCTTTTTCAATCATTTCTTCACTAAGCCTAGAAGACTCTACTTCATTCACAAAAGGTTGAGCAACAAGGTTAACTTGGGGCTACAAGGTTTTAAATTGAACAAATTCCGCTTAAGACATGGGAGAGACATCCCTAAGGGATTTTTCAACCAAAAGCTTTACTAGGGCATGGTGGCTTATGGAATTTGCATTACCCTTTTATGTTTCCTCGGCACTAATGCTTAACATATTATAGAGAAAATTAGGGACATTGACCTGAACATTATGCCTTAAACAACTAAGTAATTTGAAATGGTGGGCATGCAAGTTTGAGAATCTTCATTCACAAGTTAAATACCTAATAATGTGGTTAGCCAATTTTGGAAATGGTGGTGGAAGAGACAACCTCTTGCATCCCTGCTTAGTGATTTCAAGTGGAGGATCACCCAGTCGGGAGAATTGAGCTCAAGATGACCTGGCATCATGCTCGTTAGGATAGTGCTCTCCAACGACTGGTAATCCAGTGACCTCTGCAATTCTTTCCTTAGTAGAAACAATTGTTAAACCCCACACAATTGCTTGTCCCTCTTCAAAAGTGCCCATAAATTCTGCTGCAACCTCCTCATTGAATTCCATCAACTGAAGGAAATACCCTAGCCAATTGCTTACATTAAATCTGCGAACTGCTTCAACATCCGACAGTAAAATACCATGGACGACTGGTTCATGTCTCTGTAATCATCCCCCCATCTTAATAATGCCTAATCTTTAATTTTGTTGCTCTCTAATTCATTGTTAATCTTTAGTCTTCTTACACTCTGCAAATACCTTCTTGAAATCCCAATTGCTATTCTTGAGAATACTGATTTTTGCTTACATTACCTCAGTTAGGCTTGACATCAACAATAATAATGGCATTGATTACAGAGGACATCAGAGTCTTAAGTGGGAGTTATCTCATAATTTAATTATGGTCCTTTCAAGTCATGTCAAGCTCAAAAAATTAGAATTTGAAAGTACGACAAATGTGTTGGATTAAAAGAATTAATAGAACGCAGCCTAAGTACAACATTGATGTGATAGGGATGTGACTAGGGTGACTTAGGAATAACACTTGGAAGTTATAACACTTCCCCTGCCCCCTATGAAATTTTGACAAGTATCCTCACTTGATAAATTTGGCATGAGAATGGGAAACTAGCTCAACGCATATATCATACATGTAATGCAATACTATATATAATTATTCAAACCTATGCGCTAAAAGTGAGAAAAAGAGTTAAAAAGTTGTACCTGGCAATTTGTTATCATACACATGAATGCGAGCTGATGAGAGTGTCAAGTCCGGTGACCGCATGAAAGTGCTGATGTGGTGTTTTATTGAAAGCATTAAAATAGAAATTGTGGGTGACGTGGAGTTTGAGTGGGTGGTAGACAGAGGAATGAGATGAGTTGGTAAGAATAAGAGAGAAAAGTGAATGAAGAAATATACCTCATATGAAATGAAGTTTTATTATGGGATTTTTTGAAGGCATGTTATGTTGAGGCTGCAGGAAGAAGGCTTTCACCTTCTACTACAAGAACTGTTACCTGAGGGGTTGTTAAACTTTGCGTGCTAAAATGCTTCAAGAATTCTTCCTTTTTTTGAGGCTTGTGATACAGGCGTAGGCAGTGTCCATTGAAAAGCAACTTAAATTGGATTGGATCAAGTGTGGTCAGTTGGACTGCCCCATTATCAAAGACATATTGAATTTCATATGGCCCTAACCATCTGGTCTGCAACTTTCCTAGGAGCTCCTTAAATCAAGAATCATATAATAGAGCCCAGTCACCTACTTGAAAGTGTTTATTCTTGATATGTGAGTCATGCCACCTCTTCCTTTGGTTCTAGATTAGCTCTGTCCTTTCCAATGCTGACTTTCACATTTCATCCAATGAGTTGAGGTGGAGAAGGTGCTATGTTTGTGTTGCAGGAAGATCGATGTTCAACTCCAAAGCTATGCACAATGTTTTTTGTTCAAATTCTATGGGCAACATTACTGCCTTTCCATACACCAATTTAAATGGCGTGAATCCTATTATGGTCTTCCATGTTGTATGATAAGCCCAGACTGCTTCAGTTAACTGGTTGCTCCATTCTCTTCAATGCAATTGCACTGTCTTTGTTAATATTGCCTCTATTTCTCTATTTGTCACCTCTGCCTATCCATTCACCTGCGGATGATAAGGACTAGACTTCCGATGTCTTATGCTATACTCCTTCACCAGCTCAGTGATCAAATTTGAAGTGAATTGTGCTCCCTGGTCTGTGACTAATTCTCTTGGGACTCCATAACATGTAAAAATGTCTTCATACAAGAATTTAGCAACTTTTTCATCTCTGGCATTTTACATTGCTTTCACTTCCACCTATTTTGTCAGATAATCCGTGCATACCAGGATATAAGATTTTCCATTTGATGGAGGATCAATTGGTCCTATGAAGTCCATACCCCATTTATTAAAGGGTATCATCACCACTTATGGATTAAGTGGCATCTCATCTGATTTTGTTGAATGACCCATCCTTTGGCATTTATCACATTTTTTAATATAATTGGCTACATCTTTGTGTAATGTTGGCCAATAATATCCTGTTGTTAATATTTTTAGGGCTGTTCTCTTTGCTGCAAAGTGACCTCCACATGGCTCATCATGACAAGCATGGAGTATATCATATATTTCATCTTCTCTCACACATCTCCTCATGATTTGATTTGGACCAGTGTAAAATAGATTGTTATCTATCCATGAAAATTGAAAGCTTTTCTCTACAAGCGTTTTCCTGTCCTTTTGAGAAAAATGTGGGGGTATCTTATTTGCTGCAAGATAATTGGCTATGTCTACATACCATGGGTTTTTTATTGCTATGTGGAACAAGTGTTCATTTGGAAATGTATCTTCAACCTGAGTAGTGTCTTCATCAACATTTTGTAGTCTAGACAAGTAGTCATCAACTACATTGGCCTTCCCTGGCTTATCAACAATTTTTATATCAAATTCTTGCCATAGTAAGAGCCATCTTGCCATTCTACCTATTATAGCAGGTTTGGTCATTAGATATTTTATTGCTGTGTGATCAGTGTGAAAAAAAATGGGATAGCCTGTGACATAGTGTCAGAATTTGTTCAATGCATAAACTATAGCTAGGAGTTCCTTTTCAGTAACTGTGTAGTTCAATTCAGGGCCATGAAGGCTTTTACTGATATAGTAAATTGCATTCTCAAGATTGGTAGGCTTTTGTCCTAGCACAACACCTATGGCATAATCTAATGCATCTGTATGGATATAAAATAGGATAGACCAATCTGGTCCTTTGAGGACTGGTGCAGTGGTTAGAAGTTTCTTAAGCTGCAGGAAGGACTCATTACAAGCTAGTGTCCATAGAAATTCAGCCTCTTTGGTAAGCAATGTATACAAAGGACTAGCTATTTAACTAAAATTCTAAATGAAGCACCTATAGTAGCCAGCATGTCCTAAAAAAGATCTTACATCCTTTGGTTTAGTAGGTGTGGGTAACGTGAGAATTACCTCAATCTTGGGCGGGTCTACTTGTATTCCTGCTGCTGAAATAAAATGCCCAAGTACTACTCCTTCTTGCATCATCATAAAGCATTTCTCACTATTAAGAGATAAATTATGTTCCTTACATCGGATTAGCACCTTTTCAAGATTCTTCAAAGCCTCTTCAAATGTCACTCCGAATGCTGTAAAGTCAGCCATATATATCTCCATACAATCATGTGATATGTTAGCAAAAATACTAATTATGGCTCTTTGAAACATTGCTAGAGCATTACAAAGCCCAAATGGAAATATAGAATATGCAAATATCCCCCATGGACATGTGAATGTAGTCTTCTCTTGGTCTTCTGGAGCAATAGTTATCTGATTGTATCCACTATATCCATCAAGAAAGGAAAAATACTTCTTACCAACTAAAGTATTAAGTACTTGGTCAATGAATGGTAATGGGAAGTGATCTTTCTTGGTAGCCTTGTTTAACTCCCTGTAATCCACATAGATTCTCCATTTACCCCCCTTCTTGGGTACTATAACCAAAGGTGATACCCATTTACTATCAGATATAGGATATATAATGCCAACATCTAATAACTTTTGTAATTCAGTTTTGACTATCTCCCTTAATGCTGGATTAATCATCCTTTGAGGTTGATGGAGTTTTAGAATTCCTTCATTTATATAAATAATGTGAGTACATAGTGTAGGGCTTAATCCCTTCATGTCCCCATAGTCCCATGCAAAGGCTTTCTCATGTGTTTGCAACAGTTTGGTTAGTTGCTCCATTTGTTGTGAAGGCAGCTTATTATTTACATGGAGATTTTTACCCTTAGAAAGCTCAATAGTAGTTGTAAGGTCAAGCATGGATACTTTAGGGATAGGACTTGTGTTTACTTCACTAGGTAGCAACTAGTGGATAATATTGGGTTCTGAAGGTAATACATAGTTCTCAAATTTTTCTTCATATGTAGTTAACTCCAATACAAAACTTTCAGATACATATTTGATTACAACATAATCATTATTAAGAATGCTCTGAATGAATTCATCTTCCTCTTATAGATTTAGAAAATATTGCCTATGTAACATCATGAGCTGAACCACATAATTTAGTTCTTCTTCTCCATCTCCTAAATCTGGCCATATAGGTGTACTTAAATATGGTTGCGGTTGAGCTAGAGGATATAATGCTAGTTTATTAGTGGCTTGCCCATTTGATATTGTCACGTTCCCTGATCTACAACTTATGTTTGCATCAGCTGTTGCCAACCATGGACATCCTAGGATAATAGGGTAACCAACAAGATTTACCTTTGGTGATAGAATCATGAAATCAATAGGGTACTCCCAAGAATCTAAGGAAACTATTATGTCTTCTATCATTCCATCAAGGGTGATAGTAGAACTGTCTGCTAGTTGCAATATTGTTGGAGTAGCTCTCAACCCTTCAATGCTTAGTTTATTCATAGTATCCTTAGTCATTACATTAATGGCAACACCTAAGTCTATTAATGCATTTTTGACAGACTGAACATTAATGATGATGTTCACAACTGGACTCCCTGGATTTGAATATTTTGGTATTACCAGTTTTCCTAACTTGATATCAACCAATTTTCCTATAACATGAACTATTGTAGGATCCCTTTTCTTTCTTCCAGGCTTTTTAAGACAAGCTTCTTTTATTGCTTTTCCATAAACTGGAACATCCTTTATTTCTTGAAACAGGGGAATCTAGACATGCATGTTCTTAAACTGGTCAGTGATATCAAATGGTTGGTCTTCTTTTGGTATGAGCTTGTCCATGTTGAGCCTCTAAGGAAAAGGTGGTTTAACTGATGTATGAGCATTAGCTGAGTTGGAAACATTCACTGGGGCAACAGTATTTGGCAAGGCATTCTTTGGAATTGGTACTGATGTTGCAGGAAGATTTGGCACTTTAGTGATAAGAGGTGGTTTAGGTGCAGGCAAGGTAGTATCTGATCTTAAATGTATATTAGTTATGTTAAATGAATAGGAAGGGTACTACTAAGCATCGGTAGCATACATTGGTTGTTGTTAGAATAATTGAGAGGGGGGTGAATCAGTTATCCACAGTCCCAATCACAAAATGTATATCCAAAAACAATCTACTAAAACTTCTGCAGCTCGGTAAACTAAAATATTATTCTGTCTGTGCTTTTACCGATTACCAGTTAATAACATATAATGATTACCAATCAAATCTAGTATGCAACATGTAAAGTATGATAACAAACAATCATCACAATCAACACATAACACAAGAGATTTAACGTGGAAACCCTGTGAAGGGAAAAACCACCTGGGATCAGCAACCCAAAAATTGTTCACTCTTCTGAAGTGAGGTCGGTGAAGACCCAACCCTGTTAAAGGTTACAAACACACTGTGAGGTGTGACCTTGTTAGAGGATTTTAGACCAACCGTTATCATCCAACCAACATTCACTATGGGGTTGACAAGATAACAAATGTACACTCTATGAATGACATTACAAGACTTTCTAGTCCACTCTGTTAAGAGATTTCTCTGTTTACAATGGTTAAAATTTAACAGCAGTTGATCTGATTACAACACAAATTTAATTTTAGATTATCAAATCTATGTTAAGCTCATTCAAATCCTCTGATCAATATATCAATTCTATTTCAATCAATATTCAGTAACTTACTGTCGCTTGGTAATAGCTTTCTGATGCTCGGTTATCTCTACAGTTCGGTTCTCCTTAACCAGTCTGATCAGGCATGCATGAAGCTTGTTCACATGATATCTTCTACAGTCTCCTTCTTCCAGCATGATTTCATCATGAAATCCTAGTCTCTTAAATAAACGAGTAAACTGTTTTATTTCCATCCATCAAATTTTGCCGCTTAATCTCTTTTTGTTGATTTTGCCACTTAAACCTTCCTTGGCTGATGTGTCAATAACACATTTTGTTTCAATTCATTAGACCTTCTTTGAATTATGTTATCTGTTGATCTTCATAACAAACATTATCTTCATCTCTGATTTCGAGGTACTTTACAACTCATTAACTTCCATCGGCTAAACTAGTCATTTAGTTCTTTTCTTTTGCTCGGTTAACAAAGAAATGTGTTGGTGAACACAATCTTAGTTTGTACTGTGATCGGTATATACTACACTATGTCGGTGTAAACTAAAATGGTTCATTAACCAACAACACTACCTTGTGCATTTTGCTCTATCCTTCATCATAGATGAATGCAACATAGTCAAGTCGATAACATAAGGCCATAGACTCATCCATAAGTTACCCAATGTATTCCTTATCCTTATCTATCATATCCATCTTCCTCGTGTAGACATATATGTTCTTCATTTATTTTCTTCTTCTTCTACAGATGTTTGGGTATAGTAACTTACAAGATAAGTACTGTCAAAACTAGTTGACATTAATGACAATATATTACTGATTTAATCATCTTACATATCTAATCAGCAAATCAGTGATCTTAAATCACAGATCTTCAAGTTATACAATGTATTCAAATTAGTTGTAGTTCATCAATCTCTCCCTTTGGCATTGATGGCAACACAAGCAATATGAAATATGTCATACACATACCAAACATGTATTCTACAACTCTGTTAACAAATGATGTAACGGTACAAGCTCTCTCTAGCTTAATATGTTTAATCACTACATTACATAAAAACATTTGCAAGTGCAGACTAAGTTCTACAGATATGATATTTTCAGCTCCCTTTTCTGTATCTCTCTCCCTTTGTCTCTGGCTCCATATTCTTCATATTGATCTCTCTCCCTTTGACAACAATGCCAAAGAACAATACAAACATACAGCTCTATAATAGCCATGTAAGTCTTTGTTGTCCAGTGCATTATCTGTATCTTGGTATACTGTTATGCAGATCAGTTCTAGTACTTCAATCTTTCACAACTCTAGACAGAAATCCAAAGTGTGAACTCTACTGCATCAACATGTATGATCTTCTGATAAGATTAGGCTAATGCAACCTCCAGATCACCTTAGTGACCGGTAGATAGGGGACAGACCCCAAGTCCAATCCCCAAGTATTCATATGTATCCTTTGGTAGAGGCTTTGTAAATATGTCAGCAAGTTGTTCTTTTGATGTAACAAATTCTAGCTTAACTTGCTTCTCCTGTACTTGTTCCCTTAAGTAGTGATACTTAATTGATATATGCTTTGTTTTAGAGTGCATCACTATATTCTTTGAAATATTAATAGCACCAGTGTTATCACAATATATAATCATCATCTTAGTGATTACCTCATTCATTCCTTCTAACACTTGCTTGATATATGCAATATTTGAACAGTTAGTAGCAACAACAACATACTCTGCTTAACTCTGCTTTAGCTATAGACTGAGAAATGCAAGCTTGTTTCTTACTTGTCCATGTAACAAGTCTTTCACCAAAAAAGAATGCTCCTCCGATGGTACTCTTTCTATCATCCACATTTCTAGCCCAATCAACATCAATATACACCTTCAGTTCAAACTTGCCTTTCTTAGGATACCACAATCCATAATCTTTAGTTTTCTTTAGGTATCTTAAGATTCTCTTTGTAGCAACCATGTGTGACTCTCTAGGGTTTGCAGAAAATCTAGCAACTATTCCAACAACATGTGCTATATCAGGTCTACTGTGAACTACATACATTAACTTACCAATCATGGATCAGTATAGTGTCTAATTTACCTCAGTAGTTCCATCTTCTTTAGTTAGTTTACATCTAGTAGCCATTAGTGTTCCCACAGGTTTAGCATCTTCCATGCCAAATGTCTTTAAGACTTCCTTTATATATTTAGATTGTGTGATGAATATACCATCATTCTGTTGAATCACTTGTAAGCCTAGAAAGAACTTAATCTCTCCAAACATAGACATTTCAAATTCACTTTTCATTTCATCAGCAAATGACTTACATATTTGATCTTGTCCTCCAAATATTATGTCATCCACAAATATCTCAGCAATCAAGATAGTATCATTAGAATTTCCTTTCATGTACAGATTATTGTTCTCACTCGTTCTAACAAATCCAATATTCAACAAATAGTTATGCAGCCTTTCATACCAGGCTTTTGGTGCTTGATTCAAACCATATAAAGCTTTATGTAATCTACATACCATATCTTTGTTTTCTGGATCAACGAACCCTTCAAGTTGTTCTATGTAGACTTCTTCTTCAAGTATCCCATTCAGAAAAGCTAATTTGACATCCATTTGGTAAATTTTGAACTTTTTGTGTGCAGCATATGCAAGTAACATTTTGACTCCTTCTAATCTAGTAATAGGTGCAAATGTCTCACCATAATCTATTCCTTCCTCTTGTGCATATCCCTTGCATACTAACCTAGCTTTGTTCCTTGTTACCTCTCCATTCTCATTAAGCTTGTTTCTGAATATCCACTTAGTATCGATAACATTCTTGTCCTTAGGTCTGGGTACTAAAATCCAAGTTTTGTTCTTCTCTATCTGTTCTATTTCCTCTTTCATTGCATTAACCCATTCATCGTTTTCTAATGCAACTTTTACATTCTTTGGTTCATAATCACAAACTAGACATGTACCTTGTCTTGCTTTACTTCTTTTTTGCATGCCAGCTTGTCTGTTTCCAATGATTTGTGTCTTAGGATGATGTCTCCTGACAAATTTCACCAATATTTGATCTCTTCTTTCTTGTTCATCCTATGTAGGTTCATTTTCTTGCTCGGTGGATGCTTCCTACTCTTCAGTTTCTTTTTCCTATTCCTCGGTATTATTTTCCTGCGGACCGGTTGTCACTATCTGTTGCATCAGTAGGTACTCTGGTTGTTCAATGTAACTCAATCTACCATAGTCTTTTGGTTCCTTTGTGCTTTCCTCTACATTCTTATCATCAAACTCATCAACTCAAACATTAGTACTTTCAATCATTTTATTAGTTACCTTGTTAAGACACTTGTATGCTTTCCTTTTAGTGGAATATCCTAGAAATATCCCTTCATCACCTTTTGAGTCAAAATTCCCATTTCTTTCATCTTTCAGAATAAAGCATTTACTTCCAAAAATCATGAAATAACTTACAGTGGATTTGTGACCAAACCATAACTCATAGGGTGTCTTATTAGTGTCCTTCTTCAGTTGTACTTAGTTCAGAACATAAACAGTTGTGCTGCAACTTCCCTCTAGTATGTCTGAGCAACATTCTTTTGTAACATCAGTGTTCTTGCACAATCAATGATTGACCTATTCCTCCTTTAAGCTATTCCATTTTGTTGTGGTGTCCTCGGTGTAGAGACCTATCTTTTAATACCATGCTCATTACAAAAGTTAGTAAATTCATCAGAAATAAATTCACCACCTCAGTCATATCTTAAGCATTTCAATTCTTTACCAGTCTCTTTCTCAACTTTTTCTTTATACCACTTGAACATCTTAAATGCCTCTAATTTTTCTTTCAAGAACATGACTATCATTAATCTAGTGTAATCATCAACAAAAAGAATAAAATATCTGTCTCCATAGTAACTTTGAGTTCTCATAGGACCACATAGGTCGGTATGCACTAACTCAAGTAATTTATTTGTTGAATAATCTTTTCTTTTGAAACTAGATTTTGTCATTTTACCTTTCTGACATTCATGACACATAACATGATCAGGCTTAGATAAGTTAGGCAGACCTCTAACCTTTTTCTTTTTACTGATCTTAATCATGTTATCAAAATTCACATGACATAACCTCTTATGCCACAACCATGCATCTTCATCTTTCATCATTAAGCAAGAAGACTGATCATTATCAAGATAAAACATATTACCTCTCGATTGTGTTCCAGTTCCAATAAGTCTTCCTCCATCATCATATATCTTCACTTTCTTGCTCTCAAAAGCAACTCGGTGACCTAAATTGTTCAGTTGTGCCACACTTATTAAATTATAGTTTAGACCTTTTACCCAATAAGCATTATCACATCTTATTTTATCATTTATCATCAGGGATCCTTTTCCTCTAACCATACAGGGTGCATCATTACCCATTCTAACAGATCCTCCATTGTGTTCTTCAAGATGATCAAATTTCTCTTCATCACCAGTCATGTGATGTGTACAACCACTATCTATAATCCATGTATCATTTTTATTAACCTTAGAGATAAGTGTTGTCTCTACATACCTCTCATCTTCCTCTGAGTCATCCTTCATTGCAACAAATACTACCTCCACATCTTCATCAATGTCGGTATCAGTGACATATTCTTCTGCAATGTAGCACACCTTCTTGCCTTTAGCATTATTGTCTTGGTTGTCTCTGTTGTAGTGTCGGTAACTTTTGTTGCCTCTTCTCCCATAGCTTCCTTCACTAGATCGGTCTTTGTTTCTATCATCATCTTTCCTATGTGGACATCTAGCAACAATATGACCAACCTCTTTACAATTAAAGCATGCTAAAGGTAATTTACCTCTATACCTTCCTTTACCTTTAGGTAACCTTTTGGCCATAAGAGCTTCAAGTTCATCAAGCTCATCATCAGTATTGCTATCAATATCATCATACTTACTTCTGCTACTAGACTTACCAATATTCAGAGAAGACATAAAAGTAGATTCAACAAATGATACAACACTATTGTCAAAGTTATTTAGTTCAAAGGTTGTAAGCTTACCAATCAGATGATCAAGAGTAAGGTTGTTACCAAATGTAGACCTTGTTTCATGAATTGTAGATATTCTGATTGCATAAACTGACAATAAGGTTCTGAGAACTTTGCTTACCACTGTCTCTTCATCAATAACACCATCAAATGCTCTAATAGCATGTACTACCTCTTTCAGTCTATTTGTATACTACACAATATTTTCTCCTTCCTTCATCTTCATATCATCAAATTTTCCCCTTAAGCTTTCAGCTCTGGCTCTTTTGACATTCACATCACCACTATAAACTTGAGCAAGTTTATCCTACATACCTTTGGTAGTAGTGTAATCTTTAATATCTTCAAATTCGGCATCGGTACAAGTAGCAACAATCTCCATCATAGTAACATTATGTTCATGCCTGTCTCTTAGTTGATCAAGGGTCAAAGGACTAGTGGGTGGTGCAATGTAGCCATTCTCCATTAGTGTCAGGGCAGAATTCCCAATTCCAGATACATGCAACTTCATTCGGCTTTTCCATACTGTGAAGTTATCCTTGTTTAGCTTTGGCACTTCCCTCTTATACATTTTGAAATCTTTGTGTTGAAGTCCTTAAAACCCTATTCCAAGAAACCAATGCTCTGATACCAATTGTTAGAATAACTAAGAGGGGGGTGAATCAGTTATCCACAGTTCCAATCACATCCAAAAACAATCTACTAAAACTTCTGCAGCTCGGTAAACTAAAATAGTATTTTGTCTATGCTTTTACCGATTACCAGTTAATAACATATAATGATTACCGATCAAATCTAGTATGCAACATGTAAAGTATGATAACAAACAATTATCACAATCAACACATAACACAAGAGATTTAACATGGAAACCCTATGAAGGGAAAAACCACTTGGGACCGGCAACCCAAAAATTGTTCACTCTTTTGAAGTGAGGTCGATGAAGACCCAACCCTGTTAAATGTTACAAATGCACTGTGAGGTGTGACCTTGTTAGAGGATTTTAGACCAACCATTATTGTCCAACCATCATTCACTATGGGGTTGACAGGATAACAAATATACACTATGAATGACATTACAAGACTTTTTAGTCCACTCAATTAAGAGATTTCTCTGTTTACAATGGTTAAAATGTAACAGTAGTTGATCTGATTACAACACAACTTCAATTTCATATTATCAAATCTATGTTAAGCTCATTCAAATCCTTTGATCAATATATCAATTCTATTTCAATCAATATTTAGTAACTTATTATCGCTCAGTAATAGCTTTCGGATGCTCGGTTATCTCTGTAGTTTGGTTCTCCTTAACTAGTCTGATTAGGCATTCATGAATCTTGTTCACGCGATATCTTCTATAGTCTCCTTCTTTCGGCATGATTTCATCATTAAATCCTAGTCTCTTAAATAGACGAGTAAACCATTTTATCTCCATCCATCAAATTTTGCCGCTTAATCTCTTTTGTTGATTTTTTTGCTTAAACCTTCCTTGGCTGATGTGTTAGTAACACATTTTGTTTCAATCCATTAGATCTTCTTCAAATTATGTTAGCCGTCGATCTTTGTAACAAACATTATCTTCATCTCTGATTTTGAGGTACTTTACAGCTCATTAACTTCCATCAGCTAAACTAGTCATTTAGTTCTTTTCTTCTGCTCAGTTAACAAAGAAATGTGTCGGTGAGCACAAGCTCAGTTTATACTTTGATCGGTATACATTACACTATGTCGGTGTATACTGAAATGGTTCATTAACCAACAACACTACCTTGTGCATTTTGCTCTATCCTTCATCATAGATGAATGCAACATAGTCAAGTTAATAACATAAGGCCATAGACTCATCCATAAGTTACCCAATGTATTCCTTATCCTTATTAGTCATATCCATCTTCCTCATGTAGATATATATGTTCTTCATTTCTTTTCTTCTTCTTCTACAGATGTTTGGGTATAGTAACTTACAAGATAAGTACTATCAAAACTAGTTGACATCAATGACAATATATTACTGATTTAATCATCTTACATATCTAATTAGCAACTCAGTGAACTTAAATCATAGATCTTCAAGTTATACAATGTATTCAAATTAGTTGTAGCTCATTAGTTGTTGACTGTTGGGATTCAATTGTGGTTGAGTAGGTAACTATGTTTGCTTTTGAGGACCTGTATTTGTAGGTGGTGGCATTATTGCAGGTATATTTGTTGGAGGTGGTAAAGGTGGATATCCAGGATTTGGATTAGGCCATTTCTGAGGTCCTCTCCACTGATTAGTGGGATACCAATTCCCTTGTGGTTGTTTCCATTGGTTTGGAAATTATGGCCATTGGGATTGTTGTGGAGGATACCATTGATTCTGTTGATTATTTGTCTAAGCATTATTCCAAGTAGGTTGATTATACTGTGGAGGACTTTGGACATTGCGATTTTTCCATTGACTATTATAAGGATTTGAAATTTTTAATGGGTCTTGAGGCATACCTTGTCTCGTGGCCCATGACCGACATTGAGCAACAAAAGAATACTTGCTTGTTCTCTCCTTCTATCTTTAAGTATTTAGTTGGAAGATGATGATTCTCCAAGTTTGTGACCAATTTGCACTGACAATCCTTATTTTGTTTGTGGCAATGAGGACAATATTTAGCTAGCTATGCCTCCGCATCTACATGCTTCTTCTTGGCAGTCATCGTGTCTAGGTGTGTGGTGACATCATTTATGATGTCTTGCTTGAAGTCTATCAATAGGTTTGAAATCTCCATCTTTGAAATACCAGAGCCACTTCCTTTAGCCACCATTGAGAGAAATCCCCTTCCTTTCTTGACTGCTACTCTAGAATAGTTCATACAAATCTTCTGAAGGTCATCCCAGGAAGACTGAGATATATCTCCTCTAGCCATGAGGTCCAAGACTTCAAGACAATTTTCATTCACTCCTCTTAGAAAAATCATCTTCTGTGAATCCTCTTGCAATGCATGTTGTGGGTTCTTTTGTAAATTAAATAAGAAGCGTGATATGTAGTCCTCTAATGTCTCATCTTCCCTTTGTGACATATGGAAGATGTCATCTCCTTTTCAATCACTTCCCTTGCAGTATTCCTTATACTTCCTTAGAAATAAATGTCTCATCCCATCCCAATTTGCTACTGCATTTTCTCCTAAGCCCATGAACCATCTGAGAGCTGACTCCTTTAGTGTTGCTAGAAACAACTTAAGCTTATGACTATCAGTATTGTAGTCAAAACTTTGACACAGTATGTCAAACTCAAACAAAAAGGTGTCAGGATCCTCTGTGATGAGGCCATAGAACTTTGGTAATGCTAAAGCAGGTATGTTGTTGAGATTAGGGTTGTTGATAAGACTTGGAATAGGAAATGGAAATGTAGGAGTTGCCATTACTGGAGGTGTTGGATATTTAAGCTGTGGCTGGAAAGTATTGTTGATTGGAGGGTTTTGGATAGCAGGTGGTCCTGGAGTAGGATTATTATGGAAAATAGCTAATATTTCTACAAAAGGATGGAGGTCAAATATTTCATGAGTGTCTTCTTCTATTGAAGATGATGCAACAAACTTAGGACTTGCATCGAGAAATGGTAACTCAAGTTCTTCAAATTCTTCTTTTAGTTTAACAGTTTCTTTTGGAAGAAATCTACCATGAACATCTCGCCTTCTTTGATGCATGCAAGTAAGTTGATGACTTGTGAAGAAAGCTCACAACCACTCTATTTTGACTAAAAAAACAAGAAACTAATCTAAAAAATAAAGGACTCATTAAGGTTCCTAGTTCGACACCATCCCCGACAACGACACCAAAACTGAACAGTCTCACAATAGGTAAAGATAATCATGCCATTGTCTCTCTTAGGGGTACTATATCTATGCTAAGGATTATCTATTCCCATCATGAAATGCATTTAGATTGTCAACCCAGGGATGTAGACTTGAAATGGGACAACACAGTTTGTGCACTAAGTTCCTTTAGGAGTCATAACACCTATGCTGCAGGAAGATAAAATGCATAAAAAGAATCTATGCTATTGCTACAGGAAAGTAAACACACTCGACTATTTAATGGAAATGTGATAAAAATCTTGTAAAATGAATCTAAGCCTATCTAACAACTCAAAACATTCACCATGTCTATCTTCTACAAGTGTTGCAGGAACATCCACAGTAGTAATGTTGCAGGAGTAAAAGAGTAACTCTACTTGAAAGAAGGGAAAATGTAGGAAGCAAATCTAATCTATCTTAATCTAATCCACCTCCCAAGTGGGCCCCCTTGGTTGGCTTCTACTAACTACTAACACAAGAAATAATCCAAAATCACTGTTCCATTAATTCTTCTTAACTGGTTACATAGCAATTGAACAACTCATGAAGAACTGAGAAGAACAACTTCTGCTATATTGAACACGCCATTTTATATTTTCTCATTACCTAACTAAGTCGATCAAATCCCTTTATAAAGAGGACTTATGGTTAATGAAAACATAACATTAAAGTCTGATTAAACCTTGCCAAATAAGGAGGTGGTAAAACAACCATGACATTTTACAATTATTGAAGATAACAAAATAACAATTCTAAGGAAATATAGCAAGACTTATTTCCTATATTCTCTGGAACAACATATCCTTTCTAGGTGCGGCATATCCTTCAAAACCATGCTGAATTCTTTTGCCATGATTGGTCTTCTAACGCTCCTTCTTTAATGTGGTTGCACCACTCTTCGAAGTGCTCCTTGTTTACTTGAAAGGTTAGTAACATTCGGTACACATATGCAAGTCAACATTTCAACCCCTAATCAAATGTTAGAACACAACTTAAAATAACTATATGAAGTACTGCATTATATTTATAATAGTTAGCAAAACATGTCATTCAAGCTACCCATAGGCTATGTGGCTTTAGTTGTACTTAGCATAATTTTACATAGATATAAGTCATAAATGTTTTAGAAATGTCTATTAGAGCATAAAGAGTGTCAAAAAAGTATGAAGATTATAACAAAATTGAGACATTAATTTGTCTCATCAGTTTTCAACCAGTTAGTTGAGCATTTTTCTCTTGAAATCATGAGAAGTGGTTTGTTACAAGCTACAACTTTCCCACCTGTGATTGTGAGCCCTTAACTAATCCAAGAATGCATAAACCATTACGATATTAAGGCTAAATGTATCAAGAAAAATAGTGGTGAAACTCAATCCCTGTTAATAGAGAGATGATGATGTCTATGTTAAAAATCCCTGAACATGCTTTCTCATAATTCACCCCTACCCAATCCCTAGCCAAGTTCAATGAACTGGCTGAAAAAAATTGTAATGCTATTGCAAGAAACTAGACCAAAAAATTCTATAAGGGGGTTCTTGTCTTCCCAAAAGCCTAAATAAAGATCATATGAAATTGTATATCCATGATTTGGTAGTGTTGTTACATAGGGTAAGAGGTTCCCCTAAAGATTTTTTATTTCAAGACTGGATGTATTTTTATATTGAAATAATCCTTGAGGGTAAACAATACATGGACTTGGGAGAACTCATAGCAAGTTCACTAAGAGAACAACTCAAATTATCTCAAGTGGTCAAGAAAGATTTCTACATGTCTTCCTACCTAATGTATTGTCTGGCCTATACCCATAATTTAACTAGTATTACACATGAACCTTGGGACACCAACATCACTATCTTTGAATACTGCCCCATGCTACAGAGAAATAGAGCCCTTGAGAATCAAAGGAGAGCGCATGATGTGTTCATGGGAAAATTATGTCTTGAACTAGTCGAGAATCCAGGAAGAAGGATGTCGCAAGAAGCCCAAAACTTAGTTAAGGTGTATAGTAGTTTCTACATTTAGTTCCCTTAGTTCACATACATCTGAGTCGACAGTTTTGAAGATGATCTTGTGAAGTTGTCAAGGTATGTGTTGGATGAAGTATGTAGACAACTCTCTCTTATGGTTAAGATATTTCTACTTGAGGAAAAATGGGAGATGGTTTTTCCTATTTAGTTGGGTCGTCTTGCATGTAAATCCATGGAGGATGTAGTAAGTATAGGTTGTGATCTATGTAATTTTGACCTCAAATATTATTATGATAGAAAAGGATTTGACAATAAAGGGTTCTCCAATGATCCCTAGAGTTAGAGGATCATATAATACCAGTTCCACATTTGGAAGACTTTTGGGAAGATTGTCTAGATGAAAAGGAGGTTGATAAGAGAGCTAGGAGATTCTTGATAATGTCACTTATGTACTAGACACTCTAGTCACAACTGTTAAACTTGTAGGGGATAAAATGGCCTCTATTTCAGTACCACAATGGCTAACAAACTTTGTGAGCAAGAAGCATAGTTTGGCACCAGTCTCCATATCCATTAGGGACATGGTGAGTAAGTACACAACAAAAGCCCCCAAATCAAAGAGGGTAAAGAACACTGTAAGGTTGGTGACAGATTCAAAGACTAGGAAAGTGACCATAGAAGTTATTGTGTACAAGTCAAAGGAAGGAAACCTGCACTTAGATGATAGCAACTTTAAAATAGCTAAGGTGGATTTAGGGATTCTAGATAGGGATGCTAAGAATCACTTGTTTGAACACTCTGCACAACATATGTTGACACAGTCCCAAAAGGACAATTGAGATAAGAAGGAACTTAAACAAATTATTACACCATGGTAGGATATATAGACTCGTTCAATAGATTCATAGCATTGTCCCTGGTTCATGAACCACAAGCCTTCGACCCTAATTCCCCTGACAACAAGAAATTATTAAGTCATATTAAAAGGGGTAAAACGCTGACTTTGACAATGGATTATTGGATTTATGGAATAATCAAAGATGGAAATAGGTTCAATAAGGAGTCCAATGTTATTTTTAATAATGCAGAGGCAATGTTGGGAGAAATACAAATCCAGATTATGAGTTGGGAAACATACGAAGGTAAATGGGTCGCCATGGTTTCACATATTTTAGAGGTTGAAAGGTATGGATCACCCAAATTCCTAGCTGAAAATTCTTTGAAAATGGTTGATGAATGCATGCTATATGTCCTCAAAACAAATATGGGTTGGATAGGTTCTATGTTCAAAGTTGTCATTTCAGGGGTTCAAGCTATTGAAAAAGAAGTCAAAGAAATGCATGATAGTATGATCAAAGACATGAAAATCATTAACCCCATAGGCATCCTACAATACGAGGAGGGAAATCAAGACACAAAGGCTATGGTGAAAACCTTCGAGATAACCATGTCATCCATTAAGGAAGAAAGGAACCCAATAACGACATATTTCACTAAAGTTGTACGAGTTGAAGCCATGTTGTGTCTCTGTGCTGATCAGTTACCCAAGTATGTAGATTAGATCGTGAAACTCAAATGGGAAAAAGACACCTGGAGGGTGCGGTTTTCAAGTCTCAAGAACCCTAATGCACTGGCAGTACAAGAGTTTGTGAGCATGTATAGGAGCTGGAAACTCACTCATGATGCCACATTAGAGGATATAGGGTCAATCTTATCTATTTAGTTATTTCTTAAAACATGCAAATGATAGTTAAACTTTGGGGACACATGTCCTTTTGATAATGTTTAGTTTTAATAACTCTTTCTTTTAATCACCAAGAGGTTGGGTCTTCAGGGAGACCTCTTGGTCATTCTAAAACTATATATATTGGAGCATAAACTAAGTAGGGGTTAGAAATTTTGGAATATACATTAAGGATAGCAATACTAATAGATAGTATTCTATTTTGGTTTAACAAAAGTGAAATGAACCTGCGTACTTTGAAACTAAAGTATTTTTGTCTTTGACCATAAGTAATATAGATTAACATATGGAAGTAATTTGGATCTTTGAGTTCAAAGGCATGAGATGAATGTTTCTTTGTGAATATTGCATTTTGTGCCTTGTGTTATCTTGATCGGTTCAAAGTAGGTGGACATTTCATATCTGAGTAAATGTTTAGTTAATTGTGATATTGGTTCAGTTCATGAGGGATTAAAAACTTTGATTTTTAAAACTTATGATTAATTCTATGCGTTTGTTGAATTAAGTTGCTTACCCAAGGGTAATGTGGGTATCCTTATATGCTTTTTGATTTTTAAAACTTATGATTAATTCTACATATATATATATATATATATATATATATATATATATATATATATATATATATATATATATATATATATATATATATATATATATATATATATATATATATATATATATATATATATATATATATATATAGAGAGAGAGAGAGAGAGAGAGAGAGAGAGAGATTAGCAAAGATTCATTGGAAATTTGTGTAAGGGAGCTATACCTTATAAAATTTAGAGGGAAGTAACCATTGTGTACTTACCCAACTTTTGAATGATAAAATTTGTTTCCAAAGGAGGGTAATAGAGTTAGTGTTATAAGGTAACAAAGAAGGAGACAAATCTATTCACCAACATGATTACAAATTGTAATATCCTAAAAAGTTAGCACCTATAATTTGATGCTCCAACAACATGACTCCTTTTCTTCTAGTATCTTCTCTTTATTTTGAACTCCCCCTTAAGATTTGGTCTCATTTTCCTAGGTTTAAGATGCCTCAGCAACCTATACCTAAGTATAGAATGCTAGGCGATCTATACACTGACATTTGGACCTAAATTTTAATAAGTGGCTTATTACAATGTTTTATTGAGATTTCCATATTTGTAGTTGGCATGTGACAATTTTAATCCCCAAAATGTTGTGAGAGGTACATAAGTGGCCTATCTCTCCTCATTTTGGTAACCATGAGCAAGAATTGAAGAACCAAGATCAATATTTCAAGTGCTCCACTTTGTTTCGCATCCAGGTATTCAAGTTTCAAGCATTCTTCAAGCATCAATGGAAATTTTGAAGGAAGTTTTCTCCATTGTAATAATATTCTCTCCCATTGTGGCCAAGTAAGGGAGTTCTCAATCAATCAAGAAGATCCTTGTGTTTATCTACATGTATTTCATTCATCCATTCTTCAAGGCAAGAGTTTATCAAGCATACAAAAATGAAGATCTTGGAGTGGCATTCATAAATCCATGCATTTGTGAAAGGTGACCTTGATTCCTTCCTACATGGTGCAGGAGCACCTAGGGTGAAAATCCCTTCTTTTGTTTTGTTGTGTTCTCTCCTAGTTTCTTAGTTAGTTTATGAAGGATTAGGAATATGTTGAAGTGGTTTAGGGTTTGTTAAGTTAGTTTTTGAAAGCTTTTGTTCATCCACTTCTTGTAATGTCCTAGAGGACAATGTGAGTCAAAATATGGAATGAACACTCTAGATGCTTAGAAGGACATTTTGGAGGTGTTTTGAGTCCTAGTAAGTGATATTATGCTTTAGGTGATATATCCATGAAGGCAAAATCTAGAAAAAACAAAATTACCAAGAGATGTAAAAAGTTGCTCAAAGCAACAATTGCAACTTTTAAAAAGTTGCTCGATAACTTTGTCAAAAGGTTGTTTTTGGCTAAGAGGTGGTTAATAATCAGTTCAAACTATTATCTTGGTTGGAGGAGGATTATTTAAGGACTTCCATGGCAAGATCCCAAGGTTGGATACCATTTTGAAAAAAAATTCACTCATTGTAAGGTTACAAAGATATATTGTGATAGTTTTCAAAGCATTTTGAATTGCATATACTAAAAAATGAATCAGAAATATCTATTTCCTTTGTAATTATCTTATTAGGAGTGTTTCTTAATTATGTATCATGTGATTTAGGATATAGACTTCATTTTGTATTGTAAATTTAATTTTCTTTGAAGTTAGGGTTCTCTGGTCCAATTCTGGATTGTACATAGAAAATGGCTCTTCAAAGTTCTTGAATCCATGGCATGTAAAAATGGGCCTAGATGGAATGAAAGGGGAATAATTGTACATATCTTTTCTTTTTGTTTTAGGAGTAGAGGAGATAGGGTTGAATTTTGAGCTCTTGCCCTAGGCGAGCTTGGCCACAACCCGACTAGGGAAATAGAGTAAAAGAGAGCTATAAAATGCAGGGTTGGATTGACAGAATCAATCCAGTGGTTGGAGAGTGTTAAAAAAGAAGTGGTACAACCCTCCATGTAATGGTGACAATTGGTGATTTAATTTCATCGGCTATTGAAGGAAAAATTAGAGAAAAGACCAATTAGCCCTATTTTTAAGGATTGAATCCCTAATAGTAAAAAAGTGTTGTATGGATGAATTGGAGTCTCCTCACCTTGAAAATATTTAATGTTTTTGAAAAGGGTATTTGGATCCTAGAATATATTTGGGGGTCCTTAGCAAAATTTGTGAGATAATCCAATTTTTGTGTTTGGATAGGGCTACAAGGGGCAATTAGGCCTTTTCCCTAAATTTTAGGAACTAGATGAAGAGATGGTTGAAGAATGGTTTAAAATCTTCAAGATAGTTGGAAAATGACCTAATATGGTGGAAATTCAACCCTATAACTCATTGTGAGAATTTTTTCTTAGGTTGGTAGAAACTACCTTGTAGAATTCAGTGAGCATTGAAGAGTCTTGTTGATAGGGTGGATCTTGGTTAGAGGGGTAAAGATCTTAGTGACTTGCCCTTAGGATTAGGGTTTGTGGAATCCATAATAGGTCCATTAAAGAGACCATAAGTGAGAGTCAAGCTGACTCTAAAGTGAGAAGAACCTCTCTTATCAGATTGGTATCAAAGCAAAATGGTGACTAATGTTGAGTTAGAAAAAGATGTGGAAGAACAAAGAGAGATGAATAGACTCCTAAAAGAACATTTGGTAGAGATGGAAACTAAGTTAGAGAAAGTGTAACTCTTAACAACTGTAGTAAGTGAGTTGGTAAGAGAGAATGAAGAGAAAGGCAAGTCAGTGGCATAAGAAGATGTAGTGCCAAAGCCTGACCCTGTACTCCAAGAAGAGCCATTCCTTAAGGCTTTAAAATCTATGAGTGGTAATACATTGGAAGGTGTACCTCTATTTAGTGGAAAGATGGAACCATAAGTGGTCATGGAGTGGATAGAAGGACTTGAAAATCAATTTGAATGTGATAGTGTAATAGAAGCTCAAAAGGTCAAAGTAGCCAAGACAAGGTTGAGAGGGACAACCCTCACTTGGTGGAAGTTTGTACAAGATGAAAGAGTCAAATAAGGGAAGAATCCTATAACTAGTTGGAAAGCTATGGTGGCCAAGATAAGGGAGACTTATCTATCAGATGACTATGAGGTGTAGTTGCACAAGAATAGGCAAAACTTAAGACAAAAAGATGTTGAAGTAAGTGCCTATATAGAAGAGTTCCACAAGTTATGTTTGAGGTCACATGTAATGGAAGAAGAGAGTTTGAAAGTGGCTAGGTACCTGAATGGATTGAGATGGAATATACAATAGTAAATTAGTCTCTTAAGTCCAAAGACTATATACCAATGTTAACAGTTATTCCTCAAGGTAGAAGAGAAGCTTGAGAAGAAGCATGACTCAAGTAGTAGGGGAGGAGGTAGAGAGAGAGATGGCAGAAGTTAGAGATGAAGCTTTGGAGGAAGGAACTTGGAAGCAATAAATTAGGGTGAGTCCAAGCTCACTGAGAACTAGGGAGAGTCAAGCAATAGTAGAGGAGGCTATAACAGAGGAAGAGGCCTTACTAACAATTCAAGAGGAAGATCCAATAGCCAGGGAAGAGGATCTTACTTATCTTTTATGAAATGCTATAATTGTCACCAATGTGGACACCCTGCATATAGGTGTCCAAAAAAGAGTTCATCATCCCAAGGAGGAGAGAAAAGAGTAAATTATGTGCAAGAAGAGTCTTCTAGTAGCAAAACAATAGAGGTGGCATTGGGTTTAGATATAGGAGAAAATTTGTTGATTAGAAGAAAACTTATTAAAGAGCCCATCAAAGAAGAACCAAGTCAGAGAAGATCCTTGTTTAGAGTCAAATGAAAGATACTAGGTAAATTTTGTAAAGTTATCATCAATTCTGGTTCTACTGATAACATCATCTCCATGGAAGCAATAGAAAAGCTTAAATTGAAAATAATCCCTCATAATAACCCTTATAGAGTTACTTGGTTGAATAAAGAACAACATGTGTTAGTTAATGAATAAGATTGGGTAGAGCTCTCTATAGGGAGATACAAGGACAAGGTTTTATGTGATGTCTTTCCCATGGATGCTTGTCATCTTTTGTTGGGAAGACCTTGGTAGTTTGACAGAGTTGCTATGCATGATGGAGCCAAGAAATCTTACACCTTTAAGAAGGATGGGATAACATTCAAGATTTAGTCAATCTTGGAAGAAGGAGAAGTGAAGAAAGGGGGTCCCTATATACTCTAGTGAGAGAAAAGGAGTTTGTGAAGAAATTAGAAGAAGTAGAAGGAGTGGGCTTTGCCTTAGTGTTGAATCCTAAGGATGAAAGAGTAGACAAGAAAGAGGAAATATATTTAGAGATATAAGAGTTACTACATAAGTATACATATATTGTTAGTGATGGTAAACCAGTTACCCTACCCCTTGAGAGAGCCATTGGCCATCAAATTGACTTTATCCCAGGAGCATCACTCCCTAAAGTAGCCTATAAGATGACCCACAATAGAATGTTGAAATTGCTAAACAAATCCAAGAGTTTCTTGACCAAGGTTTGATTAGGAAGAGCATAAGTCCATGTGTCATTCCCACTATCCTATCCCCAAAGAAAGGTAGTACTTGGAGATTATGTACAGACTCTAGGTCCATAAATAGGATTACCATAAGGTAGAGGTTTCCTATCACTAGGATTGAAGACTTAATGGATTTCTTAAGAGGGGCAAAGTATTTTTCAATGATTGACCTTAAAAGTGGATACCACCAAATAAAAATTAAGAAGGGAGATGAGTGGAAGACAACTTTTAAGACCACATAAGGACTCTATGAGTGGCTTGTTATGCCCTTTGGGTTGTCTAATTCCCCACGAACCTTTATGAGGCCAATGACTGCAGTGTTGAAACACTTCATAGGAAAATGGGTTGTGGTGTATATAGATGACATATTGATGTTCAGTAAAAAAAAGGAGGATCATCTCAAGAATCTACAAATGCAAAGGTTGGATGAGGAGAAGTTACAATCAACTTGGAAAAGAGTGAGTTCTTAAAGAAAGAGTTTGTGTACCTAGGCTTTGTTATCTCTAAAGGGAATTTGAAGATGGACACAAGCAAGGTAGAGGCAATCTTTAAATGGCCTATGCATAAGTCTGCTATAGAGGTTAGGAGTTTTCATGGCCTAGCACAATTTTATAGAAAAATTATTAGATAATTAAGTGAAATATGTGCACCTATTTTAGATAACATCAAGGGAGGTATGAAGACTAAATTACAGTGGAATGAACAAGTTGATAGAGGGTTTGAGATCTTGAAGAAGAGGATAGCTACCCAACCTATATTGGTACTTCCTAGCTTTGAGAAACTATTTACTATTGAATGTAATGTTAGTCACACTATCGTTGGAGCAGTCCTATGTCAAGAAGGAAGACCAACGACCTTTCACAGTGAAAACCTAAGTGATGCAAAGAGAAGCTACTCATCCTATGATCTGGAGTTATATGCATTGGTGTAGGCATTAAGAAAATGGAGGCATTACCTCCTTCCTCAAGAATTTGTGGTTTACACTACCAGTAAAGCTTTGAGCTTCCTTAACTCACAAGATAAACTTAGTCATAAACATATAAAGTAGGTGGAGTATATCCAAACCTACACTTTTACCATCAAGCATAAGAAAGGGATCCAAAATAAGGTGGCAAATGCATTGAGAAGAAGATTACTCACAGTCCAAGAAATCCAGTTAAAGGGCATTGGCATAGAAAGTTTTAGAGAATTGTATCTAGAAGATGAGGACTTCTCAGTAGCTTACAAGGTGTGTAAAGACTTTCAAAATAATTTCCATGATGAGTACTCTAACTTTACTATTCAAGAAGGTCTTTTATTTAGGGGAGGGAAACTCTGTGTACCTAGAGGTTCAATGAGAGAGAACCTAGTGCAAGAAAAACATAATGGGGCACTAAGTGGACATTTTGATGTTCAAAAGACCTTATAATTGGTTAAAAGGTATTACTATTGGCCAAAGATGAATAGGGATATCCAGAGGTATGTAGAGATTTGCATAGTCTGTCAAAAGGCTAGGGGGACTTCATCTAATGTAGGGTTCTATCAACCCCTTCCAATTCAAAATAGGCCTTGGGAGTGTCTTAGCATGGGTTTTATAGTTGGACTTCCCAAGAAAAATCAATGATTAGATAGTATCTTTGTGATTGTGGATAGGTTTAGTAAGATGGCTCACTTTGTGCCATGTAAGACCACCCATGATGCATGCTACATAAAAAATATTTTCTTTAGAGAAGCAATGAGAATCCATGGTCTAACTTTAAGCATTGTATCAGATAAAAAATCTAAGTTTATGAGTCATTTCTAGAAGACCTTATGGAAAAATCTTGGTACAAATATTTCCTTTAGCTCTACATATCATCCACAAATAGATGGACAAAATGAGGTGGTTAATAGGAGCCTAGGGAAACTCTTAAGGTGTCTCACCAAAGAGTATGGACAAACATGGGATCAATTACTTGCTCAATCAAAGTTTTCTTACAATGACACCATCAATAGATCAATAGGTAAGAGACCCTTTGAAGTGGTTTATGGGATTCATCCCAAGGGTATATGTGAGCTTAGATACCTTGGAAATAGTGCAGAGAAGAGTGGTTATGCTGAAGATTTTTCCCATTCTATGAGAGAGGTCCATGAGCAATGATGGTGCACACAATTTGGGATTCTGGTGTGTCATAACTAGGAAAAGGGATATCTTCCACTAGGAATTCATAGAAAAATTAGTTCTCTTCCAATTGTAGCATTGAGATTAAGGTAACCATAACATCTGTTTCTCTATTCTCTACTCGTGGTAGTTGTTGGAAGGTGATGAACACAAAGTATTTATTTAAATCATCAATCATGTACTTATATGGAAAGAGCTTCTCATCTTTAGTTTGATATTCATCATTGACTTGATTGATCACAAGCTGAGAGTCACCATAGACATGAAGTTCTTCAATCTTTCATTCAATGGCCAATTTGAGTCCATTAGCCAAACCTTCATATTTTTTCACATTGTTGGTGCATGGGAAGATCATTTATAAGCCTTGGAAATTTTATATCCTTGAGGAGAAATGAACAAGACTCCAACACCTACACCTTGCTACATGAACGAACCATCAATGTACATTTTCTAGGGATGATGCACTAAGTGTAGAATAGACTCATCAGGAAATTCAACAATGAGAGGTTGTGTATCTTGTAAAGGTGCATCTGCTAATTGATCTTCCAAGACTTTCCTTTTGATTTCCTTTCGATCAGTATATGTGATGTCAAACTTGCTGAGGATCATCACCCACTTAGAAAATCATCTAGTTAATGTTGCTTTGCCTAGTAAGTACTTGAGAGGATCAATTTTTGTAATCATCTATGTGGAGTAATCCACCATATAGTGTTTGAAATTTTGAGAATCAAACACTATTGCTAGACAAGCCTTCTCAATAACTGTTGTTAGTTAAAAGATTTTTCCCTTTTGCTTTAATTAATAAAAATAACTCAATTGACTCTATGTAACCTAATTAGGATGAAATATGTTAACAACAGTTGGGATTTTTCATAATGATCATATCCCTCTACATGTAGGTGTAGCTCCCTCTAAAATAATCTTCAACTAGCTCTTCAATAACTGAATCGTGAAATTGAATGAATGATACTTTTGACCTGAAAGTATCAAAGACTACGACATTTATACATAACCATGATATGAATCTCATAAATGTAGCTTAGAATAAAACCAAATAGACCAACTCAGTAGACTTATTTATATAATTGCAAAGATAAGAATTATTGAAAGTTTACTTGAATCACAATCACAGTTCAAAGCAATATAGAATCATATTACAATCACAAATGAACCCCAACTGAAGTTACATTCATGCACTCAAAATGAACACATTTAAAGCTACAATATATGTATGCACCCTAAAATGGTCGCCTAGACTTTGGGCCCCATTTATTCAATTTATCAATCCTGAATCAATTTTATCAATAATCAATATTTTCAACAATATCAATCTCTTGATCAAGTCTTAATTTCGATCATATATGGATTTTTTATCCTATGGGCTAATCATTTATCCTAAGTCTTTATTTGATTAAAAGGAATATTTACTCCCTTTTTGATTAAATAAAAAACCCCACTTTTCCTCTTATCCTAAGTTGCACAAATAAAGCATTATTCATATTTTATAAAAAAAAGAAAAGCACTTTTTGTCTCATATGGACATAAAGTCAACTCTTATTTTTCTATTGGAGGATATGTGTGCACATGGATTGCTCCTCTTTCAAGCTCCACCGCTGATTAAGACTTTTTGCCTCTTAATCTCCATGGTCCATTTCACCTCATTTCTTATAAAAGGAGAGCTCTCTCCTCCATTTGCATACCACTTGTTTTATGCTAATGTTATGCTACAGGTTTTAGGTGCATTTGGAGTTTGAAGACATTGAAGACTTGTTGCATTTCATTGTAGTTGCATATTTGCTTTCTTAGTTGCATGATAATGACATATTAATTTAGTTTCTTTTTATGCAATAGAATAAGCTCACATAGTCTAAGTAGGAAGGATTTGTAATCCATTGATATTTCCATTTCATAGCTTAGTTTGTACTTCCATTTTCATAGCATAGCTTGCACATTTGCATCTTCATTTTAGTTGCATTGCATTACATTTCATAGTGATTCTTGGAGATATTGGCATTGTTGCCCTTGTCTTCATTGTGAATCTCTCATTGTATGGTTGACTAGCAAGGTCACAAGCTTGTAGCTCTAGCTGAGAGCAAACACATCATAGTCCCTTGCAACTCCATGCATAGAGAGCTATGAGCCGCTTTGTGAGGCCTCATTCTTGAGCAACCTTGCATGTAATGGTTCATAGAAGTGCACCATTTTAGTGTGTACATTTCTGGTGCCCACCGTGGGGCAGAGTAGATAGGCTTTGTCCTTTATTTCATTTGCATTTTCATCATTTTTCGGATTATTTTTCAGAAATTTTGCAGTTCTGGTTTTCTGTCTCAGAATATCACGCGATACTTCTCAGTATATCGCGCGATATACCTTTATATAGTGGTGCGATACTTCGCGCTTGCTAAAAATATCGCCTGCCTTAAAGAGAAATATTGCGCGATAGTTCACCCTTTACAAACTATCGCTCGACCTGCCTGGAGTATATCGCCCACTAGTACTGAGGTATATCGCCTGGCATAAGGTGAAATATCACGCAGACTAAAAGCATCGCCCAAGTATATTGCGAAGTATCATGTGATACTGGTGTTTGCACTGTGTCTGTACCCGACAGTGAGCTATTTTTGGGCTATTTTATCTATCTTGCAAGTTTTGGGTTGTTAGCTATCTTTTTGAAATTTTCTAAAATTTCCAGCGTTTTCAAATCCGTGCCACTTTGGAAAATGGGTGCCTATTTTTTTTGAAATTTTGCAAATGGTATCAAAAGTTTAAGTATGATATATTGTTGGAAAGGTCTTTCCGAGCCTAATCCAACCATGATGGTTTCATTTTCAGATTTTATCATTTGATCAGTTATTTTTGCAGATTATCTAATTTTTCATGTACTAATCATTGGTAGATTTTGGATTTTGATTCTCCTAACTCTTGTTGGTCTAACAAGTTGTGGTTGTAGGTGCTCTCATTACTTGAAATTTGTCAAAAGAACGCATGTCAAAGAGGGCTACTAATGGTTTTTGTAGGGCTGCCCAAGCATAAAAACAAAAAAATAAAATCTTGCTTGTTTATTTGCTTTCCTTTCAAGTGTGGCATTCACTAATTGTATTAGGAATCTTAATACCTTGTGAAAGGGATCTTGAGGTGGTAGGAGAATTATGCTCTTCACCTTTAGGTGAACCAGAAAATCTTGACCCATCTTAAGGTTTTGGAAGCAATGGAGTAATTGAACCTTTTTGCTTGGTGTGTTTGGGAGAGATTCTTGAGATAGGGGAGTATGCTCTTCACCCTTGTGGTGAACCAAAAACCTTGAACCTCAAGAGTTGATCTATTCTTTGTTTAGTTTAGGATCCTTTAGCGGGCCTGCTCTTGAGCAATCAAGAGGAACGACACCAAAAACATTAATCTCAAGGCTATCAAGGACACCAAAAACCTTGGTAGACATAACACTTGTCTTCATTTGATGTGAGTAGCTCATGGGATTACGACCATGGGGAAAACATTGAACAAGAATGCTTAAGGTACTCTTGAGGCCGCGAGGTCCTAGTCCTTCATGAGGAGCAAGAGGGGTGTTATGAACGAAAGCCCTTACTAAGAACCATAGGTTAGAGGCCACCTTATTTAGCCGCTTATCTGCTTAGTGCAAGGATTGATCCAAGTGGACTAACCCAGATCACCCCAAGATACTCACCATATGTGTCCTTTTGGTTGTGTTGTTTGACACTTCCATGACAAAGCCAATATCTCTTGTGGGCAACCACTTGGTGTGAGGCAAGGGGGCATCAAGTTGTGGGCTAAGTTGGTAAGTATTGAGCCTTGTCTTGTAGGTAGATATTGCTTGAAGTGTCTTCGATTGTGTGATACCAGTGTAAACATTCTCAACATACAAACAATCGGTAGCATTCATAGGGTGCAATTTTATTTCTGATATCACAAGTGTTTGTCTTGGCAAGGTTGCTTTTGCCCTTGTTTCAAGTGTTTGAAGACATGTTTGATCCCCTACTGTTTGCAAACCTGTCTAATTATTGTTGAATTTGTGATTGAATCAGACATTTTCACCTTCAGATTCAAAAACTTGAAATTAGACCTTAAAAAAAACTCAAAATTTTGCACAAATTGGTCAAGATCAACATTAGTATCACATTAGCCAAAGAGAAATATCACATTAGAAGGTTGTTCTTGGTAAGAAAGTTTATCTCTAGAATTGTGAGCTACATTCTTGAAAAATTCTCATACTCTTATTGTCCAAATAATTTTCATTTAATCTCAATTTCAATGATATTTTGGCCTAGTCCAACCTCCTGATTCAAAAGTGCAAGGATATTCATCCTTTGATTTGAAGCACCTCTTTGACAGTGTTGGTAAAGCCCCTTCTTCTATCTTTTCATTTCTCTTTGGACAATAGAGAACTTTGATTATCCTAGTTTGGTGTTGACATTTTGTGAGGTCATCCTATTACCAAGGGTCTTCTATTTTCAGTCTTCCTTGGTCAGTCCAGATCTTAGATCCTAGGTGTTGTCATGTTGCTCAACATTTCAATGAACGTTATGGTATCAATTGCACAAGATGGCTCTTAGTCTTCTTCTTTCTTCTCCATTTCCCATGTTCTTCTGAAGTCTTCTATTCCCATGAGAAATTCTTCTTCTTCTTCTTGATTCTTTTCCTCTTACCATCTAATCTACTTTCTTCTCTTCTATTCATTTCTTCCTATGCTTGATTTATCCTCTTTTGGAACCATGAATCTTGACTATCTAGCTTTGGAACCTTTATTAAGAATAGATGATCTTGAGCTCATTGACATATCCGAAAAGTGTTGTTCTTCCAAAATTCTCATGAGTGATGAATTTATAGCAAAAATAAAAGAAAAGATGATTAAATCAGATGCCTTTGCTAGAATCATAAACATGATCATATCACGATCTTCTTCTTCCAAACATTCTTCATTATCTAAATCTTCTCATTCTTCTTCACCTTCCAAGTCTTATCATGACTCTTCCAGACATCACTCACATTCTTCATCTTCTAAGTCTTATCATGATTCTTCTAAACACTATTCACATTCTTCATCTTCTAAGTCTTATCATGATTCTTCTAAACACTATTCACATTCTTCATCTTCCAAATCTTATCATGACTCTTCTAAACATCATTCGAATTCCTCATCATCCAAGTATTCTTCTTCCACTAGGTCTTCACCTTCCTCTTCTTCACAATCTCATTCTTCTTCTACTTCTCCTAAGAGTCTTACTTCTCTTCAGAAGACATACCATAAAGAGCAACGTGATAGTCCTTGTGATGTCTCTTCCACAAAGAGTGACACACCTACCTTTGATGACTATGATGACTATGATGATGGACAATGTAGCAATACTTATGGCACCTCTATTCCTAAGAGTCCTCCTCGTCATGTGCTTAGGCTTACTAAAGGGTCATCCTATTGGATAGATTGTGATGGTGATCCATATGATTCTGATTTTGAGAGAAATTATGATATTTGTTGTGAACAATATGATACATCTACTTCTATTGAGGAAGAGAAAGCTTTCCATGCTAATTATAAATGAAGATACTATGAGCATGTCTTGTCTAAAAATTCTCATGCTGAAAATAAAGGTTGCACTCTCAAGCAAGATCATATTAATGTTGAACCTTTGTCTTGTGATGGTTCCCTTCCATCCTCTACTTCCTCCAATGCCCATACATTTTCTAAATCTTCTGAGTCTTCCAAATCTGTCACAAATCCTTCATCCAACAAAGATCCTAAGGCTTTCCATGCAGTTCCCTATAGTTATCCTCAAGGGCTACCTCTTAAAGAAACTCAAGCTAACCTTCACTTTGCTACAAATACTTCTAATGATGCTAAACTGAAAGATCTTAAGCCTTCGTTTGCTATACTACCTACTTCAGCTAATTTTTCACTATCTCTTCCAAAGTCTTCCATACAATTCCAACCTACTTCCTTGTCCTTAGAAGTGGCTCCATGTCAAGAGGACTCTAAAAATGATAAAGAAAAGAAATAAAAAAAGATCAAGATCAAGAACCTTCCATGTCATCCAATCCTTTTCATGATGTCTTTGATCCGCTTCATGGTTCTTTTGATCCTCTACGCTCTTTCACATTCATTCCACCATCTCCTAAGCAAGATCAAGCTACTACTTACACTATTGAGCTTATTGACAATCAAAATAACCTTACTACGCTTGCGCTTTCTCAAGATGATACTTCCATTAAGGTTATTAAAAATGGTGTTGTTACTTCCAATGTTGAGCCTATTGAAAATTTAGAAAAAGTTGATACGCTTATGCTACCCAACAATCATTGTCAAGATCAAAGTCTTCCATCTTCTTGTTCTACCATTCCATGTTCATTTCCGCTTTCTACTCTTCCTAAGTATTTGCAAGCTCTGAACAATCCTATCAAAGAAATTGCTCCTATTCAAGATGTTCATGATCCTATTGTAAATCCTAATGCTCACTCTAAAGATCTTGATGTCCTTGGTTGTCATATAGATGCTAATGAACTTATTGATTATCCTTTTGCATCTTCCACTTCTATCCTTGGATCTCCTCCACCAATACTAAGGGCTTCACGTCTTCCTTCCATTTTGGGTCCTTATGTCCCTTCACTTTCCCCTCCTAATTCTTCTAATTCGTCATCCATTTTGGGTCCTTACGTCCCTCCATCTCCTATCTTTTCTCAAGATCAACATAGGTACATACCCTTGAATCCTTTTCATCCACCCACCCATCTAAACCAGTCGTATCATCCTTCTTCTTCCACAAGTCCCAAGTCTTTTGGAAGTAACTTGAATGTTCAATACAAGAAAAAGAAGCAATACAAGAATCCATCAAAAAAAGAAGATCACCATGTCCCCTCTAATCGACATGGATATATAAAGTCAAAAGAGATATCTAAGAAGAAAACTACAAGACAAGTATGGGTTCCAAAACCCATCATTGAAGATATTCTCTCTAAATTATCAAAAGGAAATAAAAAGCCTAAGGCTATATGGATTCCAAAGTCTCTCTTGAAAGAGTCTAATGTTGAACAAAAAGTGAAGTTGACATTCAAGCTTCCAAAGGCTTCCACTTCATCTTTTTCCAAAAACATTCTTCCATTCCATATGCCTAAACCACAACCTCTGCTAAACATTTGCCATATTCCTTCTCGTATTCCTCCATTCACATTTGAGAATTATAACAAGTACATCAATCCTCTTTTCGAAGAGTCACATAGCAATAATGAACCAGAATATGGTTTGCATTTGGACTAGAATATGGTTTACGTTTCCTCCATTTTTTCCGTCACCCTTCAAGGTGTGTATTGACATTGATCTTACCTTTCTTTCCATCTACCTTTTCACATTCCTTCCATTCATTATCCTTCTACCTTCTCTCATTTTTCCTCATTTGCCTATTCCTTCTGCGTCTTCCTTTCCCCTTCAGCATCTTTGAGCATATCATTTTGAATCCTTGGCATATCATGGTTTATCCTTTCAAGGAGCATTATCTAAAAAGCTTGCCTTCTTCCAAAAAATAGAAAAAATATTCAAAAAAAAAAAAAATTCAAAAAGAAAGAAAAAATAAAAAATAAAAAATTGAAAATGTGCCATGGTGAAAACCTGGAAATAGGCACCTTGGTAGCAAAAGTAAAGAGAAATAAATTCATCCTATGGTGAAAACCACTCCCTTGTGGTGCCTTGGATAAGTACCATGATGAAAACCTGGCAATCAGGTGTCATGCGTAGTTCTTCTACATATTTCATCCATTCCATCTTCTCTCTTTGATCTTGACAATGTTGATCTATACACGAACATTTAGCTATTTTGTGAGCTATATTACGATGATCTTGCTTTCATTCCATTCATGTTTAGCCTTCATATTCATTTTCCTTCATTCATTCTAACCTTTCGCTATCATTTTCTTCTTTGGTCTTGATCTAATAAAAAAAGAGTAAAACACAATGCTATGAAGTCTCTTGACATGTTTACTCCTTTGGACTGCATCCTTTCCTTCTTTTGCATTACACTTTTGAGGCTTATCCTATGCTAGCTTTTCATTGCTTGTCCAAATGTGCTTTACATGACAAATTTTTCCTTAGCTTGGGTACTCTTGAGGAGTTTGATCTTGAGGATTTCTTCCCTTCACTCTCCTTCATTCTCATGTCTTCCATCTCATTCACCAGCTTGCTTATCCATCTTGTCCCTCACCTTCTTAGACATTGGGAATACACGATGAGATCTTGCTTGGGAGTTTGATGCCCATTCTATCTAGGGGCATTCTTTGTACATATTTTATGATCCTGAAAAAATACCAAAAAATTTGATATATGATGCTGAAAAAATCCTAAAAAGCATAAAAAGTCCTAAAAAAATACAAAAAAATCAATTTTTTTAAAAAATCCAACAAAATAAAAAAATGAAAAAAGAATCCAAGTGGTGAAAACTTGGCAACGGGTGCTACTTGAGGCCTTTGCACCCCTATTTGTTAGCATGCGTCCTCGACACTGAGCCTTTCCCTCATGCCTTGACCTTATTTGGCTTAGTTTGGAATTGGTCTTTGTCTTTGTCTAGGGGGCATAACTGTTATTATTGGTCTTTTAGGTGCGTTTGTCTCTTAAGGCATTTCACAACAGGTGTTTTTCAACACCACCCCGAATAGTGTTTTTCAACACTACCCTTGCGTCAAGTGTTTCTTAACACTCATAAGATGTCTTACCCTATAGTCTAAGTTTGATGCGATATTTCTCATTTGCAGATATGATACTCAGAATTTGACTCTATGACCAACACACACGCATTTAAACAATCAACTCGCTGATGATATGATGACTTTATTTTCTCTTTGTGTGCTGTCTATGAGGATTTCTTTGATGAGTGGTCTCTCCCTGAGAATTTTTTGATGATGCATAGCTAGAAGACTGAGGGAATGAGAACATGTTTTCTTTCTTTATCTGCTTGTGGGTATATTTTGTTGATCCTAACTGTCATGAGCATTTATGCTGGTCCTACTTGACACTATGGATTGACAAGGTATTATCCTTGACTATTTTGCGAGTGCATGCTTTTAGCTATCCTGACTTTCATGTGTCTTGATACAAGCATAATCTCACCATATCAAACTTAGGTGATCGCACTGCATTAGTCATCTCGACCTATACGTCTTTGATGCCTAGGTGATATTTCCACATTTCTATCTGATAAAGATCATATTCATATTCACATAGTTATGCTAGTGTGCATTGTATGATCTTACGACGCTACCAATAACGCTCGATGATGATATTTAGATGTCTATAAGCGTTGTGACCTTGCAAGTCAACCACTTTCATAGTAGCTTGCATTCTTAAGTTCATCATAGTTTAGTTTTTGCATCTTGCATATGGAGAGAGCTCTCCTTTTTATCATCTATGGACTAGTTGGTCAACTGTGCTTATTTTCTGATTCTTCTTGATCATATCTTTCATTTCTAGTCTTTCATATCACATCATTTTCTATCCATTTTCAGACTCAAAATTGAAATCCGAGTCGCGTTTCCAAATTTTCCCTTTCTTCCGAGCAGTTGATTGACCTTTTGAGGCATAATTTGATTTCCGATGGAATTTCTTCCTTCCATGTCTTTCAAATTTTCTAGTCTTTCATTCACGCTATTTCTAGTCTTCTATTTCTATTCTTCTGCTTCATCACTGGGGCATGTTTTCATTGCCTAATGGTTATCCTGTTATCATTTACCTTCGATCATGATTTCATTCTGATTTGATCATCTTTATCAATTTTCTGTCTCTCCTCTACCTGATTTCGATTTTGATTTTGAGGGGGCAGTACCTATGGGATTCTCATCCCTGATTCTCTTGATCCTCTTGATTCAGACATCTTTTGTGAGCTTTTGCTCAAATTTGAGATTCTTATCTCCTACTTTGAATGTGATCCCGAATCGACCTCATGTTTAAAGGCCTTTGTTTATGTTTGTCCGGATGTGATCCCGAATCGACCTCATATCTAAGTTGTTTTGTGATCCCAAATTGATCTCACATTGCAACTTCATTCTTTGACTACATGTGTTCCCAAATTGATCACACATTGGTCAAAGAGGGGCAAATGTATGCACCCTAAAATGGTCGCCTAGACTTTGGGCCCCATTTATTCAATTTATCAATCCTGAATCAATTTTATCAATAATCAATATTTTCAACAATATCAATCTCTTGATCAAGTCTTAATTTCGATCATATATTGAATTTTTATCCTATGGGCTAATCATTTATCCTAAGTCTTTATTTGATTAAAAAGAATATTTCCTCCCTTTTTGATTAAATAAAAAGCCCCACTTTTCCTCTTATCCTAAGTTGCACAAATAAAGCATTATTCATATTTTATAAAAAAGAGAAAAGCACTTTTTGTCTCATATGGACATAAAGTCAACTCTTATTTTTCTATTGGAGGATATGTGTGCACATGGATTGCTCCTCTTTCAAGCTCCACCACTGATTAAGACTTTTTGCCTCTTAATCTCCATGGTCCATTTCACCTCATTTCTTATAAAAGGAGAGCTCTCTCCTCCATTTGCATACCACTTGTTTTATGCTAATGTTATGCTACATGTTTTAGGTGCATTTGGAGTTTGAAGACATTGAAGACTTGTTGCATTTCATTGTAGTTGCATATTTGCTTTCTTAGTTGCATGATAATGGCATATTAATTTAGTTTCCTTTTATGCAATAGAATAAGCTCACATAGTCTAAGTAGGAAGGATTTGTAATCCATTGATATTTCCATTTCATAGCTTAGTTTGTACTTCCATTTTCATAGCATAGCTTGCACATTTGCATCTTCATTTTAGTTGCATTGCATTACATTTCATAGTGATTCTTGGAGATATTGGCATTGTTTCCCTTGTCTTCATTGTGAATCTCTCATTGTATGGTTGACTAGCAAGGTCACAAGCTTGTAGCTTTAGCTGAGAGCAAACACATCATAGTCCCTTGCAACTCCATGCATAGAGAGCTATGAGCCGCTTTGTGAGGCCTCATTCTTGAGCAACCTTGCATGTAATGGTTCATAGAAGTGCACCATTTTAGTGTGTACAATATATACTTAGATTGATCACTAGACTAAAACATACTTTAAACCATAAAGTTTTTCAAGTTTCTAAAAATAACAAGTATCTTACTAAGTACTCAAAAATCAAAATTTGGCCGACCCTTATTGAGTCATAATAAGCCCTTAAAATAGCCCGTAGGCATTACTATTTTTTAGATCAGTCTTAACTAAAAATTCTTAAAATAGACTTTTGTCCATGATTTTAGCAAAAATAGACTTTTTTAACCAATGATCCAATAACAAAAAAAACATGTAAATTCAACAAGAAGCTAAAATCTCAGACCACGTTCAGGATGGAGGTGAGGTATAGGGTGGTGTGGTACTATTGGCAATTGTAGAGACATCACGTGTCTTGCACCATTCCAGGTGCACGATAGAGAAACTTACTACAGTTTGATGGTTTGTGGGACTCCTATATGAGCAATTCTTTTTTTCCAAACTTTCTTCTCTTTTCAAGGTTGGGTGACTTTTTACAAGTCTCAAGCTGATCCAATAAAATAATGATCATAGACTCAATTTTAGCTATCTTGGAAAAGTCTTCAGTCATCAGAGTCTTAGCTTATTTGGTGGTGATTATGCATAGTTTGCCTATCTTCTTTGAACAACTGAATCTCGATACACTTAAGATCATCACTCATCACCCCAATTAATGCATTTGATTATAGATTTTGTGATCTTGTCTATGGCCTATTTGATTATAGAAGTCCTCCATTCCAAATATTCCTTTAATACATACAACATTTCATCATCAAGGTCCAAAATAGGTTTCTCTCATAAAAATTTCATTATGCCATATTTTTGAACATCTATCACCTGAGAAATCACAACAAACCATTGAAGTCTTTCTTTGTCCCATGAGCTTATTTCTATTTCAAGACTGGACTTAGCAACCATTGCTTCTTCATATATTTTACTCAATTTTGTTATGTAATCAGTTCCTTTGCCGATAACGAAATCTAGCCAGTCTGCATAAGCTTCCACAATCATCCTATTGCGTTGAATTTGATTTCATGGTTTGATTGTCGAGTGACTTAGGATTGAAGGTCAAGGAGAGATGGGAGGTAGGTGCCATGTCCAGATTCTAGTTGGAGTAGATGTAATTTTCCATTTTCCTTAAGGCCAGTTTCATTTCTCTTTTCTCTTTCTCATCTTTTCAAGTCCTGGTAATTATCTTCTTCGTAGAAGATTCCAAGTGCTTAACATTAGCTACTCGAGTGGCCTCCCCCAAATCTACCCTTTCTATTTTAAAATCATTTGTTGTAACTTCTTTAGTATTTTTATAAGTGGTAGGAATGATGAATTCTACAAACCAGTGCCTTGTCTTATCATATATATCGATTATCACCTCCATCTTTCACTTCTTAGTCTTTATCTCCCACCCCAAACATTTGCTAACCATATCATTGTCTGGAAATGATATTGGTACAATCTTCCTTTTTTTTGTTTATTGAGGATTCCAACCACTTGGGTGCACTTTGTGTCTCTTTAATAGGGGGTGTCTGTAGAAAAGTTGATTCGATTACTAAAGTGTTATGGATAGATTGAACCTCTTTAGGATTATCACCTCCATCTTTCAAATCATCTTCATCTAAAACAATATGTCTTTTTCCTTCCATGGTTGCCAACACTTCTTCTGTTGGACCGAATTCTGCAAATTATTTATACTCTGTAGCTTTCTTCTATCTTTTGCTCTGGGACTTGGTGGTTCTAACAAGAGAGGAATTCGTGATTGTAGTTTTAGTTTTCCTAGATCATTTCTTTTTGGACTTTGTGCTACCTGCAACATCAAGATCAATAATAACATTAGGAGGATTTGTAGCCTAGGAAATAAAGGTATTATGGGGTTCTTCAAAGACTCTCACTTCTTCCATATGAAGTTTTTCTAATCTAAATTACCTTAACCATTTCTTTGTTCTTCTTATCACATTGAAGTTCCTAGCTTGTAAATTTTCCTCTCCCATTTGCTCCAATCAATTTTAGGAAGGGGCTCTTCCTACACTCCACTGAGGAAATTAGGATCTAACACCTCCTCACCATCCTTTTCTTCAACACCATTGATATTGATAGGTAATCTCATATAAACAATCTATCTCAAAGTGAAACGAGACCATACCCTTCTCCTTACTTCGAACTCATCTTCACAATATTCCCAGTAATATTCTAGCTGGGGAATATATGTGAATCCCTCCTTCATGTTCAGATAAGATGTTGTACAAACTTTTCTATCAAACTTAGATATGACAATATAAGTTTTGAGATTCAACTTTTTAATCTCTGTTTCTAAGTTCAAAGCATCAGAAACATACTTACAGGAATAATGACCCAATTCAATAGGAGAGGTTACACCAGAGGGAGCCTTGCCTTTTAGATGCTTGTCAATATGTGCCAACTGCCTACATACTTCAAAGAGGACTAAATTATCCAATAGATACCTTGGCAGTTTTAGTGGTTCATCCTCAAAGCCTCCAACTCTTATGTATGTGAATCTTGTAAACTGGATAAAATAGCTGCCATATGTACTGATTAATTGAACCACCTCCTATGATAATATTTTATTTAGTTTCCCCTAAAGTTCAAAAACCAGACAAGCAAAAAATATATCATTTACCCTCTTAAAATTCTCAGAGCATTTTTGCATTTGAAAGAGTGGGTTATATTCATAGATTTTCATTTTTGGGACTAAGGGTTAATGTGGCAGCCCTACCCACTCTCTAGTGCAAGCTAATAAGTAGAAAAGGAAAGAGGACATGTAGAAACCTCTTATTCTAGTGAAATTTGCTAACCCTTCATGAAAATTTTATGCAATAAGCTCACCCCAATCCATAAATTTCTCCCCCTTTAGCAATATTTGAATATAGAAAAACATCCAGTCCTCCCAGTGAAATGTATGCTGATTATATTTTATCCTGTTCAACAAAATTACCAAATCCCTGACCCCAGGTATAAAATGTTCAGGAGTCAGGGGGCTCAGAAGTTGTGAGCCACCCTTCTACATTTTGCATAACTAGTGCCACACAATGGTACTCCAATATTGTTTCTTCTTCTCTAAGAAAAATGAGTAATACTTATTATCTAGGCTTCATATGGCTCTTTGTTAGGGATTCCCATAGCATCCATAATGGTCCCTCTTTCTATTTTTACCAATTCTTCTCCAGAAACCTTACAGATACACCTTTCATTTCTGTCATACCGGTTCATGCACTCTAGTACTAATTCGGGGCAAGGGATTATGGTGGGAAAAGTTACTACTTCTATCAATCCACTTCTATTGACCATGTCTACCACTGAACCTTCTTTTGGGTCTTTAAACCTTTCTAAAATTTCTTCTATGTTCACATGCAAAAGAGATGTATCCCCCATTTTTGGAATTGAACTAACTAGGATAGAGGTGCACCCTAAATTGGGTACAAATGGTTTATTGTAGGTCATCTTTATTTTACTATGAAATTATTAGAAAGACAAATAGGAAAATATTTGAACAGGGAATTTCCAAAATCTTCAACAAATGGCAAAATTCAGCAAGGCCGGGATTTTAATAAAACTCACCAGAATTCATCCAAATTGCCACTCCTGAGCACAACTACAATTTCCTTTAGCCTCCTATTTCTTTGAGCTTAAAATAACTTAGCATCTAAGGGAAAGAAAACTAACCTTCTTTTTAAATAAGAGTGGTGATTTTGTCTAATTCTTTAGCACGCCCAAGCATTAACAAAAACCACACAAATTAATGATGAAAAGACATTGCAACTGACATCACATTAATTCATGGTCATTTCAAACCACTTAAGCTCGACCCCTCATGACTAATTTTCTAAAAAAAAAGAATTTTAGATTTTGAAATGCCTAGAATATTCTTCATCCTTACTCATTTATTTCCATATATGGCCATAGAGAATTCGAATCTGCCACACACCTTTGTTGATCTTTACATTTTGAACTTTGAAGCAAGAGAAATAAGAAGTTCAAAGTTCAAATTCAAATTTGTTTGGACTAGAATCTCAACACATAGACATGATGACTTCTTTGATTTCTTTAGACCAAAATACTTTCACTTGCTCTTTTTAATTTTTGAACTTTAAAATTTGAACCAAACTGGAAGAGGTTCAAGGTTCAAATTCAAAATTTTGAAAATACCTTCTTAGGATGGCTTAGCCAAATTGAAGCTGTAAAAGTAAAGATGTGCAAGCGAAAAATGAACTCGAGGTTTCAAACTGAAACTTTGTTCAAATTGAAGATTCAAAAAGAATAAAACCACTACTCGAGAAAGGAATAGAAGACAAATTACTTGACGAAAACAAAAAATGATGTGATAACATTGGCTCCGGCTAGGAACCTGGACTGTTAAGGACAAGGGATGAATCCTAGGGTCTTTGGTTTTGTAATTGGGCTACGGAGTTAGATGGACCAAACTTTACACAACAAAACTTCCTAGAACCTAAGCAAAATAAAATAATATGTACAAGGGGAAAATTTTAAAGAACTTACATTTGATATAGCTTCAAGTCTTGACCATTAAAGAACATGGGCATTGGGGTACCATCAAGATATTATAGCTTGAATGAATTGGGTCTGAGCACTTTGCCGATTACAAAGGGGCATTTCCATAAAGATACAAATTTACCATGAGCACCCTTAGGTTCTTTGAACTTGTCCCAAAGTAGAACCTAATCATCTTTCATAAATTTTATGGGCATGAATTTTTTTTAATCAAAAATCTATTTTACTCTGGCTTGGTGTTTTGTGATATGATCAACAAGACATTCTCACTCTTCCTGTATTCTTGACAAGTACATAATCCTTTTCTCCAATGCATTTTGAAAGTTGATGTCTTCAATTACCTTTTGCAACTTGTCCGTAGATAATTCTAAGGGTAGAGACAATTGAGCTTCTACACCGTACACCAACTCAAATGGGGTCATCTTAATTTATCTTTTGGGAGAGGACTAATTTTCCCACAATGCCTCATATAGATTTTTATGCTAGTCTTTAGAATTATTGCTTATGAACTTCTTCATGATATTAATTAGGTTTTTGTTGCTCAATTTGGCTTGACCATTACCATGAAGGTAATAATCTAAGGCATGAGAAAGAGTAATGTTGTGATCATAGTAGAAAATATGTAGTTCTTGTGAGGAGATATTTGTTGCATTATCAACTACTATCTTCTGTGGTGCACCAAATATCACTAGAATGTAATTTTTTAGAAAATTTTTGAGTATTGTTGAAGTGGTTCTTTTCACCAGGATGGCTTCGACCCATTTTGTAAAATAGACCAGTTGAAGTCAAGATATGGGTATGCCAAGTAGATGAAGGAGGATTCAAAGGTCCTATGAAGTCAAGGCCCCACTGTTGAAATGGTTCTTCAATAATAACTGGTCTCAGTGGTAAGGCCACCAATTTTGGTTTCTCGGTGAATAACTTACACTTCTCACATTTAGAAACCCACTTGTATCCATCCTTGAACATAGCTAACCAGTAGTAACAATTCCTCAAAATTTTAAAAGTTGTCACTATTGATGAAAAATGTCCTCCACATGCTTCTTTGTGAAAATATTTTAATATTCTTTCTTGTTTCTCCTTGCCCACGTACTTAAGGAACATGTCATGAAGTCCTTTTTTGTAAAGTATGCTATCAACAATTACATATTTAGTTGCTTTAAGTTTTAGGTTACACTTCTCCTTTGCGTTCAAATGTTCTGGGAATTCTTTGTATGTCAAATAGTGTGCCACTTCAGAAAACCAAGTATTTGTTAGGCCAACTAGAAGTGTTAGGGGAAACTCATCCTTCTCTTCTTTATTTTTGGCTAGCAACTTACACAAACCCATCCTTCAGACCAGTTTTGTAGGTGTGATATCCAAATGAAATTCTTGAATTTTGGCTATCCAGGTGGCTCTATTATTCACTCCAACTTCTTGTTGTGTAAGAATGCATTTTTCAGTAGTACTCGGTACATACACCTTAGAATGAGAGTGTAAAATGTAGTATTTGAACTACTTAACTGCTTTAACTATTGAGAATGCCTATTTTTCTGCAAGAGAATAATTTAGCTTATGTTTCTTCAACATAATACTCATAAAAGAAATCAAGACCTCTTCCTCCTCATTTTTCTGCATCAAAATACCCAATAATGAGTGATCTGAAGTATGACAATAAATGATAAAGTCATTTTTGAAATCAAGATGAATTAATGTTGGGGCTTTAAAAATTGCTTTCTTAACAACTTCAAAAGTGGTAGTGGCTTCATCATTCCATTTAAAAGTCCTCTTTTCACAAATTAGGTTTATGAGGGATCTTTTAGTCTCTGCTGAGAAAATTTACTTGACCAAAAAATGATTTCACCTTGGTTCTATTGGACGGCAAGGTGAATTGTTGGATTGCTCTTACGTGTTTAGTATCTACACTTATTCCTTCTTTCAACACAATATGGCCCAAGAGCCTACCTTCAATGACTACAAAAACTATTTTTTTTGGATTTAAAGAAATCCCATTTTCTCAACTCTTTTTCAATACACACTATAAATCCTTGAGATGCTTCCTTCTTCTCTTGGAGGAAACTCTCAGGTCATTTAGATAAATGACAATAATTTTATTCCTTAGATGACTGAAAGTGGCATTCATGACTCGCTCAAAGGTACCAATTGTAAGAAAATGTACCCCAAGATGTTGTGAAAGTCATTTTATGTTGGTCTTCTTTAGCTATGCTTATCTAGTTATAACCAGAAAATCCATCTAATAATGACATCATCTTCGATCCTGCCACTATCTGCAAGATGTGATCCATCACTGGGAGGGAATAATTATCCTTCAAACTTGCTTGATTGAGATTACAGAAGTCCACACATGCATATTTCCCCATTCTTTTTCCACACTGGTACAATATTTTCTACCCATGTATAATGGTGGATTGGGTAGATAATACAAGCCTTCAACATCTCGTTAACCTCCCTGAAAATAGCATAAGCTACCTTAGGATTGTAGTTTCTTAGTTTTTTCTTAAAAGTGTTAGTTCCTAGTTTGAGTGGTATATGATGCTGCACTTGACCTTGATTAAATTTGTTTAGGTCATGATAAGACTAGGAAAATATGTCTTTATAGGATTTGAGTAATCGGGTAAATCTTTGCCTTTTCTTAGGTGTACAACAAACCCCCAAATTCACCAGTTTGGGATCAAATTCTTCCCCAATATTCACCTTCTCATAAGTGTCTAGTTCTAAACCTTCATGTACCACATGACTACCGGTGTAACAGTCTTGTTTGTCCAATAATTTCTCAAGAGACACTAGCCCTTTCAGAATTATGTTACCTTTTAATTGAAAAACCTGTCTCTGGGTCATACTCTTTATCAAGAGAACACTTGTAATAGTCAAATTTGGATCCTTCAAAATATATTGTGGAGAACATATCTAAGAACTACATAAAGAGGTTTATTTTCTTGTCATCATGGAAAATGTAATGTCCCCATCAGGGAACCCATAAGGTATCAAGTCTTTTGACTTAAAATTACAACTAACTAATTTTTTTTTCTAACATTCTAACATTTCATTATTAACATTCACAAGTACATTCCTTAAGGTTCCCTTAATGAATTAATTTACCAATACCAAGCATTGCATTTCATTACCTAATCAAATGACTTCCATTTCCTTTTCTTTTACTTTTTTATTTCAAAATTTAAGAGAAACAGTACGAAGTAGTATTCCATTCCTAACTCATCTTTTACTTATTCATTTTCATTCCTTTTATCTACGTTTTGAATAACTTCCTTTTAATTATACATGATACAAAATGAGAAATCTTTATTACTGCAAGAAGACACATCCAACTTATGAACCACGTACAATACCTCAAAAGATATTTTCCACCCAACCATGTGAAACTAGTGAAGTTCCACCCCCCGTGCTAGGAGATAGAACCAAGATATTCACAAGGCATAAAGAAACCTAGGGCTTCACATAAAAATAGCTTGAAAACAAATAAAAAACATAACAAGGTATCACTTTACTATACACAAGGGTTAGGTTTCTAGCATACCCTCTAGGTGAGTGTCATCACATATCCTATATATTGGGATCATTCCTATCAACCATGTAACCCCGGTCCACCCTTTATGAATAGGGATCCATCCTAGAAGTTACCCATGGTCCCGGTACTCCAAAAAAACTATGTGGAATTTATTATGTGTCTTTCATTATCTTTTGAATCCCCCCTTTCCCAAGTTCATTATTAGATTATAACTTTTTACTAACCCACCCATACGATTATCTAGAAACCACTTTAGGGTTCCAAAAACTATGGTGAGCCACTCACCTAGGGCACCTAGTACCCTACCCACATACACAAGCCATGAAACCATAAAGTACTTCAAAAAGATTCATCTTGTAGGTTTAGGGAACCCTCCTGTACACCCAGGCCACCAGAACAAGTCCTAGCCTCATAATATGATTACAAGTATAAGACAAGTACTAAAATAGCATAAGTAACACCATATAATGCCAAAAAAACCATAGATGGACCTTAATAAGTGGTACAAGGTGTAGCCTAAGCCCAAGGACAGGTTATAGAGGTCATAAGCCAAAAACTGCCAAATCTGAGCCCCTAGAACCTACTAAAACCCCAAACGACATTGTATAACCACCCATACATAAATGTATGCATGACCATATGAAATTTGGCCAAGTTTCATATGGGTAATAGTACAAAATAATATGACATTCTAGGATGCTCATACGAGAATGTACTCAAAACTTCTCAGAATTATCTGAAATTAAGTTTTTTGGGTGTGGAGAGTGCCTGGGAAAGGTTCCTTGGGGTCTTCCTAATGTAGGGACCTCAGCACCACTTCAAAAACACATACTCAACACAACCTAAATCTCATAACAACATAATCAAATCAAAACATCAAATTAACAGTGAAAGCCTGCAACAATAAAGAAGGGGAAAATTGACGGCATCCCTTCCCTAACCATTCTTAACCTTTCCTAAACCTTCCTAAGCTTCCCTAAACCATTAAATAACAATCAAATACACCTTAATACACAATCACAAGCATTCATAAACTTCCAAGAAAGTTTTTGTAATAATTACCATACATACATACACAATTAACTTCCAGGATGCATAGTTTGAAATACATGGAAAATAAATATAAATTTCCTTTTCAATCCATTGTTGTGTCTACCATATATAAATCATAATACATAGTAAAACATACACAAACACATAGGAAAGAATGGAGATTCATCCCAGTTTTAGACCCTACATGGGGTCCTACAAAGAATCTTCTTCAAAGGCTGGAGCACACCTTTGCAAGTCTCCAAGCTCTGAGCAATGGTGAGTTGGTAGCCTCCTAGATATATTTCCTCTCGTAACCAATCCTCCCTCCTTCCTCAAACAAACTCCACACTTTCCCTCACAAAACCAGAGAAACACTCAACCTCACAGAAAACCTAAAAACAAATTTCTGGAATAATACTTGCGAAAATCTTAAAAAATCTCTCAAAACCTCCAATCCCCCAAATCTTCCAAAAAAACCCAATAATTTAACCTCCAACTATATGGTTGGAGGAGTTTCTTTATGGGAAGAAACTTCTCCAACTTCCATAGTTTGTTGAAAAATTAAACCAACATTTTCCGTAACCACATAATAAAGCTTCTTAATAATTTTAATAGAAATATCCTCCTAAAAACACTATATCAAACAAAATCGACACAAAGCTTCTCAAGTAAAACACATAGCACAATTGGAATCAAACTAGCCTAAATTCTAGGAGGTCTCGAGTTTGAATCTCCTAGAAGGCTAGTTTTACCAAAAGAAACTTTCTTTTGTTATTTCTTATTATTATTTTTACTTTTTATTTAATATACTTTATTTAAGCATTTAAAGAAGCCATTGTACAAACAATTAAAACTTCATAAATAATAATACGTATATATGCATGGGTATATGTGTGTGCACCCACATATACACATTCATATATAAGGTACATTCATTTATAACATAAATATTATATATATATATATATATATATATATATATATATATATATATATATATATATATATAATATTTATGTTATAAGATTTGAGCAATACAAATTCACAAAATTCAAAGATCACCTGCATACAAAAACCCGTTACAAGGAAGTAGAGACAAGAAGAGGGCAAGAGTTTGACTCAAAAATATGAAGAAGAAAATATCTTCAAATAATGAATGAATTAAATGTACAATGGATCATCTTTATAAAGGAGATCAAAAGCCTTGAAAGGCAAACTCTAGTGCATGTAATAATTAGTTAAATTATTACAAGACTAATGCATGCAAGTTTATATTTAAAACAACTAGTGCATGAGTTTAAAATAATTCATGCATGTGTGTTTAAATATAAACAACTAAAGAAAAAGAGTTGACATCTTAAGAAGGGAGTAAAGTTAATTAATAGAATTAATACTTTACTCTAAAACCCCCCCTTAAGATGAGCAACAATGCAGCTACAAATAATGCAAGAAGAAAGCAAAGGAAACTACAGTGCTGAAAGCATAAAAATGGGTCAATGCAACATGGCTTGATGAGGTACCCATGTACAAAGGAGAGTCTCTATAAAGCGGAGAAATAGAGAAAACCACATGGGAAAAACTCTACTCCAAAAAGTGACAAAAACTAATCTGAAGGACTAAAGAAGCCTCCAAAAATAGGAATGTTCCAGAAAATAGGAACAAGAATGAACATGTAGAACATCATTGAAGCAAAAGGATGCAAACTTTGTCAAAAAGTAACTGCTGATCTAAAGATCCTCCATAGAAATATGACCAGGTAGAGAGAAGACTGTAATCTGCATGAGTGCCCTCAAATGACACTACTCAAATTAGGAGGCAAACAAAGGCAAACACCTGAACTTGAAGACATAGATGACATAAACATCAAAATCCTGAAAAGCTAATCAATCAAAGCTGGAAGAGTGCATCCAAAAATAGGAAAGAAAAAGTGTCTATATGGTAAATGATCCATCTCACTGAAATGCATAGGTACCCAGCCACTGCATCCGCCTAGTACATAGGAACAAATACTGAATACATAGCTCACATTATTGAACCAAGGAAAAGGCAAAACATCAAACCCCCCCATGGCACTTTATAATGGAGTGTGAGTACAAAGAGCACGAACATGTGCAAGATATCATACATGCAATAGAATGACACTTTATCTCAGTGCATGTGCATAAAAAAATGCTACAAAAGTGAAATATACACTGCTCAAAGAAGAGCGAAGGCTACTGAAACAAAAGAACAACCTAAGAAGAGCCATCCCTTAAAGGGAAGAGATCCCAAGACCTGTAACATCCAAGATATCCACCAGAGTGCAGAAATGCAAAAAATTGAATAAAATATACCTGGAGAAAATTCTAGAAAAAAAACTCATAGAACTAGAAAGCTCTTAGAACAAGCTTTCCAACGATATCTCGCTTTCCCAAAATGGAGTCCGGATGCGCAATATAGAGCTTCCAGAGTGTAAAACTAAACATCTGGCTTTGACAGTAAAAAAGCACCATAAAAAAAGCAAAATCAAAAATTCAAACCTCCAGATCTAGATAGATCTCACAACCAGCTTTCTGACAATATCTTGTTTGCTCAATTTTGACACTGTATGCTCAAGTTATGAGCAAAATACCAACTGTTGCACTGGAGGGCCCAAATGGTGTCTAAATGTGTTGATGTTAGCACTTCACGAGCTTAAAATTGACGGCCACATGGCCATCATAGCATGCAAGCCCCTTTGGGCTAAAATTTTGGGCCCCTGGTCACCATATGACCAGGGGCTCAAACTGCATGCACTGGCTTAAATTTGACGACCAAATGGTTGTCGCTGCCCAAAATGAAATTTTTTTTAATTTTTATTTTTCAAAATCGCATGTGCGGCTCAGGATCTATGGCAGGAATTTTTAGATTTTACCTCAATTTATGTGCCATTTTAAAAAAAAAATCTTAATTTATGTATCGGGTAATTTTTTTGCCTTGATTTGCGTGCTAAATATAGAGAATTTTGCATTGGGAAACATGTCAGTTCATACAAATGCTACCTCAGAAAGTGTGTCAAGTTGTCTGGTACCAAAAAATGCCTCAAAATGTAAAGTTCTCCAAATTGGACATGCCTTATATCAAAATAAAGGTTTTTGGGTGCTGCGAGCATAATCGTGAGGTCCATTTGAGTTCAAAGTGCACCAAAATTTAGGGACCCCCTAATTTCAATAAAAAATAACTAAAAAAGCCCTAATTTGAATCCTTCAAATGTGAATAAGCTGTAGCAGATTAGGCTCTGATACAATGTAGGATTTGAGAAATACAAATCTATAAAACCCGAAGATCACCTGCATACAAAAACCTATTACAAGGAAGTAGAGAGAAGATGAGGGCAAGAGTTTGACTCAAAAATATGAAGAAAAAAATATCCTCAAATAATGAATGAATTAAATGTACAATGGATCATCCTTATAAAGGAGATCAAAAGTCTTGAAAGTGCAAACCCTAGTGCATGTAATAATTAGTTAAATTATTACAAGACTAATGCATGCAAGTTTATATTTAAAACAACTAGTGCATGAGTTTAAAACAACTCATGCATGTGTGTTTAAATATAAACAACTAAAGCAAAAGAGTTGACATCTTAAGAAGGGAGTAAAGTTAATTAATAAAATTAATACTTTACACTAACATATATATATATATATATATATATATATATATATATATATATATATATATATATATATATATATATATATATATATATATATATATATATATATATATATATATATATATATATATATATATATATATATATAGATTGTATCATCTTAAAATGGAAGCACTTCCATTTTGGTAGGTTTAACACCCTTATTTGGTGCATTTTTCATGATAGATTTGCATTTAGGATGGATTTGCACTTGATTCTTCATTTCTAGGTGAAATTAGGGTTAGGATCCCGAGGATTTTCTTTGATTTCCCTTCTTTATGGCTATATTTTCTAGGTAGGATCTAGGTATTGGTCCTCCTATCTCTCATCACATTCATTCTAGGTCTATGTGCCCTTTTCTGACACTCTGCCCTGTTTCCTCATCATTCCATGTCTCTAGTCGAGCCCGAGACTTCCTATTGTCAAAGTTGACTGGGCCTGAACCTTTGGGTCAGGATCAAGGTCGACCTTGACCTAGTTCAAGGTTGAGGTCGACCCTGACCCCTATCAGGTTTTGGTCCCTCTTTTCAAAACCTGGTCACAACGGGCCCCAAAATTAATGTCAGGCCTCTAGATCCGAGTGCGGAAGGGTTTTTATTTAAATTTCATTTAATTATTTTCCCTCCTTAGTTGGTTATTATAATTAGACCATAATTCAAGGTAAATTTTGAATCATGAGCCCTTACATTACTCAAGGAGCCTTGCCTTGAAATCTCTATATAAGGACTATTAATATGATTTAGAACAACAGAGAGGGGGGGTGAATCAATTTTTCTTAGGTCCAGATGTATAAAACAAACTTTTAAACTCTTCAACAAATTAGATCTAATAACCAACACCTACTTGGTCATTACTAATTGCATAACAAAAATATATAACAATGTAGTCCACTTATCCAATAGCATCTAACTTGTAAAACACAAAAATGTTCAAACCAAAACATTCACACAAGTATCAACACCAAGATTTATAGTGGAAACCCAATTAGGGAAAAACCACTTTGTAACATGTTACTATTATGTTCACTTTTCTGAAGTGAGCTTAGTGAAAAGCCGACCCTGTCAAAGGTTACAAACACACTGTCAGATGTGACCCGGTTAAAGGATTTCAACCACTCTGTTAAAGGTGCACCTTGTTATAGGACTTACATACACTCCATTAGAATGCAACCTTGTTCAAAGGATTTATACCTATGACTGTTAGGTCAACCTCTGTTAAAAGGATTTTGATTGTTACAATGGTTAGAGAGTAGCAATAATATTGATATGAGAAACATACAACTCACTTTGCAAATATCAGATCCAATTCCATACACATATGTTGGCTTACTGACTGTGAAACTTTTCCATCTCCATTACTAATCTACTCAAAACCCTTCAAGTGATTACAACACTTCTCCTTCAGCCTTTTCTACTTAGACAACTAATAAGACTTCCAGCATTCACTTCTTTCCATCTCTTCACATTCAACTTCTCGCTTAGGTTTCCTTAATACTACCTCTATTAGGTCAATACATCTTTTTCCGCTTAATCTCCTTTGTAGATCTTAGGGTTAGGCCAGATTCATTAAATCCGTCCTACATTATGTTCTTCGGCTTATCTTTGAAATATCTTGAATCTCTTAAAGATTTACAATAAAACATTTTACAATGCATTAAATGCTTTCATACAATCAATAAATAAAGTCAACATGTTTTACATAATTCAAGAATTCAACGATGTTGGTTGGAAATATGAATTCTTCAACAAATGCAAAATACTGACGCTCAGTCAATACTATGTCCAACTTCTCGGTCTTCTCTGGAAAGCTCGATCACCACATAAACTATTCCCTCGGCTAACACTGTCTTCCTCAACAATTAACTAGTGTTCGGTCAACACTATTTTTACTTGGCATTCACTAGCTCGGTCGACACAAACAACACTCGGCTTAAACTAAATTTCTTCACTTATGCTTAGTTAAGCCTACCATTTTAATCTTCATTCATACTAAGATAAACAATACATTGTCTTATCATTGTGCCACATAATCAAGTACTAATTGAAGTATCAAGATAACTCAACCTTTCTTAAATAGTAATAGTCTTACCAATTAAGGTTTGACATCAATGACAATACAACAATTGCTTCAATTGCAGTTTCCAACAATCTCCCTCTTTGGCATTGATGGCAACACCATATGAATATCACATGAATTACAAACCAATCCAAAACTTATCTATCTATCAGAGAAATGTATAACATCCTTAGCTTCATTCTAATATAGAATCAATTAGCCATGCTTGACCATTCACTGAATTTCTCTCACTATCTTGATCTTCTCATTCTGTGTATTCATCTGTCATTATCTCCCTCTTTGACAAAAATGCCAAAGCAACAACAAAAACATACATCCTGGAGATGTAGATATCATCCTTTTAGTTCAGTAGAATATTTCTCCCTCTGTCATCTTGCTTATGAATTATTCTAACTTTGTTGTGCTCTTCACAACTCTAGGCTGCTCCTAAAGTGTGACCTTTCTCTGCATCAATATGTTAGATGTTCTTTGCAACACACTTGATGTAGTGCTCCTAGCTTGACTAGTCAGCCGCAGTTAGGGGAAGGACCCCTAATTGACTTCTCAGGTATTCATGAGCTTCTTTAGGTAAAGCTTTAGTGAATATATCTGCTATTTGCTCCTTGGTATTCACATATTCCATGCAGACCTCTTTATTTTGTACCAGTTCTCTCAAGTAGTGATACTTGATGGCAATGTGTTTGGTCTTTGTGTGCATCACTGGGTTTTTAGAGATGTTGATAGCACTAGTGTTGTCATAGAAGATGACAATTGGTTCAGTGATTTCTTCTTTCATGCCTACCAACAATTGCTTTATCCATATCAAATTTGAACAATTGACAGTTGTAACCACATACTCAGTAGATTGGGAAATGCAATTTTGTTTCTTGCTTGTCCAGGAAACTAATCTCTATCCAAGAAAGAAATATCCACCACTAGTACTCTTTTTGTCATCTACATTTCCTACCCAATCAACATCTGTATACACTCTTAGTTCAAATTTGTCATGCTTCTTGTAGTACAATCCATAGTCAATAGTTCCTTTCAAGTATCTCATGATTCTTTTAACCACCATCATGTGAGTTTCCTTAGGATTGGCAGAGAATCTTGCCACAATCCCAACAACTAATGCAATATCTGGTATGCTATGTACAACATATTGTAGCTTTCTGATTATAGATCTATACAAAGTTTGGTTAACTTCTACAACATCATCATTATTAGACAACTTCTGTCAAGTAGCCATGGGATTACTTACTGGCCTCGAGTCTTCCATACCAAAGGTTTTCAGTATCTCATGAACATATTTAGATTGGGTGATGAAAATTCCTTTCTCCATCTAATATACTTGCAAACCAACAAAAAATTTGATCTCCCCAAACACTCATTTCAAATTCAGTTTGCATTTCATTTGAAAATTTCTTATACAAGGCATCTTGTCCACCAATTATAATATCATCTACAAAGATTTTGGCTAACATGATTCCTTTACCTTCTTCATCTTTCATGTACATATTGCTTGTGTTATTTGTCCTTGAGAATCCAATCTGTATTAGGTAGTTGTGCAATCTCTCATACCATGCTCTGAGAGCTTGCTTTAATCCATATAGTGCTTTATTCAGTTTGCAAACCATGTGTCTTCTATTTGGGTCAACAAATTCTTCTAGCTATTCAATATATACATCTTCTTCCAGTATACCATTTAAAAATGTAGACTTGACATCCATTTGGTATACCTTGAAACTTTTATAGGCAGCATATGCAAGTAGAGTTCTGACTCCTTCCAATCTTGCTACAGGGGAAAATGTTTCCTCATAATCTATTCCTTCTTCTTGTGCGTAGCCTTTGCATACCAACCTAGCCTTGTTTCTTGTGATTTGACCATGTTCATTCAGCTTATTACAAAATACCCACTTTGTCCCAATGACATTCTTATCTTTTGGTCTCAGCAGTAGAGTCCAGGTATCATTCTTCTCTATCTGGTCAATCTCTTCATTCATTACCTCTATCTAGTCTTCATTTTCTAATACTTCCTTTGTTATCTTAGGCTCATATTCACATAGTAAACATGTTGGATCTCTCACCTTGCTTCTTTTCTGAATTCTGATATCTTTATCTCCAATAATCTGTTCAGGCTTGTGATGTCTCCTTACATATTGTGCTAGAACATGTTCTACTCTTCTTTCATTTGGCTCATCAGGTTCTCCAACAAGATTGTCATATTTAGCTTCTGAATTCTTGACAACTTCTTCTTGATACTTGGTAGCTTCTTCTTATCGCTCGACATGTTCTTTTTATCTCTCGGCATTGTTATCCTGATGATCGGCATTGCTTACCCGAGACTCAACATCAAGTGTAGGTCTGTCACTTGCCTCTTCTTCCTCTATATACACAAAAGATCTGTAATCTTCTGGTACTTTATTACTGTCAGCTTCATTTTTCTCTGCATACTCATCAACTTTGACATTTACACTTTCCATAATTTTATTAGTGTTAGAATTCAGACACTTATAAGCTTTAATTTTTGTGGAATAGCCTAGGAATATACCCTCATCGCTTTTAGCATCAAATTTTCCATTCCTACTATCCTTCAATATGTAGCACTTACTTCCAAAGATTCTAAAGTATTTTACATTCGGTGTATACCCATGCCATAATTCATAAGGTGTCAGATTTGTACCTTTTTTTTAATCTGTACTCGGTTAAGAGTATAAACAGCTATACTTACAGCTTCTTTCCAATAATTCTGTGCAACATTCTTTTTAATCATTAATGTCCATGCACAGTCCAAGATAGATCTGTTCCTTCTCTCAGCTATACCATTTTGTGGAGGAGTTCTAGGTGCAGACATCTGTCTTTTGATTCCTCTATCATTGCAAAATAGATTGAACTCATTTGATGTGAATTCTCCACCTCGGTCAAATCTCAGACACTTTAGGTTTTTACCTGTCTCTTTTTCAACCTTATCCACATACCACTTAAAAAATTGAAAAGCATCAGATTTTTCTTTCAAGAACATTACATGCATCATTCTAGTATAATCATCAACAAACAAGATAAAATATCTAGCACCACAATAGCTTTGTACACCCATCAATCCATAAAGGTCAATATGAACCAAATCTAAGATATTCTCAGAAGTAAAGGTTTTTCTCTTGAAACTAGACTTAGTCATCTTACCCAACTGACATTCTTTGCACATCACATTCTCAGGTTTCTTCAATCCAGGTAGACCTCTCACTTTCTTTTTCTTGCTAATTTCTACTAGATTATCAAAGCTAACATGACATAGTCGCTTATGCCATAACCAAATATCATCAAGTTGTGCAATCATATATGTTTCTTTAGATAGGTCTAGATAGAACAAATTACCTCTTGTCTATTCTCCACTTCCAATTAGTTCACCTGTGGCATCAAATATTTTGGCCTTCCTGTGATGAAATTCCACTCGGTAGCCAGTGCTATTAAGCTATGCAACACTCAGCAGATTATAGTTAAGACCCTCAACCCAATAAGCATTTTCACAAGAAATCTTATCAGTCAGCTTAATCAATCCTTTTCCTCTACTAGGACATGGTGCATCATTTCCAAACTTTACACTCCTACCTTTATAATGGTTTAAGGTATCAAACTTACTCTTATGTCCAGTCATATGATGTGAACAACCACTATCAATAATCCATTTATCATTTTTGTTCACATAAGATATTAATGCAGTTTTCTCATCCTCATCAGATTCATCTTTCATTGCAACATAGACAATTTCAATTTCAAACTCATCATTATCAGTGTCAGTCTCTTCTTCATCAATGTAGCAGGATTTCTTACCTTTCCCTTTGCAGTCCTTGTATCTTCGGTAACCTCTATCTTCTCTTTTGTCTTTATGCTTGCTGTCTCTTTCTTCATCCTTATTAACCCTGTCAGGACATCTAGCAGCTATATGAACAACTTTATTACATGAAAAACATATAATAGGGAGTTTACCTTTGTACCTTCCTTTTCCCCTTTTCAGTCTTCTAGCCATAAGAGCTTCTAGATCCTCAAGTTCTTCATTAGATGTGCCACTGTCACTGTCACTTTCACTTTCACTTTCATTGATGCATCTTTCTTTTTCCTTCTTTGACTTATTCAAAACCATATGTGACTTAAAAGCAAATTCAATACTACCAACAGTGAAGTTATCATAGTTAGAAAGTTCAAAAGTAGTAAGCTTGCCGACCAAACTTTCTAAAGTAAGGGCATTAGGAGAGTTACATATAGATTCCTGGATTGCAAAAATTTTGATTGCATAGATAGGATGCAGAGTTCTCAATACTTTTCCTATTATAGTTTCATCCTCAATAATTCCATTTGCTCCTCTAATTGCATTTACAACTTCTTTTATTCTACCACAATATTGTGCAATATTCTCACCTTCTTGCATTCTCATTTCATCAAATTTACCTCTTAGGCTCTCGACTTTTTCTCTCAGCACATTCACATCACCACCATAAATGCTTGGAAGGGTGTCCCACATTTTCTTTACAATACTATAGTCTTTAATGTCTTCAAATTCTAGATAAATTAGGGTAGACACAATCTCCAACATTGCTTGGTTGTGCTCTTGTTTAGCTTTCATTTCCTTCGCAGTCAGAGATGCAACAGGTGTGACATAGTTATGTTCAATGTAATACTTAGCAGAATCACCAATACTGGCCAGATGCAGCTTCATCAAACATTTCCATACAGGAAAGTTTTCCTTATTCAGCTTAGGTACCTCCTTCTTATACATCTTGATCATTTGCTTCAAGTACCTTCAAACTTGTTCTCTGTAAGCACCAACAGCTCTGATACCAATTGTTAATATGATTTAGAACAACAGAGAGGGGGGGGGGGGGTGAATCACTTGTTCTCAGGTCCAGATGTATAAAACAAACTTTTAAACTCTTCAACAAATCAGATCTAATAACCAACACCTACTCGGTCATTACTGATTGCATAACACAAACATATAACAGTGCAATCCACTTATCCAATAGCATCTAACTTGTAAAACACAGAAATGTTCAAACCAAAACATTCACACAAGTATCAACACCAAGATTTATAGTGGAAACCCAATTAGGGAAAAACCACTTTGTAACATGTTACTATTATGTTCACTTTTCTGAAGTGAGCTCAGTGAAAAGCCAACCCATCAAAGGTTACAAACACACTGTCAGGTGTGACCCGGTTAAAGGATTTCAACCACTTTGTTAAAGGTGCACCTTGTTATAGGACTTACATACACTCCATTAGAATGCAACCTTGTTCACAGGATTTATACCTATGACTGTTAGGTCAACCTTTTTTAAAAGGATTTTGACTATTACAATGGTTAGAAAGTAGCAGTAATATTGATATGAGAAACATACAACTCACTTTGCAAATATTAGATCCAATTCCATACACATATGATGGCTTACTGACTGTGAACCTTTTCCATCTACATCACTGATATGCTTAGAACCCTTCAAGTGATCACAACACTTCTCCTTCAGCCTTTTCTACTTAGATAGTCAATAACACTTCCAACATTCACTTCTTTCCGTCTCTTCACATTCAACTTCTCGCTTAGGTTTCCTTAATACTACCTCTATTAGGTCAATACATCTTTTTCTACTTAATCTCCTTCGTAGATCTTAGGGTTAGGTCAGATTCATTGAATCCATCCTACATTATGTTCTTCGACTTATCTTTGAAATATCTTGAATCTCTTAAAGATTTATAATAAAACATTTTACAGTGCATTAAATGCTTTCATACAATCAATAAATAAAGTCAACACATTTTACATAATTCAAGAATTCAACGATGTCAGCTAGAAATCTGAAGTCTTCAAAAAATGCAAAATATTGACGCTCAGTCAATACCGTGTCCAACTTCTCGGTCTTCTCTGGAAAGCTCAATCACCACATAAACTGTTCCCTCGGTTAACACTGTCTTCCTCAAAAATTAACTAGTTCAGTCAACACTATTTTTACTTGGCATTCACTAGCTTGGTCGACACAAACAACACTTGACTTAAACTAGATTTCTTCACTTATGCTCGGTTAAGCCTACTAGTTTAGTCTTCATTCATACTAAGATAAACAATACATTGTCTTATCATTGTGCCACATAATCAAGTACTCATTGAAGTATCAAGATAACTCAACCTTTCCTTAGGTGCTGTTGTTACCAACCTTGCCTATCCCCTTAGAAACACTCAAATAGATATAGTACTTTCTTAAATAGAAATAGTCTTACCAATTAAGGTTTGACATCAATGACAATACAACAATTGCTTCAATTGCAGTTTCCAACAAGGACTCTCTTTTGCCTTCATTTCAGGACACAAGCCTTCAAACAATAAGCAAGAGGTGATGATGAGGAGATGATGCAAGATTGCAAGAGGATGATATAGAATATTAAGATATTTTTGATTCCTTGATGCAAGAAATCATTTGTCACAAGCTATTTTGGACATTCATTTGGAGCTAGAAAGATCACTTCTTCCTTGATCCACCATTTTCAACATTCAAGCATTCAAAGATAAAATCATGGGGTAACAATTACAGATTATGATTTTGGTAGGAGTACTTTAGCCTTGGGGGCTTGGTATGCTTTCTTTATCATATTCAAACATATGCATTTCTCTCTCATTTCAATTCATGCTAGGGTTTCAATCTAGAGGATTAGATATTGGCATTGCACATTCAAAGATCTTCCTAGGAGCAACACACACACACACACATATTCTATTACATTCGGCTATTCGTGGAGATGGAGATCACCAAAATGGGGGTTTGAATAAGGAATAACCCTATATAGCCACACCAAAACACCATTTTTAGATATCTACAGTCGCTATTTCGGGAGTTGCAGAATAGATCTGAGTACCCTTTTCGAAAAACTTTTAGGATCTGCGAATAGGATTTCCATCAGAGCTGTGCAAGTCAAGGTCGACCTTTACTTGGGTCAAGGTCGACCTTTCTCAAAAAAGGAAAATCTTTCTAGGTTTTCTTTGTCTCTATTTTCCTATCTTAGATCTGGTTGCAGAATTTCCTAAAACCCAGTACAGACACCAGAAAATAGGTATTTTTAGATCAGTTATATTATGAGGTATGTACTTTATCTTATTTAATTTCAATATTATTTACAAGCATTTCTATATTCACATTACTTATCATTTCAATTTTACATGTTTGGTGGTAAATATTGGCCTAGGATCTCTATTAGGTGCATTGTTCAAAACCTTACTTAACCATCCTCATTTTCCACCTTACATTTTGGTGAACCCGTTTACGACAACTCTTTCTCTTTGGTGTTAGATTTACATTTTGTCTTAGATATTACATGCTTATAAAAGTAGATTTATTTTATGCTCTTGCATTTCTATTTTAGAAATACAAAAAAATTGTAAAATCTCTTTAAAAATACAAAAATATTTACATTTTCATGCTTGTAGTGTTATTTTTTGTTCAACATGTATGATTTTTGTTTTGAATACTTTGATGAGGCTTTTATTTTACAAGAGGATAGATTCCCTAAAGAGGTAAATAGAAGCGAGGATGAAAATTGTTCGAATAAGATCTCCATTGATCCTATTCCTATTTCACCCTCCTCCACAACCTCTCCACTTGACCTTTACTATATGGTGTGTGCATGGTTACTTTCATGTTCCACTATTTGCAACATTGATAAACCTAAAATGATATATCTTAAACCTTTTTTGATGGTAAAATGATGTCCTCAAATAACAATTAAGGTTAAACCTAGAGATCCTTTGGATTTCTTTGATAACATAGATTCCGTTTCACATGCTTATCGCACATGAAAAAATCCTCAGCCTACTATTTTGTTTTCTTTACCTCCTTCTCAACTTGTTCTTCCTCAAGCTCCTAGGTTTCCGTCTACCTTTAAAGAGTATGACTTAGTAGAACAATTATGTGCTACTCCTGCTAATATATCATTATGGGAATTGCTTCAAACTTCTCTAACATATCATGAGGCATTTCAAAGGCTTTATCTACTCTTCCTACTTCACCTCCTAATCAAGAAAACATTAATTAATTTTTGGAGTGCATGCATACTATGCATTCTATACCTCTTTTACCGATGATGATTTACTTCTCTTGAGGCGCAAAATCAATATGATGCTCTTATGGTTCTTGTTTCTATTAATCAGAGTATTATTCATAGAACATTAATTGATAATGGATCTGGGCTTAATGTTTGTAGCATGGATATGCTTAAGGCAATTAAGGCTGATCTTATGACTATTCAACTTGATAATGTTCCTATTCGTGGATTTGACAATATTGCAAAGAGAACTTTTTCCATTATTACTTTACCTGTTAAAGTTGGTCCGATTATTCTAAATACTCCTATTCATGTTATGCCTGGACCTCTTAATTACAACCTTCTTTTAGGTAGACCTTGGTTACATACTATGCATGTACTTTCTTCTACTCTTCATCGCAAGGTTAGGTTCATTTATAATAATTTGATGTATATGTTACATGCGGATGATGCATCGAATCCTTGCTTAAATGCAGAATATGTTAACATTTATGAGTCTCTCCAACCAAGTAAAGAGACTGAAAAGCAAACTGAGAATAAACAAACTGAAGCTCCATCTTCTTCTTTGACTGAGGATGATTGGGGAACATTGGACTTTAATCCTACTTTCATTGGAGAATATAAAGTCTCTAATTTGGAATTCATGAAACAACAAAGTGAATTTGAAAAACAAGTTTTTACTCCTTCCTCGCTTTCTAAGGAATTAAAAAGTAACTATGTTTCCGCCTTAATTGAAGAAACAATTGAAATGATAAAACTTGATTGTTATGATATTGTGACATACATCGCTCCTTGGAATCCATCTGATATGGCCAATAGATATGGCTCTAGTTATCATCTGCTCAATAAATCAAGAATGAGAAAGGATGTGGTAAATATGAACAAGGTATACAAATTCCTCTGGACAATGAAATTTATGATTATACATATGGATTGGGGTTCAATCCTTACAAACAACCATCAACTTTTCCTCTCAATGTTAATCATATATGTGGTGGACAGTTGAAGTTGGTTAACCCACTCCTCCTGGACAGTAATCAAAGACCTACCTTGGATATCTTTCCCGAAGATGAAGCCTTAGCAGAGTTTTTAGGGGTTTATGAGGATTTTCCTATGTTTCATCACAAATGATGAAAGCCTTATTGTTTAAGTACATAAGATTATTTTGGAAAACATGATGAGAAAAATATTTTTTCTTTACCAATAGATTCTCCGATACAAAGTGATTTACTAACAATTGAGATTGTTGAGGTTCGAATGGATGAGAATGATTTTGAAAAGATGATAAAAATTGGGAAATGTTTGACTCAGGACGAGCATGATCAGTTGGTTTCCCTTTTACTTGAATTTAAGGATATTTTTGCTTGGACATATTTTGATATGGCAGGTATAGATTCTAAGATTGTTACTCACAATATTGTTCTCAAACCAAATGTTAAACCTGTAAAGAAAAAAATTAGAAAGATGAATCCACGAATTGCTTTATTAGTTAAGGCTAAAATTGAAATATTATTGGATGTTAGATTCATTAGCTCTATTGATTACTTAGATTGGATTTCAAATATTGTGCCTGTTTCAAAAGGAGAAAATAATATAAGAATGTGTACTGACTTTAGAGATTTGAATAAAGCATCTTTAAAAGATGATTTCACGTTACCTAATATTGATATAATTGTGGATTCAACAACAGGTCATGCTTTATTATCTTTTATGGATTGATTTTTTGGTGACAATCAAATTTTTATTCCTCCTGAAGATCAACTCAAGACCACATTTATAACACCTTGGGGAACATTTTGTTGGGTCACGATGTCTTTTGGATTAAAAACTATGGGAGCAACTTATCAGCGAGACATGACTTTGATTTTTCATGATTACATTCATAAGATTCTTGAGGATTATGTGGATGATATCTTGGAAAAATCTATACAAAGAGAAGATCATATTCCTATTTTACGAAAGATATTTGAAAGGATTAGAAGTTACAATATGAGATTGAATCCTAAGAAATGTGTCTTCGCAGTTGATTTTGGTAAATTATTAGGGTTTATAATCTCTAAGCGAGGCATAGAAGTAGATACTAAAACATTTGAAGCTATTGTTAATATGCCTCCTCCTAAGAATATTTCTTAGTTATGAAGTTTACAAGGAAAAATTCAAGCTATTCGTCGCTTTGTTTCCAACTTAGCTGATAGAATTGTTCCTTTTACTTCCTTACTTAGAAAGGATACCACTCTCTCTTGGAATGATGAATGTAAACAATCCTTTGAGAAATTTAAGGAGTATCTTACCAATCTTCCTATTTTGAAACCAACTCAAATCGATAAACCCTTTTATTTGTATACTTCAACTACTCTGAAAGTGGTGAGTGCATTGTTGGCTTAGTATGATAGTGATGGTAAGGAAAGACTTGTGTACTACATTAGTCAGACTTTACTCGATTACGAAACAAGATATACAAATTTAGAAAGACAATGCTTAGCTATAGTTTATGCTTGTCAGAAACTCATGCATTATCTCTTAAATGTTGAAGTCGATGTGATTGTTAAATTTGATCCTTTGAAGCATCTTTTCTCAAAAACTAATCTCTCTAGTCGTCTAAAAAAGTGGGTGATGTTACTTACAGAATTTGATCTTAACTTCATTTCTCAAAAGTTGATTAAAGGACAAGATTTAACAAATTATTTGGCTGAATCTCTTTGTCATCATTGTGATACATGCGTTACTGCGATAGAATTCCCCGATGAAAGAATTCTAGCTATTAAATAGGATGATGTTTGGGAGTTATATTTTGATGGATCTAGATGTAAGACAGGTTCTACTATTGTTATTATCTTGATCCCTCCTATGAAGAAGCTAGTCCCTTTATCATATAAATTGACTTTTCCCTATACTAATAATATTGCAGAGTATGAAGCTCTTATAGATGGTTTATGGACAGCTTCATCCCTTAACATTAAACACTTGAAAATTTATGGAGATTCACAATTGATTATAGAATAGATTAAAGGAGGTTATCAGACTAAGAATGATAAAATGACATAATATAGAGATTTGGCTCTTGATGTTCTTTCATAATTCTCTTCCTATACGATTCAAACTTTACCTAGGAAGGATAATCGACATGTGGATGCCATGGAAAGCGCAACTTCTTTGGTTTGTCTTGAGAATAATGCTGAAAATTTTCAATTTACTATACAAACTCTTAAAAACCCTTTAATTTCTAAAAAGGTTACATCTGATTATTTCAATTTGCATTTGGATGAATGGTATTCTCATATCTTTCATTTCTTGAAAGATGGTACTTTTCCTAAATCGACAACAAGGAACATGTGTAATCATATTAGGAAGCTTGCAGCACATTACATCATCTTAGGAGATACACTTTACAAATTCTCTTATGAGGGTTTACTATTAAGATGTCTTGGTAGAACCGAAATTCTGGTAGCTTCGGTAGAAGCTCATTTTGGTTCTTGTGGGGGACATTTTTGTGGAAAATATTTGGTTAATAAACTTCTTAGAATGGGATATTATTAGGAAACAATGGAACAAGATTCATTCATGTTTGTTAAGATGTGTCCTCAATGTCAACAACATAGTAATTTGATTCATGCTCCTCCTCATGAGCTTCGTAATCAAGTTTCTCCATGGCCTTTTAATATTTGGGGTTTTGATCTTATTAGAAAAATCTCACCAACTTCTTCTCAAGGACATACGTACATCTTGATAGCTACAAATTACTTCACAAAGTGGGTGGAAGCTATCCCTCTTTGTTCAACAGCTAAGAATGTTATCTGTGATTTCATCCTTAACAATATTATAACACGATTTGGTATTCCTTGGACGATAGTTTCAGATAATGGTACCTCTTTTAAGAAAAAAGAAGTCATGAAATTCTTGGAGAAATATCAAATTCAACATCAATTTTTGACTCCTTATTATCCTCAATCCAATGGTCAAGTTGAAGCATCAAATAAAATCATTGAACAAATTCTGAGAAAAAATAGTTAACAAGCATGCAAAAGATTGGCATACCCAACTTACCTATGCTTTATGGGCTTATAGGACTAGTGTTCGTACTACCATAGTTACTTCTCCTTATAATCTTGTTTATGGTACTAATGTTATTATGCCTTTGGAATTAGAAATACCTTCTTTACGTGTTTCATTTCATTGGATAATTGACAAAGATACATTTCAAGAACAATGATTACACGAATTATAACTATTAGATGAACAATGAATAAATGCTTTGGAACATATAAAGGCTTATCATAAATCACTTCAGAAGTAGTATAATCATAAAGTAATTGAACGATCATTTTCTATAGGTGATTTAGTCCTATATGAGAATCAATGAAATGTGAATGCTTTACCTGGTGAAAAAGGAAAGTTTGGCCCTAATTGGCTCAGACCTTTTGTTGTAATTGAGGACTTTGGTTCAGGTGCTTATAAACTTGCTAATATGGATGGTGTTTCTTGTAAGGAACCTATCAATATTATGCATCTCAAATGTTATTATCCCTAATTTATCTTTCTTTACTTGTGTATTTATGTATTCCTTGTAAAATAATTATGTTTGTTTTATAGGTTATGTAGTTATAGAAAATTACATTTGAATACATTTATACACGTTCTTTCTTTCTGTTAAGTTTTATGTTATTGATGAAAATATAGTAGTCAAACACAAAACTAACTAGTAGAAAAAGTTTTTCATTTATTAAATCTTTTGAGTTTTGATACATATGTGGCACAAGGACCTATCTATCACTCTGTCTATCTCTATGCTTTGGTAGTCGATGGCTCCCAAATCTCTCTGGTCTATAATGAGAAGATGTAGATCTATGTCCGGTAGTCTATGAGTGGCTTCTTGATATTCTCATATCATACATGCACTCTTGTTCTCTCCATAAGTCAGCCATTAGCCTCTCTTCTCTCTCTCTACACAACCTCAGCTCTCCCTGGACACATGCAAAGATATCGACATGCCTGCCAGGACCTTTGTGACCAATGGGAAACTCTCACTCACTAGTTGGTAGTGGGTAGGTCAAACATGTATCCTTTAGAACCTTGGATACAAAGCTCCTCCACTTTGCCACACTAGCTTTAGAATAGAAGCATATTTATCTTTTAGTCCCATTTTCTTCATAAATTAAGTTAAATTTTCAAATCAATTTCATGTTTTATACCTGGATCTCTCTCCTGGGTGTCACTGAAGGATCTAGATGGTGGGGGCATGGAGTAATACTCTCTCCATGCTCGCTATGTCTAGGTCTCAAAGGTGGTGTCTCTGTATGGGTGCATAGAGGTCATCATGATCTCAGTGCTAAAGCATGAAAAATGTGCACATCTACACTAGTATCATCGGTTGGGTGCATCTCCTTTGCTCTCTCATATGATCTATCCTCTTCTCTCTCCTCCTCCTCCATGGGGTCTCCCTCAAAGATGGGCTCCTCCTCCTCTCTATGATCCTCATCCTCCTTTGCTATGCCACCATCCTGGTGTGTCCTCTCTGAAAAGCCTGGATCACCTATGGGATAGTCATCAGGGAAGATGGGGTGGGTTCCCTTAAGACTCCAATACATGATGTAGTCTTGGATGATGCTTGAATAAGACACATCTAGTGATACCTTTATATCCTTTATTTCATTTGCATCACTGTCTACTATGTCTGCTACTGATGGTCAGCGTATGACACTGGGTCTTTAATAATACCTTATCAGATGTGCATACTGAGGCACTGCTCTAGGGACCCCATGTATAATTCCAAATTGTCTCATCACTCGATCATAGTAGTATGGCATCACTATGTGACTCTGATGACCCTCTAGTAGCTTGCACTACTATGAGTGCCTCATCTAGTGTCGTGTATCTGACCACTCTATCATGCGGAAGTAGGGTCTCCATATCACATTCGTGCCTGGAATACGGTCTAGACATACCCTCAAGTAGAGGATATCTCCGTGCTGCTAGAAATATCTCAATGGATAAGAAAATCCTCTCGGTGTGCTAGCATCTACAATCATAGGAAAACCCTATGGTTATGTACATGTGAAGTGCTCAAACAACCAAATCTACAAAAGTGTGCATACTGTGAGACTCTCTCATTTATATCTCACCAACTGACATAGCTTGTGGTATAAGTAGGCTAGCATGCTGTGATCCCATGTGAAGATAGTCTTATCACTCTCCATCCTATGCACAAGATGGGTGAAAGGTGCTAAAAAGACTATACCCTTTTTTTTGGGTACTACAACCAAGGATAGTATACATAGCATCACTCTCCATACCAAGGGTGTAGGGCCTGCCAATACGGATGATAGAGTGATCTGATCTTCTTGGGTTTGCATATGTGGACCTTCCCCAAGTAACACTCTTCATCTATATGGATCTCCTCAGGACCTCACTTTGCTCTTGGTCTAACAGGCTCACCTCGAACTGAAAGCCACAAGATTCTGTAGACATTCTCCAATGTCACAGTGATCTCACCTAAGGGAAGGTGAAAGGAGCATGTATCATCATACCACCTCTCTATGAGAGCCGATAACATGGCTTGGTGAAGTCTGATCTATGGTAGGACTATCACCTAGTATATTCCTATGTCTCTCAATAACTGTATCTCATCCTTGCTTAGATCAGACAGTCTCTCTATGATAACTAGTAGTGGCCCTCCAAAGGGATGCTCTTGGAGATGAACCAAGTCCTGTAAGTGCAAACAGACATCATATTAGCAATCTAGAATCACAAATCTATAAATCAAACTTGACTAGGTCAAGGTCAACCTCAGTTAGGTCAAGGTTGACCTTCTTGGGTCAAGGTCAACCTTCCTGGGTCAGGGTTGACCTTTTTGGGTCAAGGTTGACCTCATTCTAGAAAAGGTGTAGACCTTCCAGTTCATGTCAACCTTTTTGGTTCAAGGTTGACATAACTAGGTCAGGGACCTTTAAGGGTCAGGGTCAACCTTGCCTACAAAAACAAGAATTTGAGATGTACATAAATCAATAATAGAAAACTCACCCCAAGCAACGGTCATCCGATAGCCAAGCACTGTCTCAGAAGCTCCATGTGTGTCACTCGAAGTTCTTCTCTGCTTGACATTCTGCTTTCTCTCTTCAAATCTACAAATGGTAACAATGAATAGGTATGAGTTTTCTTTCCTTTATTTATAGTTCAAAATTAGGGTTTGTATTAGGGTTTTTGTTAGGGGTTGTTAGGGTTTAACTATTTTAAATTTGAATTGTCCTTCTTATGCATATTAGATAGACATTCACTCTTTTCATCATAACTTGAGTTCGGTAACTTTGTTTTCAATGTCATCAGCAACGTTGGAATCATGATTTAGATACCTAACACCTTGAATAAGTTTAGGAAGGATAAGAATCCTTCTAATTGGTTTAGGAAAGGACTTTTTTAACAAACTACATATCCAGTATATAAGGTTATCCTTATTACCCTGTTTCACCATTCATAAGTAGAAAGCCGAAATAGGGGGGAATAAGGGGATCTATGCACTTCTCAATTTAATTTAGTAAGACTTAGGTGATTTATAGATTTTCATTAGCCTTGTGTGTTGTAGGTACTAACGGTTTTTTGCAGGATCTCTTCATTGAGGAATTGGTTATATCTTTTTTATTTACTATGATTTTTTCTTACTTTAGCTTGCATACTCATGTAGTGTCATATCTAAGCTAAAGTGGGGGCTAAATTTATCATCTTAAAATGGAAGCAATTCCATTTTGGTAGGTTTAGCACCCTCATTTAGTGCATTTTTCTTGATAGATTTGCATTTAGGATGCATTTGCACTTGATTCTTCATTTCTAGGTGAAATTAGGTTAGGATCCTAAGGATTCTCCTTGATTTCCCTTCTCTATGGATCTATTTTCTAGGTAGGATCTAGGTATTGGTCCTCCTAGCCCTCATCCCATTCATTCTAGGTCTTTGTGCCTTTTTTGTAAGGAAACTCAGGTGCGGAAACAACTTCCTACACTAATCTCTATAGGAGAGTATTGTGCAAATTCTTATAAATCCTTACAATTTTAGATTCGTTAACTAATTTAACAAAGATATTGCAACCACATACCATACATATAGAAAAATAGAGAATGACACAATGATATACCCTGGGGAAAACCTTTCGGTAAAAAACCCCAGCACTCCAAAACCTACACAATGTATTATCTTCAACACAAAGATTACAATACACTTGCAATGCAAGTTCTTTTAGGAAATGAGAGACAAAGCCAACAAGACTTAAATTTTGTTATATATCTCTCCCATAGGAGAAACATCATATATATAGACTCCTCTAGACCCAAAAATAGGCACAATCACCAAGACCCATGCACAAAGCCACATGTACACAGTTGTTACATACAATCCCAAGAATAGGCGTCCATCCCTAGAATAGACTATGACAGCTTGTCATAGAATCCACCAAAAATAATGGTCATAAGAGAAGTGTAAGAGAATCTGTCATACCAACCTATTTTTGGCATATTCTCTTACACATACCAACCACTTCTTCTTGGGCGCCCAAATAGGCCCAAGTCATAAGATGCTCTTACACCTGTCATAGCACATTCCTTAAATAGTTCTTACGCGTCATAGGAATCCATCATGACCATTTCAGTCATGATCTCCTTACGCACAAGATGCCGACACATCAAGTGGAGTAACACATCAACATGTCGACTAGACATGTACACTCACACTTAATTACAATATTTGCAAAAAATACATTTACAAAAAAAATAATAAGAATAGGAATTATCCAAGGTTGAGACACCTTATTCCTAACACTTTTCTAGCACTTTGCCCTATTTCCTTATCATTCCATGTCTCTTGCCGGCCTCGGGACTTCCTATTTTCAAAGTTGACTAGGCCTAAACCTTTGGGTCAGGGTCAAGGTTGACCTTGATCCGTTTTGGGTTTTGGTCCCCCTTTTTAAAATTTGGTCACAATGGGCCCCAAAATTAATGTCAGGCCTCCAGATTCTAGTGCGAAAGGGTTTTTATTTAAAATTCATTTAATTCTTTTCCCTCCTTAGTTGGTTATTGTGATTGGACCATAATTTGAGGTAAAATTTGAATAATGGGCCCTTAAATTTCCCGAGGAGCCTTGCCTTGAAATCTCTATATAAGGACTCTCTTTTACCTTCATTTTAGGACACAAGCCTTCAAGCAATAAGCAAGAGGTGATGATGAGGAGATAATGCAAGATTGCAAGAGGATGATATAGAAGATCAAGATATTTTTGATACCTTGATGCAAGCAAGCATTTGTGACAAGCTATTGTGGACACTCATTTGGAGCAAGAAAGATCCCTTCTTCCTTGATCCACCATTTTCAACATTCAAGAATTCAAAGATACAATCATGGGGTAGCAATTACAGATTATGAGTTTGGTAGGAGTACTTTAGCCTTGGGGGATTGGTATGCTTTCTTTATCATATTCAAATCTATGCATTTCTCTCATTTAAATTCATGCTAGGGTTTCAATCTAGAGGATTAGATCTTGGCATTTCACATTCAAATCTCTTCCTATGAGAAACACACACGCATATTCTATTACATTCAACTATTCGTGGAGGTGGAGATCACTAAAAAGGGGGTTTGACTAAGGCAAAACCCTATATATCCACACCAAAACACCATTTTCAAATATCTACAGTCACTATTTTGGGAGTTGCAGAACATATATGAGTACCCTTTTCAGAAAATTTTTAGGATCCGCAAATAGAATTTCTGTCGGAGCTGTGCAGGTCAAGGTCGATATTTTGGGGTCAAGGCCAACCTTTACTTGGGTCAAGGTCGACCTTTCTCAGAAAAGGAAAAGCTTTCTGGGTTTTTTTCGTCTCTGTTTTCCTGTCCCAGATCTAGTTGGAGAATTTCTTGAAACCTAGTACAAACACCAAAAGTATACCTCTTTGGTATGGGCACTAATGTTGGAGATAAGTTTTGGTGAGATAGTAAAGTGAAGAATGTCTAATTCCAGGATGAAATCATAAGGTACAATCAGATAGTCTTGGTCAGCGGGAACAAATTATTCATTAGATGAATGCATAACTTTAGGGAGATGTTGTATATGGTTTATATATGGTTCTATTATGGTCACGAGTATTAACATGTGATAAAGGTTGAGTTTGGACATTGCTTAGTACCATAGGTTTAGGAAGATAGTGTATCAGGATAGTTTTGATGATTGTGATGATTGCCTCAACCGAGTAAATTATTTTGGCAATATAATTAATTATAATTAGAGGGATGACATCAAAGGACATAAATCTCAAGTCAAGTGTTCTTATTTTATGTTTTGTTATATTTTTGGAAATGTTTGGATAATTTTATTGGAGATGACTGATATAATTTTTTGAGATGGTATATGAGGAAGTGTTTGGGATGCAAAGTAAGAACTAATGATTGTGGTGATGATGTGATGTGCAAGAAATGATTCTAATTTTAGAGAAGAGAAGATGTGAGATCTAATTGGAACTAATCAATCATTCAGATGCTAGTTGTAGTTCACAATTTTGTATTATCTTTTTGTATTAAAGGTGGATATAACCTTTTGTATGAGCAGTGAGCTCTCACTTGTAATATTAACTCTTAACAGGGTTAAAGACTCCTAACAGAGTCCATCCTTTAACATGGACTTATTGTACTCAATATTTGTATCAACTCCTAATAGGGTTAGGTCTCCTCATAGAGACATATTCATACTAGTGCATTATCTTGTGGGTACCATCCCCACCGGGGTTTTCCCTTGGCCAGGGTTTCCTTGAGAAAAAATGTTTGTGTTATGAGTTCTCTTTTGTTTTATGCTTTACTTTTCTTTATCATTTTTGTTATTTCATGGTTATGTTATAAGAAGCTCAATTTACTTAAAAGTGTTGCAACACTAATTTCATCCCCCCCCTCTCAGTGTTTCTTGATCCTAACATGATACTCCAACAATTTTCGTGATAAAATATTTTAAAATCAAGCATTGGTCTAGGACATGTAAAGTGAAAGAAGTGGAATGGGATAAGATAAAAAAAACATGATTAAAATAGAAAATTGTTATCAAATAATAGCCGCATGCAGCCTTATTGCATGTCCCATTTAACTCAAGAGTCCTTTCATGTGTGAAGTAGTATGCACCTAAAAAAAGGAAGATGTCGGTGAGTGATCAAATACCTTGTAAACCTGATCCAAAATTACTAAAACATGGTTGACCAAAGGCTACCAATTTATGAGGGGCCCTAGAAAATTGATTTGGAAGAACATATAAGTTTTAGAAGAAGTCTTCTTCAATGTCAACAATTCATTGACACACATTGTTAATTTATTCAACTCCCAATTAAGTTCTAAAGATACATATGTGATAGGATGATGTTTGATGTTGTATTTCCATTTTTCTAATAGGTGCCACAAACCATAGCAACAAAAATCTTTTAGAAGAAAAATAGCATTTTTAACCAAGCAACAAGAATCCTCCAGCACAGGGATATCAATGGTGTCCCTTGACTATCCTAGAGATGACCAACCATCCCCACATAAAAAATCTTAATGTTTTTAATTATTTATATGTTTTTTCCATCGTTATTTTAATATATTAAATATAACAATAGTCATATTAATGAATTTGAGGTGTTTATTATATTTTCTATTGAAATAAACATTGGAAACCAACATTCCCCACATTAGTTCCGTGACACTAATTGAAGGGCTTTCTCAAAAATTTGATCACTTCACATGCAAAAAAAACATGTTCATATATCCTAAGGCTTCAAACATACAATTTCATTTTCAAACGATGGATACTCCAACAGTTTTGGTGATAGAATATTTTAAAACCAAAGATTGGTCTAGGACATGTAAAGTGCACTAATTGGAATTGGAGAAGATAAAAAACATGATTAAAAAAGAAAATAGTTATCAAATAGTTGCCTCATGAAGCAACCTTATTCCCTATTCTAGTATAAAAAATACAAGTCAACTTTGTCCAAAATAGACAAATTGTATATGGAAATAGTGGTTTTTGGGCACTTTGAGCTCAATAATGAGGTTCGTTTGAGCCCAAAATGTTGAGAAAAAAGTCACTCCTAAATCCAAAAAAATCCTCTGAAAAACTGAAACCCTTTAAGCTCCAAAAATTCTTCAACAATCAGGAACAAGCAGTAATAGATCTGAGCTCTGATACCATAAAATTTTTGATAAGTCCAACTCTTCACAACCTAAGAACATCTGTATACAAAAAACTTATCACAAGAGAAGAATGGAGGCAAACAAAAATGGATCTCAAAGAGAAAATTGCATTAGAGAGAATGAATTATAAAATACAATTACAATCCTCATAAAAGAAGATTGTGCAACCCTAACTAAAAGATGAGAAACCCTAAAGGTAAAAGTATTTAATAATTAACATAATTATTAAATACCTATAATGCATAACTAAGTGAATCTTAAGAAATGAATAAAATGTGACTTAATTAAAATAATTAAGTGAAATACTTTTTACTCTAACACCCCCCCTTAAGATGAACTTAGGGAGTAGCTACAAAAAAAGTGTGTGAAATAAAAATGCAACTACAATGCTAGAAAGAAAATTTGGGTTCTGACAACAAAGCCATGTTAGGTACCCAATCACAACCAAATCTTTGTAAAGTGGAGAAATAGAGAAAACCACATGGGAAAAACTCTACTCCAAAAAGAGATGAATAAGCATGCTAAAAAAAATATGAAGGAAGGAAGGCCTCACCGAGACCCCCTAAGGACAACTTCCTTCACCCCAAGCATAGAGTACAATTGAAGATAGCATGGTGATGCAAAAGGTTTAGTGAAGATGTCTGCAACCTGCTTCGCGGTAGGAATGTACTCCAAAATGAGAAGACCATCTTGAATCAATTTCCTGATGAAGTGCATCTGAGTCTCAATGTGTTTGGTCCATTGATGCTCCACTGGGCACTACAACATTTGGGGTTGAATTTCGATGCCACTAAAATTTGTGTTTGTTTTTTGTGTTTTTTTTTGCAAGTGCCCCCGATGGTGTCATAATTGTGATACCCAATTGTTTATAAACAAAAAAAAAAAGAAAAATAAAGTTTCATTTGTAATTTTTGTGAATTCGAAGAGCTGTCGCGAAGATGCCACTACACTTTTGCATGGTGCGAAGAGGGAATTCAAGTTTGGCATGCACAAAGAAGATGACACCATGTGGGAAGAGGGCATAAGCACTTGAGGTAGGCATTCGAGCTTTGTCTTCTCATTAACTCAATTTCATTTTGATGACATTTGTTGATTTAATGGCACAATATGAATGTTAATAGTGACATTGTTTACATCTTAGCATTTGGAATGCTCGATGACCCATGAGCTTTGAGAGCTAGGCATCATTGCTATTACCTTCAAGGCATTGTGTGAAGTGTTTGATCTCTCTTTATTTTTTTTGCTGTTGATATTCACTATGTGGTACTCCCTATTTATGATTATTTCATGAGGAAATGTCTTGGTGTCTTGCGGGCTGCAAGATAGGGCATCATACATTGTTTATGAGCTCACTATTGAATACTGGAATTGTTTACATCTTTTCATTTGGAATGCTTGATGACCCACAAGGTTTGAGATCTAGGGCATCATTGCTATTACCTTTAAGGCATTGGGTGAAGTGTTTGATCTCTCTTTATTTGTTTTGTTGTTGATATTCACTATGTGGTACTCCCTATTTATGATCATTTCACAAGAAAATATCTTGATGGCTCGCGGACTGCAAGCTAGGGAATCATACATTGTTCACGAGCTCACTGTTTAATACTGACATTGTTTATATCTTTTCATTTGGAATGCTTAATGACCTGCGAGATTTGAGAGCTAGGGCATCATTTCTATTACCTTCAAGGCATTGTGTGAAGTGTTTGATCTCTCTTTATTTGTTTTGCTATTGATATTCACTATGTGGTACTCCTTGTTTATGATCATTTCATGAGGAAATATCATGATGGCTCGCAGGCTGCAACCTAGGGCATCATACATTGTTCATGAGCTCACTATTTAATACTGGCATTGTTCATGAGCTTACTGTTTAATATCTGGCCAGGCCATGTAAATGGTACTAGGCTAACCCAATCAACCCAACAAAATGTGTCATATTTATCTTTGTCAAATACACTCGTTCACCATTTTGTTCTTGTTCATCACACAAATATTGCATCAAAAGTAATTGTAAATAAGGATTCAAAGAAAAAAGAAACAACTACAATAGATTAGACCCAAAAAGAATATAGTCAAGGAGAAATAGTGCCCTAATCAGAGACAAAATGAACTCTTAATTTAAGCAACCATGGAACCAAAGAGGGGAAAGTAAGGCACCAACCAGACTCGGGAAAATATAGCATCCGAAATCATAGAGGCCAGACGTTGACAAAACAAGGAGGTTAGCAAGTTAAAAACTCAACACCAAATAAAGCATGGAAAGGCACCAAAGAGCACGAGAACTAGCATCCAAATTAATGCCAATAGAAGAATCAATAATCTGGATACTAGAAAGGACAGGTTTAGTTTAAGGATGAAAACTTTTACAAACACTATACATGAAAACCATAGCCCAAACAAAATGATGACCGCATGATTCCTTTACCCGCACATGCCAAATTTCATTATCATTTTCATCAAACATAATTTTATAAAGTTTCCTATGGTGTTAATACACTTACTATTTTGAATTTGAGCTCGGGCATCATGTAATGTTATTGCTATCATTTCATTCTTTCTAGTGTTGTGCACCATATATTGTTTTATACACTGTTTATTTCATTGAGACCGTGAGCTTGGCATTTGTAATGTATTTTTTGTTATTGGATCAATGCTACCATGTTGTTGAGTCTGTGTATGGCTTGACTATGCATATGCATAATTGTAGATGAGGACCAGTAATAGGGTGCCAGACATTGCTTAGATCCTTTGGATCTAACCCCATCTTTTCCTTCCTTGCAGGTTTTGGATCATACAAAAGCATACTGGATTGAACCCCGGGTCAACACTTCATTACTTTAGGAAATGTCTGGTACCTTCATTATTTATGTTCATCTAGTTATGTATGTTTTTATTCATTCATATTCTTCTGAAAGTTGGCTATTAGTGACCATATATGACGATTCTTGATGTTTTTGGGTCATTTGATGAAAATAAGTAAAAGTTTCTTAAAAGTTTATATTTTTTATTTCAATTTTTAAAATCATAAAATGAATAAAATTTAAAGATAAAAAATTAAGATAATCTTTAATTATGAATTCACATGCCTTTAATTATGATACACTTTTGAAATTATCACTCATTGGTCATTTGACAATTCAAGATATAAGTATCAGAATATAAACTATAGTAAAAGGAAGAAACACATATGTATCATCATTTAATAAAAAATATAAAAGTATCTCACAGACACATATTTTCTATTATAACAACCATCCTCTAATCCCATGGTGTACTAGTCTCAAGGTAAGATCAATTTACTTAAGCCATCATATAAGTATCATCCTAAAGTTGAAATAGACATTGACTATGGATATACAACACTGAACCATAATATATTATAGAGTTTCACTACAATTTCTATGTCCACTTACAATCATCCTACTACTTACACTACAATTTCTATGTCCACTGCCATTAAAAGATATCACTCCTCTTGTTATACAGGCATCCTTCTCATTAAGTGTTTCCATTAAAATATATCACTCCTCCTGTTATATAATGTATATGCATACTTGTTTAAAATGCCATACTTGTTTCTCTTAAATATTATTACCATTTCACTCAAATTTACATGACATTAAAGCCAAGCCCAAAATGTATACATACATGTAAGTATAGGAGAAGCTGGATTCTGCAACTATTAAAAAAAAAAAAAACTATACCAATAGCAGCTTATGAGAAACTATACTTGTGCTTACCACACCATACCTCAACATCATAATGCTTATCATTTTCAAGCTTCAGCGAGGCTTCATACCACACACCGTTTGCAGATTTGTACACAATGCTGATTTAGGTTGGAGGTAAACTGCATGTGTCATGTAAACAACATGGTTGAATGCAATCTCTTCTGCACATTTTCAAGAGTTTTCCCACCAATACAAGCATAAATAATGCATTGAACATAATCTACGAACATTGTGTGGTATGAAGTCTCACTGAAGCTTGAAATATATCACTCCTCATGTTATTGTCAAAATTAAATTCAAATATTTCTCAAAATATTTATTCTTGTATAATTAATATATCCTTATCTCAATAATAAAACAATCTTACATAATAGCTTTTGAATCACATTAACACACAACCATACTTGTGCTTACCACACCATACCCCAACATCATAATGAATTGCACAAGTTGCAAGAGAATAATACAAACTTAGTGAATTCATCACCATCACAACTTGCACCCTCACAAATTGCCCTTTGTTCTGTACATTAGGATCATAAAGTGATGCAGAGGGATGTGGTGGACTTTAAGGTCTTTGGAAATTTATAAGGGAAATACAAGACTTGCAAGGTTTTACCCCAAAATGGCCTAGAAGCCCCAAAATCCTCTTCAAGCCCTAGAAATGAGGGTTTTCTAATTAGATGGTCTCCAGACATTTTCTTATTGATATGATGGATTCAACACCTTGAGTTCAACATATGAACACTTCAGTGTTCATATGTTGAAGTCATAGGTTAGTTTAAAATGGAGAGGGGTCTCAAAATATCATAAGTAAAAACATTACACAGTGACATTCAGATTAAGTACAATATGAATTCACATGCCTTTAATTATGATACACTTTTGAAAAGCTTGTCATAAAATATATATATATATATATATATATATATATATATATATATATATATATATATATATATATATATATATATATATATATATATAGTCAAGTAATAAAATCTTATAAACAACATACATTGTGTGAAGTGTTTGATCTCTCTTTATTTGTTTTGTTGTCGATATTCACTATGTGGTACCCCCGTTTATGATCATTTCATGAGGAAATATCTTGATGGCTCACGGGCTGCAAGCTAGGGCATCATGCATTGTTTATGAGCTCATTGTTGAGCACCTAATGTCTCTATTTGATTGGCCAGTGCTATGTTTGTTATATTGATGCTATTAGATCAAATAGGGACATTAGTAATAAAATAGGGACATCAGTAATAAAATAATACACTTACTATTTTGAATTTGAGCTCAGGCATCATGCAATGTTATTGTTGTCATTGCATGCTTGTTTTTGTTGTGCACCATAACAACAAGAATGTAATGTTATGAAATTTTGGGATTAAATTGGTGAGTTTGTATACTTTCTCCATTTTAAACTAACCTATGACTTCAAAGGAGGAATTATGAAATATAGTTGTAGGTGGTTATCTCTTCTATAATGATGGAGGAGTCAAAGGTAATGATCAATGAGGTTGCTACTATTAGATCATACATATATTAATACACTTACTATTTTGAATTTGAGCTTGGGCATCATATATTGTTTTATACATTGTTTATTTTATTGAGACTGTGAGCTTGGAATTTGTAATGTATTTCATGTTATTGGATTAATATTGCCATGTTGTTGAGGTTGTAGATGTCCTTTTACTGATCTTGTATAAACACCATATATACCATGTTGAATCATAGCCCATGAGGTGTTGCTTGATAATACATTTGACATCATACTTTTTGCTCCATTTTGGTCTTGATTTACTCACTACATGCATATGTTTCCTGAGTGCACATGTTCTGTAGCATAGTTCATTTTAGAAGTGTATGGCTTGACTATGCACATGCATAATTATAGACGAGGATCAGTAATAGGGTTCCAGACATTGCTTAGATCCTTTGGATCTAACCTCATCTTTTCCTTCCTTGCAGGTTTTGGATCATACAAGAGCATACTGGATTGAACCCTGGGTCAACACTTCATTACTTCAGGTAATATTTGGTACCTTCATTATTTATGTTCATCCACTTATGTATATTTGTATTCATTCATATTCTTCTGAAAGTTGGCTATTAGTGACCATATAAGACCATTCTTGATGTTTTTGGGTCATTTGATGAAAAGATGTAAATAGGGACATCAGTAATAAAATAGGGATATCTTAATCTTTATGAGCTCAAATTCAAAATAGTAACTGTATTATTTTACTATTGATGTCCCTATTTGATATCCTTATTTTATTACTGATGTCCCTATTTGATCTAATAGCATCAATATAACAAACATAGCACCGACCAATCAAATAGGGACACGAGGTGCTCAAATAGTGAGCTCATAAATTTTTTTTTTAGTCTTAATAAAATCTTATAAAACAAAATATATTGTGTGAAGTGTTTGATCTCTCTTTATTTGTTTTGGTGTTGATATTCACTATGGTACTCCCCATTTATGATCATTTTATGAGGAAATATCTTGATGGCTCACGGACTGCAAGCTAGGGCATCATACATTGTTCATGAGCTCACTATTTAATACTGACATTGTTTACATCTTTTCATTTGAAATGCTTGATGACCCACGAGCTTTGAGAGCTAGGGCATCATTTCTATTACCTTCAAGGCATTTTGTGAAGTGTTTGATCTCTTTTTACTTATTTTTTTTATTGATATTCACTATTTGGTACTCCCCGTTTATGATCATTTCATGAGGAAATGTCTTGATGGCTTGTGGGCTGCAAGCTAGGGCATCATGCATTGTTTATGAGCTCATTGTTTGAGCACCTCATGTCTCTATTTGATTGGATGGTAACCAAACAGTGAGCTCATAAACAATGCATGATGCCTAAGCTCAAATTTAAAATAGTAAGTGTATTATTTTATGAAGACTAAATATATTGTTTTATTAAGATTTTATTAAGACAAAGTATTTTGGCTTAGTTTTATGTTATTTTATAAGATTTTATTAAAACTAAATATATGATGTAAACTCATAATTATACTTGATATATATATACTTCCAAGGAGGAATTATGAAATATGGTTGTAGGTAGCTATCTCTTCAATAATGATGGAGGAGTGAAAGGTAATGATCAATGAGGTTGCTTCTATTAGATCATACATTAATACATTTACTATTTTTAATTTGAGCTCGAGTATCATGCAATGTTATTATTTTCATTGCATGCTTGCTGCTGTTGTGCACCATATATTGTTTTATACATTGTTTATTTCATTGAGACTGTGAGCTTGGTTTTTATTTCAAAAGTGTATGGCTTGACTATGCATATGCATAATTGTAGATGAAGATCAGTAATAGGATTTCATTCATTGCTTAGATATTTTTTTATCTAACCCCTATCTCTCTTTTCTTTGCATGTTTTGGATCACATAGGGGCACACTAGATTCATACTCGGGTAAAAAATTCATCACTTCAGGCAATGTCTGACACCCTTATTATTTATGTTCATCCTCTTATGTATGCATGTACTCTTGCATTTTCTTTTGAAATTTATTTTCCTTGTATAGTATATATAAGTTATTTTTCATATATATACATGTAATCTTTAGATGCAAAAATTTCTTTTCCTTTACATGTATCTTTGCATGAAATGAACACAAATTAAACAAGATCATCTAATAATGCAAACTAGGGTACTAAAGTCACTCATTTAGTAATTAGTTCCCCAAACCATTACTAAGGATTGAACATAAGTCTAAGTCCCCAAACCTATTATTCTATGTGTCCTTATTACCTTCATAATTTTGGTTCAACCCCTATAGAATGCCCAAGCCTAGAGGCCAAGGAAAGTACCCAAGAGCACTTGAAAGAAAGATGAATGAAACCATTGTCCTTATGTGGGTAAACCCATATAAGTGTTCTTCCTTTCAATCACAACTCCTACTTGAGGAACCACAATCATGCATTTATGAAGTAATAATGCATTAAATATCTTACTAATGTTCCTATTTGATTGGTCGGTGCTTTGTTTGTTATATTGCTACTATCAAAATAGAATGATAGTGGTGATTCAATGCATCTAAAGCCTCAAAAACATGGTAGCATTGATCCAATAACAAAAAATACATTACAAATGCCAAGCTCACAGTCTCAATGAAATAAACAGTGTATAAAACAATATATGGTGCACAACAACAACAAGCATGCAATGACAACAATAACATTGTATGATGCCCGAGCTCAAATTCAAAATAGTAAGTGTATTAATGTATGATCTAATAGCAGCAACCTCATTGATCATTACCTTTCACTCCTCCATCATTATAGAAGAGATAACTACTTACAACTATATTTCATAATTCCTCCTTTGAAGTCATAGGTTAGTTTAAAATGGAGAAAGTATACAAACTCACCAATTTAATCTTATAAAACAACATATATTGTGTGAAGTGTTTGATATCTCTTTATTTGTTTTGTTGTTGATATTCACTATGTGGTACTCCCCGTTTATGATCATTTCATGAGGAAATATCTTGATAGATCGCGGGCTGCAAGCTAGGGCATCATGCATTATTTATGAGCTCACTATTTGAGCACTTCATGTCCCTATTTGATTGGCCAGTGCTCAAACAGTGAGCTCATAAATAATGCATGATACCCTAGCTTGCAGCCTACGAGCCATCAAGACATTTCCTCATGAAATGATCATAAACGGGGAGTACCACATAGTGAATATCAACAAAAAAACAAATAAAAAGAGATCAAACACTTCACACAATGCCTTGAAGGTAATGGCAATGATGCCCTAGCTCTCAAAGATTGTGGGTCATCAAGCATTTGAAATTACAAGATGTAAACAATGCCAATATTCAATAATGAGATCATAAACAATGTATGATGCCTTAGCTTGCAACCTGCGAGTCATCAAGACATTTCTTCACGTGATCATAAATGGGGAGTACCACATAATGAATATCAACAATAAAACAAATAAAGAGAGATCAAACACTTCACATAATGCCTTGAAGGTAATAGCAACGATGCCCTAGCTATCAAAGCTCGCGGGTCATCGAGCATTCCAAATGCTAAGATGTAAACAATGCCACTATTAACATTCATATTGTCCCTATTTGATTGGTCAGTGCTCTATTTTTTATATTACTGCTATCAAAATAGAGTGGCGGTGGTGATTCAATGCATCTACAACCTCAACAACATGGTAGCATTGATCCAATAACACAAAATACATTACAAATGCTAAGCTCACGATCTCAATGAAATAAATAATGTATAAAACAATATATGGTGCACTACAACAACAAGCATGCAAAGACAACAATAGCATTGCATGATGCCCGAGCTCAAATTCAAAATAGTAAGTGTATTAATGTATGATCTAATAGCAGCAACCTCATTGATCATTACCTTTCACTCCTTCATCATTATAAAAGAGATAACTACCTACAACTATATTTCATAATTCCTCCTTTGAAGTCATAGGTTAGTTTAAAATGGAGAAAGTATATAAACTCACCAATTTAATTTGATAAAATAACATATATTGTGTGAAGTGTTTGATATCTTTTTATTTTATTTTTTTGTTGATATTAACTATGTGGTACTCCCCGTTTATGATCATTTCATGAGGAAATGTCTTGATGGCTCGCGGGTTGCAAGCTAGGGCATCATGCATTGTTTATGAGCTCACTGTTTGAGCACCTCATGTCCTTATTTGATTGGTTGGTGCTCAAACAATGAGCTCATAAATAATGCATGATGCCTTAGCTTGCATCCCACGAGCCATCAAGACATTTCCTCATGAAATGATCATAAATGGGGAGTACCACATAGTGAATATTAACAACAAAACAAATAAAGAGAGATCAAACACTTCACATAATGCCTTGAAGGTAATAGCAATGATGCTTTATCTCTCAAAGCTCACGGGTCATCAAGCATTCCAAATGAAAATATGTAAACAATGTCAGTATTAAACAGTGAGCTCATGAACCATGTATGATGCCCTAGCTTACAGCTCGCAAGCCATCAAGATATTTCCTCATGAAATGATCATAAACGAGGAGTACCACATAGTGAATATCAACACCAAAATAAATAGAGATCAAACACTTCACACAATATATGTTATTTTATAAAATTTTATTAAGATTAAATATATTATTTTATGAGCTCACTATTTGAGCACCTCATGTCCCTATTTGATTGGTCGGTGCTTTGTTTGTTATATTGATGCTATTAGATCAAATAGGGACATCAAATAGGGACATCAGTAATAAAATAATACACTTACTATTTTGAATTTGAGCTCATAAAGATTAAGATATCTTACCTCGAATGCCTACCTCAAGTCATGGTTTCACTATGTATGACATCTCTACCCACATTCTATGTGCTTTGAGCCAATGAATTTTTTATCATCATGATGAAGTAATAATGCATTAATTGTCTTACTGATGTTCCTATTTGATTGGCTAGTGCTCTGTTTGTTATATTGCTGCTATCAAAATAGAGTGGCAGTGGTGATTCAATGCATCTACAACCTCAACAACATGGTAGCATTGATCCAATAATAAAAAATATATTACAAATGCCAAGCTCACGGTCTCAATGAAATAAATAGTGTATAAAACAATATATAGTGCACAATAGCAACAAGCATGCAATGACAACAATAACATTGCATGATGCCTGAGCTCAAATTCAAAATAGTAAGTGTATTAATGTATGATCTAATAGCAGCAATCTCATTGATCATTACCTTTCACTCTTCCATCATTATAGAAGAGATAACTACCTACAACTATATTTCATAATTCCTCATTTGAAGTCATAGGTTAGTTTAAAATGGAGAAAGTAATCAAACTCACCAATTTAATCTTATAAAACAACATATATTGTGTGAAGTGTTTGATCTCTCTTTATTTATTTTGCTGTTGATATTCACTATGTGGTACTCCCCGTTTATGATCATTTCATGAGGAAATGTCTTGATGGCTCACGAGCTACAAGCTAGGGCATCATGCATTGTTTATGAGATCATTGTTTGAGCACCTCATGTCCCTATTTGATTGGTCGGTGCTCAAATAGTGAGCTCATAAATAATGCATGATGCCCTAGCTTGCATCTCGTGAGCCATCAAGATATTTCCTCATGAAATGATCATAAATGAGGAGTACCACATAGTGAATATCAACAACAAAATAAATAAAAAGAGACCAAAATTAAAAGTTTGGTCGAACTAAGTGTATAAATGAAGGATGAAACACATAGGAAGCTATGAGAAGCTAAGAAGGTGACGTGAAGCTAATGAAAGGAGACATCTCCAATTTGTTTTTCAAATAGACACATTAAGGATCATGTCAGATAATACAAGGGAATTCGATCTAAATAGGGAGACAATCGCTAGATTGTTGTCTAACTTTCAAAGAGAAGGCGATGACAAATGTTATTGTCCATGCAAGAGTTGTAACAACTTAAAGATAAGAAGAATCAAAATCAAAATAGAAAAGAGACATTGTAGGGAGAATGGTCACTTTGAAGGGGGGTTTGATTATCATTCAGTGGTAAGTTGTTTGTTATATTGTTTTCACAATTAATATACATATGAACCATGGAAAGAGGTTTGACTATCACATTGAAGGGGGGGTTTGATTATCATCATTTTTATATAGGTCGATCTCCCCAGTGTGAATATAAAGGAACATGGAGGTGTGAGTATTGAAGTTGAAGATCATGATCCCATGGAAGATGACGATCATGCACCAGAAAATATATTTGAAGATGATGGTATGAATGCATTGATCATTAACACATTTGGTACTGGTTCTAGTGCTGGTGCTGGTGCTGCTAATGATGATTATGATGAGGATGACATTAACGTCATCCATAATATACCTCTACTTAAGAAGGCAAACATGACCCTTTACGAAGGCTCCAATCTACTCTTCTCTCTGTTGTGTTGTTGTTGGTGAATTTGAAGGTTATGAATGGTTTATCCAACATAACAATGTCACGTATGCTAAGGTTTGTCATATATGTCATTATAGTTTATAAAAGGTGAAACATGTACCATTAAGATTGTTTATAGTAACGAATTATATTATTTGTTGCAGATTGATAGGTGACTTTCTATTACCACCATCAAATGTTCTCCCTCACTCATACAGAGAATTATGTGCCACTATGAAACATATTGGAATGGAGTATCAAACAATAGATATTTGTCTCGAAGATCATATTATTTATTATAAAGAATATGAAAATGCAACAGAATGTCCTGAATGCCATACAAGCAGATATCAAGATGATCAAATGACAAAAAAGGTGCCTCGCAAGGTTCTTTGTCATATCCCCATTATTCCACATCTGAAATGATTATTCAGGTGTAATAGCTTGACACAATTTATGGATTATCATCCACATGGTATGAGTCAAGATGAAATTATTTGAATGTCTACGGATGGTTCATCATTTATGGACATAGAGGAAAAGTGGCCACACTTTAAAGAAGAACCTCAAAATCTCAGGCTTTCTCTAGCATTAGATGGTGTCAATCCGCATGGAGAGATGAGATTTGTTTACTCGGTGTGGCCTATTTTTGTTATAAACAATAAACTTCCTCCATGGATGTAAATAAAGAGGGAGCACATTATGTTGGCAATGATTGTTCTAGGTATCTTATTATTTTATAGTTATCTACACATAATTATAAGTCAGCTTGGAGTGAAATGGCCACAATAATTATCTGACGTTGTTGTTAATTCAACTAGGTAAGTACCAAGTGAAAGATATGGATGTATATATTGCACCTCTTATTGACAAGTTGTTGGTGTTATGGAATGGTTTCACTATGTATGACATCTCTAGATCAATTGAACAAAGATAATTTCAATTCCATGCAATGTTTGTGTGGACAATTCATGATGCTCCAGGGTTGACACATTTCTATGGTATGTTATGGTGAATTATAGTTGTACGCAATAATTTAAATTCTAAAAATATACATATTTAATCCAATTGTATCGTTATCTTGTAGGTCTTCAAACAAAGAAAAAATTTGCATGTCCAATGTGTGGTCCAAAAATAAAATCTTGTCATTCCAAAAGTTTAAGAAAGAAGGTGTTTGATGAGTATAGGCAGTTCCTCCCCAGAAATTATAAGTATCGAAGTGCATAAAGACATATTTTCAATGGGAAAGAAGAGACTACATCAAAGCCCCAAAGAATGACACCTCACCTATGGCTGTCAGAATATAATATAATTTGAGGTAATATTGTTCCACTTAATGGTCGATGTTTGAAAATTATATATTTTGATTGTGTTTTGTTGGCTAATTATGTAGTTGATGATCTTGAAGGTCATGAAGGCATCACCGACCAGCTTCCAAAGGGACTAAAATGTTATCCCAGAGAATTTAGTAGGCTGCCTTACTATGAGTAACTACAAATTGTGCATTTGTTTGATACTATACATATTAGAAAGAATGTAATAGAGACACTGTAGAAAATATTGGACGAAAGGCGTGACAAAGAAAAACTTGACAAAATTTGTAGTGACATTCATGATTCCAATCATGCAAAGAAAAATATCATTGAATCAAATAGCAATGGAGACCGGATTAATGCAAGTGCTCTTCCTTGGTTATGAACAGAGCAACAAAGTAATGCCATAAAAGAAATGATCTAAAAAATTTGATTTCCTACAGGATTTGCTACGGATATAAGCAATCTCATATCAAAGAAAAATGATTTTAGGTTAGGGATGAAAATGCATGATTGGCAAAGTCATAGTCTTTTGTATTTACAATATATTTGTGTAATTGCATTCAATTTTCATTGTATGAAATGATCAGTTGACAATTGTTACAGTATTTTCTACTCCTATCTCTCCCAGAGAACTTCGACAATAACATCAAACAAGTGATATATGATCTTGGAAAATACATGAGGTAAGCAGTGATATTTCTTCAATATATCAAACAATAATACCAAACAAGTAATATATTGTAAAGTCTCATATTTATATATTTATGTCTTGAATCCCTTGTAGGTGGTTGTCATCTAAAAAAATCCATAAAGAAGATATAAAATATTGGAAGAAAAGAATTTGTCGATTAATGTGTGAAATGCAAAAGTGTTTACCTCCAAATTTTTTCAATGCACAAGAACACTACCTCATACATCAAGTTGAGGAGATTGAATTATGTGGACCTGTACATGCTAGGTCAATGTGGATGGTTGAGAGACACTTGAAATTTTTGAAAGGTTTGGTATGAAAAAGAACATGTCCTAAGAGTTCTATGGTTGAGGGATATATGGTATACTGGATGATGGTGTACATTACTCAATATCTTCCTAATCTTGCAACAAAGACCCATATAGATTGCATTTGGGATCTTGACTCAATTAAAAAATTTGAAGGGGAGTACTTGGTGGGCAATAATATATTTAGGAAACTGAAAGGTAATAAATTATGAGATGTTATTGTATTTAATTAATTCTTAATCTTCAAAATAAATTTGTTGTAAGTCATCTATTTGCTTTTGTACAACTGTTAAAGAGTGGGATGCAATACATTTGTTTATTGCAAACAATCAAGATTGGATGATAGTATGGATTGAATGATGTCAACATGATGGTCATAGATTAACATGGGAATCCATGTCTTCATTGGTTATACAAGCTCATCGTAATGAAGATCCCAATGTTACACAAAAGAAAATATATTTAGCATAAGGTTTAAGAGATCACCAAGTACTTATAAATTTGTTAATTAATCAACCGTATGTTTTTCAACTCGTGATATAATAATTTATACATGTTTGACATTATTGTAGGTGAAACACCACAAGGCTATGTTTTGCAATGGTTATAAATTTCGTATCAAAAAGTTGGATGACATGAAAAGAACTTGTGATTTTGGGATAAGTGCAATGTTTTAGGTGACTAATATTTCATCTAGAAATGACTTACATCCTCGAGAGTCACAAAATCGATACTATGGTATTTTGGTTGATATACTTGACTGTGACTTTAATTCCTTCAAATTAGTTCTCTTCATTGTGAAATGGTACAGACTACGACTCATTAAAAATGATCTTGATAGAACTGTTATTGAACATGACAATGGATTTCCAATGATTAATACAAGGTTGTTTGAGCCAGTTGGAGAAGAGCCCTATGTTCTTCCAAGCCAATGTGAGCAGGTATTTTACTCAAAGGTTCCACATAAATTAGGTTGGTCATTTTTTGTTAGACATGATCCAAGAGGAAGGCTGATAAAGTATAATGCGATGGAAGAAGATATCAAGGAAGATGAAGAAGTGGAAGATGATGTAGATGATGATCACGATTGAGATCTAGTTGAAGAAGAATATGAAGAAGAAGAAGATGATGATGATGTTGCTACTGATGATGATGATGCTACTACTGAAGAGGATGATGATGATGATGATAATGATGATGCTGATGGTGATGATGATGATGTCGATGATAGTGGTGGTGATGATGTCATCAATGATGATGATCTTGATGATAAGATGGATGAAGAAGAATATCAATGACATGAATGAAATATATAATTATGTCAGATGTTTGACATGTTCTAATGATTGTTTTATATGTACTACTCTTATTCACCTTCTTTTATATGTCCTACTTATATATCTTTGATCTTTTGTTAAGAGAAATTTCTTTCTAAAAGAGTGTATTTAATCTCTATATGCTTAAACAACCTCACTAGTTAAGAATATTCTCATTTGTAGTGGGCATGACAAGAATCGAATCACTTGAAAGACACTAGTATTTAGACATGCACAAATTAGTGACATGATTAAGAAAATTACCTTTCTTTATAATTTTCTGGGGTATTTTTTTATATCAATGCATTTAATCTAAATACTATCTTATGAGAGTTGCTTCTACTAATTTTCTATTTCCTTGCACATAAATGATGTTAAATCACAGGGGATTCTCTTTGTTCCCTACAATGGAGTGAGCTAATTCTGAATTGCTTAGTAGTTACTTTTTATTGCATGGTTGTCTTTGGTTTGTCATTTTGTTTTGAGTGTCTAGTGATTTAAACCAAAGACTTCAACTTAGCCAAAAAATGTGCAAGTCTACAATAGTATGTTTCTTTTTATTGTAATTATAATTAGTATGAATGAAAAAAATAATGACAATGCAATATTTGTCGAAATAATGTTGATGACTTCGGTCAATGTTCCTATGTGTCAATGTGGTGTTGGCCCATGCAAGTTGAAGACATCATGCACAACAAGTAATCTTGGGCGTCAATTTTGGGTTTGCCCAAATAGGAAAAAGGTATGGATATGTAATTATATTTTATGTTTAAAAATGATGTGACAACTAATCATTTTATGAAGAACTGATGTACATTTGGTATTGTAGGGAAATAGTGGACGTCAATACTTTCAGTGGGTCAATGAAACCACATTTACATCTACCCCATCTACATCTATACCTAATGTAGGAAATAAGTGCAACTTGTGCAAGGCTCGAGAGGCAGCTAGTGCTGCCAAGATTGCTTCAATGGCAAAAGCAGAAATCATATTTCTGCGATGCCTTCTTTGTGTAGTTTGTGCACTAATTTTTTGGGACCATATGCATAAATGTGGTTAAAAAAGGGCTATGGTAGATACTGAATTTGTTTTTAGAATTTCTAGTAGATACACATAAAGAACATGCACATAAACATGACATCTGAGAAACATAAATGTAGATATCACAACAGCTGAGAAACATATGTTATGTATGTGGAGCCTAATCAGAATTTTCCATGGGGTCAAGGGGCAAAGCCCCTTGTGGGGTCCTGGAGCAGTGCCCCACGTGGGGTCAAGGGGCAGAGCCCTTGATGGCCATCTATTTTCTATTAGTCAGAGTATTTTTGCCCTAATTTCATTATGTCAAAAATACTTGTAAAAGGGCTTAGGGTTAGAGATTCATTGTATGAGAGATTATTGTAGCTTCCTATGGCGGTATTGAGTTGTAAGTTTTAAATTGTAATCACTGGATAATAATAAAGATATTGGACTCGCTATTGGTGGATGTAGCCCAGGGATTGGGTGAACCACGTTAAATTCTGTGTTATTGTGTTCTCTCTTGTTTGTTAATATTTGCATTTTCTGCTTATTATCCTAACAACATAAATGTAGGCATCATGGTCACAATTATTTGGAGACAAAACATAATTGAATGGTATACCCAGATGATGCAACACAACTATATATCACTCCTCCGGTTCCAAGTCGACACAACAGGATCCAAAAACCATAGATAAGGAATAAATTTAGAGAGTGAAGGAGGGCCATAATGACCAAAATAATATAGGGTCCCTATATTATTTTTATCATTATGGCCCTCCTCCTTCGCTCTCTAAATTTATTCTTTATCTATATGGGTTTTGTTTCTTGCAGTGTCGACTTGGAACTGGAGGATTAGTGGTTGCGTTGCATTGTCTGGGTATACTACTCAATTATGTTGTGTTTCAAAAAAATTGTGACCATGATGCCTACATTTATGTTTCTCAGCTGTTGTGTCCTAAGACCCCTTATGATCCTTTACGATCCCTAAGAATACATCTTAGAGGTCTTAAAATGTCATAAAGGGTCATAAGAGGCTCCTAGGAAGGGTTAGATGAGCTTCCACCTTCACGTGGTTGGCCCTGTTAAGTAGAGAATGTTAAACTATTCTTGAAACAAAGATAAGCTCAATAATTTAAGATCTCAATCTACGTAGGACAAATATATATTTCTTTTTAAAAAATAGTGTGATCCATTGCAATTATGATGAAAACCATAGAATAACTGACGGAAAAACTAAAAATGATGACTATCTATTAGAAACATCAATCACTTCAAGGAGAAATGATCACTTCAGCCCACCTCAAGAAGTCTTGACCCAAGATCAAGTCATATCGATCCATCTGAATGGCTACCAAATCAATAGATCTCTGCCAAGAACCCATTCGCAAAGAAAGACCACAGACCGCACCGCAAACCCGCTTTGAAGAGGCATCCAATATCTCATAAGTCACATCAAATGACCCACTTTCTGTAATCTAAGTCTCTCAGCTTAGTTCACCAAGAAGAAAAATTCTCCCAAGTCATCATGGACACCATAATGATCTACGAATTTCCAATGTGCAAGTTCTGCAAGTCACTCTCTCGACATCACATCTAACCCATTCAAAACTATGGAAAAAATGGTAGATGACCCCATCGATCAGTCACAACCTGATCTCAACAACAACACAAAGAGTAGCTCGATTATGTCTTCAAGCTGATCAATGCACAGTCTACTCAAACTTGAAGTCAAGTCACTGCTACACTCCAAGTCAAGTCACTGCTACAGTCTACTCAAACACCGTTCTGAATCAATACCAACTTGATCGACAAATATATATATATATATATATATATATATATATATATATATATATATATATATATATATATTTAAAAAAAAACTAATTTTTGTTGCAACTACGACGGCCATAAAACAATGACGGCTATCTGTCGAAAACATCTGACATCCAATCGTCGCATGTACAACATCATTGTTGGTAAAAACTATAAATGACGGATATCTATTGTAAACTTTTGATAGGTATCTGTCGCATGTACAACATCACTATCATTAATAAACTAAAAATGACAGATATCCATTGTAAACTTTCGACAGATAGCTATCACATGAACAACAAATCTATTAGTAAACAAACTACAAATGACGTCTACCCGCCAGAAGATTCTGACAGGTCACCGTCATTTGTATTTTTTTTGCGATGAATTGTCATCGCAATTGCAATGGCCACAAAAAGGTACGGTGGTATGTTTTCGATGTTGGCACCCCCCTTTTATGACAGCCATAGGCATCGTAATTATGACACCAATTGAGGTTGTCATTTTTTTGACAGCAAAACTATGACGGTGGGTGGTGTCACATAATCGACGATATATATGATGGAATATGGATGAAGTGACTGAGAGGGGGGGGGGGTGAATCAGTCAACCATAAAACATTTCACAATTATTTCTTTCCAGATCCCTTAGGATATCTTAATGAATATTATCTATTTAACACTCGGTAAATAGATTGTAGTGACTTTGTAGATGCATAAAGTATTAGTAAATTATCTTTAGATATTCATCAGCACTTGTATATGATTAAGATAGCAATTAAGAACACAAGAGACACAAGATTTAACGTGGAAACCCAAAATGGGAAAAACCACCAATGTATCTAGATACTAATTTTCACTTTTCTGAAGTGATGCCCGGTTAGAAGCCAACCCGGTAAAAGGTTACAAAACACACTGTTAGGTGTGACCTTGTTAGAGGATTTAAACACCCTGCTAGGAGTGGCCTGGTAAGAGGTCTTGAGAAAAATTCAATGGAATTGTCACCTTGTTAGAGGATTTACAATATGGCTGTTAAACCAACTCGGTTAAGAGATTTACAAATCACTGTTACAATGATAAGAAGGTAACAATGAAAATGACCTGTATAAAAATGCAACTGCCTTGCTGATTACAGATCTCTATTTTGCATAAGTGTGATCCTTCCTGATCGAATATATCTTTGCTGCACCTCAAGGATATCTGATCATCCTTCACAATTTCGCACACACCTTTTCTGCTTTTCTTCTATATATCTTCTGCTGTTGTGTATATTTTATTTTCACATTTGACCTTTTATTTATATGATTTTAGATTTGTCAAATCGACATTACTTAGTATAACAGTCGGCTGAATTAAGCAAACTTTATTTGCAAAAATCCTTCAAGGGCCGACAGTGCTCGGTGACCATAACTTTTTACAATCTTTCGGAGACCGAGGGAACTTGGTAAACACTGATAATCCTTTTTCTTCGAAAACTGACTGAACTCGGTAGATGCTAACTTTTCTTCGATAACCGACTGAACTTGGTAAACATTGAATTTTCTTCGACGACCGACAGAACTTGGTAAATGCTATCTTTTCTTCGATAACCGACTGAACTCGGTAAACACTGAATTTTCTTTGATAACCGAGTGAACTCAGTAAGCACTAATATTACTGCCTGGCAGACTGACTGAGCTCGGTAGGTACTGAATGTTGTGGATTATGACATAGTGTGACATCAAAGACAATACATAATTTGAGTAGCAATTTCCTTCAGACAATTGTTTCCAACAATCTCCCTCTTTGGCATTGATGGCAACACAATATGTCATAGCATAAGAAATTTGAAAGAATTAGCTCGGTTCAGATTCAAATCTCCCTCTGTCAGCAAACTTCCTGCTTCTTCCTTCTGACTATTTGAAAATTTCTTGAAGTGATAGCAAAGACATAGCAAACACTCCCTCTTTGACAACACATGCCAAAGATAATTCACATATTACTGGTGTAAACTAATGTACCTCAAGTACTGATTCATATGCAATGATTCCTTGAATATGCTGCATCAACTGGTTGATTTTCAATCATGTTCTGGTTGATGCATCACTAAAACTATATTTAGTGAGCCTCAGATAGGGGAATGACCCCTAACTTACCTCTTAGATACACAAATGCATCCTTAGGTAATGGTTTGGTGAAAATGTCTGCAATCTGCTCTTTTGTATGAATATATTCTAATCTGATTTCCTTGTCCTGCACCAATTCTCTGACAAAGTGATATTTAATAGCAATGTGCTTGGTCTTGGAATCCATCACTGGATTCTTCGAAATGTTTATTGCACTAGTATTGTCACAAAATATAACAACTGGTTCTTTGATTTCAACCTTCATACCTTGTAATAACTGTTTAAACCAAACAATATTTGAACAATTTACTGCAGCAGCAACATATTCTACTTCAGCTGTGGATTGAGATGTGCAATTTTGCTTTTTACTGGTCCAGGATACCAATCTTTTTCCAAGAAAAAATGCTCCACCACTTGTACTTTTTTTGTCATCAATGTTCCCTACCCAGTCAGCATCAGTAAATACTTTTAAGTCCAGATTGCCTCCAAATTTATACCACAAACCATATTCTTCAGTTCCTCTTAAGTATCTTAAGATTCTTTTGATTGCCATCATATGATTTTCCTTAGGTTTTGCTGAGAATCTTGCCACTATACTGACTGCTAAGGCAATATCAGGTCTTGTGTGTACTACATACTGCAATTTTCCAATCATAGATCGGTGTAAGGTATGATCTACATCTTTTGAATCATCATTTTTGGTAAGTTTTAGTCCAGTACACATGGGTGTACCAACTGGTTTTGAATCTTCCATACCAAACTTCTTAAGTATTTCCTTAATGTATTTAGATTGAGTAATGTATATACCATTCTTGTTTTGCTGAATTTGAAGACCAACAAAGAATTTTATTAAACCAAACATAGACATTTCAAATTCTTTGTTCATTTGCTCTAAAAATTCTTTGCACTGATCCTCATTCCCTGTAAATATAGTATCATCTACAAATATTTCTGCCAATACAATTTTGTCATCCGGTCCTTCTTTAATATACAGATTGCTGTTATCATTGGCTCTTTTGAAATTAATCTGAATCAGGTAGTTATGGAGTCTTTCATACCATGCTCTAGGAGCTTGTTTCAATCCATACAGTGCTTTGTGTAACCTGCAGACCATGTCCCTTTTATCTGGATCAACAAAACCTTCAAGTTGTTCAATGTAGACTTCTTCATCAAGAATTCCATTGAGAAATGCAGATTTTATATCCATCTGATATACCTTAAATCCTTTATGTGGTACATAAGCAAGTAGAGTTCTTACACCTTCTAATCTTGCAACAGGAGCAAAAGTTTCTCCATAATCTATACCTTCTTCTTGAGAATAACCTTTACATACCAATCTAGCTTTGTTTCTAAATACTTGACCATCTTCATTCAGCTTATTCCTGAATACCCATTTTGTTCCAATTACATTCTTATCTTTAGGTTTAGGTACAAGAGTCCATGTTTTGTTCTTTTGTATTTGTTCTAATTCTTCATTCATTGCTTCAATCCAACTTTCATTTTTCAATGCATCTTTGATATTTCTAGGTTCAAAATCAGTAAGCAGACATGTATCTTTTAGCTTACTTCTTGTCATAGTACCATCTGATTTGTTTCCAATGATTTGATCTGGTGTATGATTTCTTCTGACATATTTGGCTAGTATAGGTTCCTTGCTTTTTGAATGATTCATGTTGTTGTCTTCTAGGATCTCTTCTTCAGGTTGCTCGAGCTTAGAAGATATTTGCTCGGTAGCTTCAGGTTGAGACTCGGTTTGAATTTCTTCCTATGACTCGGTTTGAACTTCTTCTTGTGACTCGGTAAGTGTGCTCGTCTCGGTAGATATAGTTTCCTCATTGATAGTTGTGTCTGCCAATGTTTCAGGTTCAATGTAAATGAATCTTCTATAGTTTTCAGGTTCCCTTTTGCTTTCTTCTTCATTCTTTTCTGCAAACTATAAAATTTTACATGTATACTTTCTATGACTTTGTGAGTAGACAAATTCAGACATTTGTATGCCTTGCTTTTGCTAGAATATCCTAAGAATATTCCTTCATCACTTTTCACATCAAATTTATTTCTTCTGGATTCTTTTAAGATATAACATTTGCTACCAAATACTTTCATGTAACTTACATTGGGTTTATAGCCATACCATAGTTCATAAGGAGTTTTGAATGTGTCTTTCTTCAATTGTACCCAGTTCAAGGTATGAACTGCAGTGCTGATAGCTTCCTTCCAGTACTTTATAGCGATGTTCTTTTCTATCATTAGAGTCTTTGCACAATCCATAATAGATCTGTTTCTTCTTTCTACTATTCCATTCTGCTCAGGAGTTCTAGGAGCTGATACCTGCCTTTTGATTCCTCTTTCAATGCAAAAGTTGTTAAAATCATGGGAGATGAATTCACCACCTCTGTCTGATCTTAAGCATTTCAATCTTTTCCCTATTTCCTTTTCCACTCTTGCCAAGTACCATTTGAACTTTTCAAATGCTTCTGACTTTTCTCTTAAATACATAACAGTCATCATTCTAGAATAATCATCAATGAAAAGAATAAAGAATTTACCTCCAGTAGAGCTTTGTATTCCAATAGGTCCACATAAATCAGTATGTACAATTTCCAAAATTTCTGTAGACTGATAGTTCTTACTCTTAAAACTAGTTTTACTCATTTTGCCAATCTGACAATTCTTACATAGACCAGTATCAGGTTTCTTCAAAGTAGGAATGCCTCTAACCTTCTTGAATTTGCTTATCTTTATCATGTTATCAAAATTCACATGACATAACCTTTTGTGCCATAGCCAACTTTCTTCAATTTGAGCAATAAAACATGAATATTCACTGAGATCAAGATAAAATAAGTTACCTTTTGTTTGTTTGCCTGATCCAATGAGTTTTCCTTTTTCATCCAGCAGTCTTGCTTGACCATTCATGAATTCAACCTTGAAACCAGTGTTGATTAGCTGTGCTACACTTAGAAGATTATGTTTTAGTCCTTCAACCCAATAGGCATTATCACATATGAGTTCTTTGGTTAATGAGATTCTTCCTTTTCCTTTTATACAACAAGGTTCATTGTTTCCAAATCTTACATTGCCACTATCACAGTCTTCTAGGTATTCAAATTTTGTCTTGTCACCAGTCATGTGGTGTGAACATCCACTGTCTATTATCCATATATCATCTTTGCTTATATGAGAAATAAGTGCCATCTTATCTTCATCATCATCAGATTCATCTTTTATAGCAATAAAAACAATTTCTTCTTCACTATCATCAGAATCTTTAGCCATAAAACATGTTTTCTTACCTTTATCCTTGAATGATTTGAAATTCTTTTTGCCATAGTACTTGTGACCTCTCTTCTCTTCCTTGACCTGCTTGTTTGGGCACCTAGCTACAATATGTCCAATTTCTTCACATGAAAAATAGATTAAAGGAGTTTTACCTTTATATTTACCTTTCCCTTTAGAGTACTTCTTTGCAAGTAATGCTTCTACAATTTCAAGATCACTATCAAAACTTTCTTCTGATACTTCTTCACTTTCTGACTGAACTTCTTTTATTTTCTTGTTCTTTTTTTTTAGTGAAACCTTGGCCTCAAATGCTGACTCAATATTTTTGGAATTAGGAACATAGTTGTCATAGTTGTCTAATTCAAAGGCTGTCAATCTTCCAACTAAAGCATCCAAAGTTATATTGTGGTTTGTTTCACATCTTCTTTCTTGAATAGCTGATACTCTAATTGCATAGATAGGGAGTAATGTTCTAAGTACCTTACTTATAACAGTTTCATCAGAGATTGTTCCTCCATAAGCTCTAATTGCACTGACACTTGCTTTGATTCTTTCAACATATTTTGCAATGTTTTCATCTTCTTTCATATTCATTTTGTCAAACTGTCCTCTTAGGCTTTCTGCTTTGGCTCTTTTCACATTTGCATCACCACCATATATTTTCTTCAGTGCCATCCACATTTCATATGCAGTAGTGCATTCTTTAATATCATCAAATTCTTCATAGCTGAGAGCAGATGCAATGTCTATCATCATGGTGTTATGAGTCTTTTTCTCTGCAATGTCTTCAACAGTTAATGCGCTAGTAGGAACTGTGTATTCTTCATCAATGTATTTGCATCCTGAATCACCAATGGAGGCCAGATGAAGTCACATGAGACCTTGCCATGCTGAAAAGTTATCTTTGTTGAGCTTTGGAATTTCCCTCTTGTAAGACATCCTGATCTTTAGCTTAGGTCCTTGAAACCCTTCCTGCAAGCACCACAGGCTCTGATGCCAATTGATGGAATATGGATGAAGTGACTAAGAGGGGGGGGGGGGGTGAATCAGTCAACCATAAAACATTTCACAATTATTTCTTTCCAGATCCCTTAGGATATCTTAATGAATATTATCTGTTTAACACTCGGTAAATAGATTGCAGTGACTTTGTAGATGCATAAAGTATTAGTAAATTATCTTTAGATATTCATCAGCACTTGTATATGATTAAGATAGCAATTAAGAACACAAGAGACACAAGATTTAACATGGAAACCCAAAATGGGAAAAACCACCAATGTATCTAGATACTGATTTTCACTTTTCTGAAGTGATGCCCGGTTAGAAGCCAACCCGGTAAAAGGTTACAAAACACACTGTTAGGTGTGACCTTGTTAGAGGATTTAAACACCTTGCTAGGAGTGGCCTGGTAAGAGGTCTTGAGAACAATTCAATGGAATTGTCACCTTGTTAGAGGATTTACAATATGGCTGTTAAACCAACTCGGTTAAGAGATTTACAAATCACTGTTACAATGATAAGAAGGTAACAATGAAAATGACCTGTATAAAAATGCAACTGCCTTGCTGATTATAGATCTCTGTTCTGCATAAGTGTGATCCTTCCTGATCGAATATATCTCTGCTACACCTCAAGGATATCTGATCATCCTTCACAATTTCGCACACACCTTTTCTTCTTTTCTTCTATATATCTTCTGCTATTGTGTATATTTTATTTTCACATTTGACCTTTTATTTATATGATTTTAGATTTGTCAAATCAACATTACTTAGTATAACAGTCGGCTGAATTAAGAAAACTTTATTTGCAAAAATCCTTCAAGGGCCGACAGTGCTCGGTGACCATAACTTTTTACAATCTTTCGGAGACCGAGGGAACTCGGTAAACACTGATAATCCTTTTTCTTCGAAAACCAACTGAACTCGGTAGATGCTAACTTTTCTTCGATAACCGACTGAACTCGGTAAACACTGAATTTTCTTCGACGACCGACAGAACTTGGTAAATGCTATCTTTTCTTCGATAACTGATTGAACTCGGTAAACACTGAATTTTCTTTGATAACCGAGTGAACTCGGTAAGCACTAATATTACTGCCTGGCAGACCGACTGAGCTCGGTAGGTACTGAATGTTGCGGATTATGACATAGTGTGACATCAAAGACAATACATAATTTGAGTAGCAATTTCCTTCAGACAATTGTTTCCAACAATATAGTCAAAATTATGACAGTCTGCCATCAGAAAAAGGTCTCAAATGTATTAGTGTGTGTTCGGGAAGATGAGACCTATGATATTCTGCATGCATGCCATAATGAACCCTATGGAGGACACTTTGCAACAAAAAGAACAACAATGAAAGTGTTAACAACATGCTACTATTTTCCAACACTTCATAAAGATGCAGCTAATTACACCAGAAAACATGACAAATGTCAAAGGATGGGAAGACCAACCAAATTAGATGAGATGCCTCTCAACCCACAAGTAGTTGTCACACCATTTGATAAATAGGGAATGGATTTCATTGGTCCAATAGATCCTCCATCAAATGGAAGATCATATATCTTGGTATGTGTTACCTTCATTTTTTTTTCTCAGATTCTGGTTATAGTCTTGGTCAGTCGAAGTCTCTAAGTTGAAGTTGAAGTTGAAGTTGAACTTTTGTTAAGTCAGTTCAAGTTCAAGTTCAACCCGTTACCGCTTCTGAGTCCTAAAATGTTCATTTTTGCCTTTGCCTCAAAATGTCTGTCGGTCTTGAAGATGAACTTGAACTTGAACCTAGTCCTGAACCTCAAGTTAGTTCAAGTTCAAGTTCATGTTTGTAATATGACAACTTATGCACGGAGAATTCGGCGGGATTGTTTTCTTTTCCAAAAAGAAGGTTTATGTTTTGTAGTGCTCCGAGTGTTTATTAAGTTTTGGAAATTGCCATACAAGATGCTCTCATTGAAACTAGATGGTCTATGCATGTGAAAGATTGGAAATGATAGTTGACATTATGACGTAGAGGGAGCCATTAATATCTAGATATGGTGATCAGGGATTTTCCTCAAGAATTGAGTTATTCATTCCAAAATAGCTGGTGGATTAATTAAGCTCAGCCGAACATGTCAAATCAATCATTTCTCAATTAAAACATTTATTATGGACATGCTCTAAAGATTTATTAAGGATCCCATAAGGCATTTGCGAATAAATGAAGAATGATTCAAGCTTTTCTGTTAAGCCATTTTGTCTGGTGAAGGAGAAGGAGCGACAGAATTGGGATTGAGAAATTTGTAGAGAGCTAGTGCACAGTATATTGGTGAGTTATCTTGCCCCCTTGCAGTTTCAGTTTTCAATGGCTTTTTCTATCTTGTAAATCTTTTCTATTCATATTTGGTAGGATGTGATTGTTCTGCCCAAAACTTCCTAAAGAAGAGAGTATAACCCACCTGCTATTTTCTCTTCCAGACATAGGTGATACCTTCTTGTTGAATGCAAACCTAGGAGAACTCTGTGATAGAGCTCGAATTTCTTTCAAGGGTTCTTTTTCTAGGAAATTAGTGGGAAGTGGCCTTTTAGAAGCTGTTGCATTTCCTCTGGCTCTCATTTGCCCCAAATTGGTTTTGGAGTGCGCTAACAAATATGATGCCAAGAATAGGTGTATTAAGGATGCGTCAGGAGAAATCTTGGTAAAAATCAACCGAGAAACATTAATGGCGGCCCTGAGAATTCCAGACAAGGAACCATATGAACCATGGACCTATGAGGAAGTAGATCACGTGTATGAGGTTGATAAGAAAAAATATAGCTCCTTAATAGCCTAGGTATGGCTTGCGAAACTAGAGAAAGGAGGAAGCAGGCTACCAAAGCCATTGACAATTAAACACTTCCGAAAAGATATTGCCGATATGGTGCTTCTTCTGAATAGGGTGAAAGGAAATCCCCATGCATTTCATTGGGAAAACTGGATGTATTGTTTCATCCAAAAAATCATAGAAGGAGATAAGTTTATTGATTGGGCTGACCTGATAGCTAAAAAGCTCCACAAAGAACTCTTAAATGTGACAAATTTAACTGCATTTTATATGTCTTCCTACCTGGTTTATGTCTTAGCATGTTGCCAAACCTGGGAAGGATTACCTCACAAATTGTGGACAAGTGATATGAGGATATATGATTACTTCACATGCTTACAAAAGGAGAAGTTCTCCAGTGTGTTCAAAACTATAAATGATAGGTTTTCAGGAAGGTTAGTTTTTGAGTTGAGAGGAAAAGAAAACTGCAAGCTTTCTGAGGAAGCTAAGCAGGTGATTAATATCTATGGTTGTTATTTTATACAATTTCCAAGATTTACTTATCTGAGAGTCAGAGCATTTGATGAAGAGCCCCTACGGCTTCCTAGATTTTGTTTAGATGATGTAATCCTGATGGAGCTATGCAGGAAGCTTGTGCTAGTTGAACAAAAGGCTAGGACCCCAAAGAATTCCTCGGGTGTTCTCTTCCCTATTGAGTTAGGGTACTACAGATGAAAAAGTTTCCAAGATGTTGTGGTTGTCAAAGAAGAATTGGATGCTTTTTGTTTGCAAACTTATACTTCCAGGGTTAATTTTGATTATAGAGGCTTTGCAGGAGAAAATCACAATGTCCCACAGACATTTATGCACATCCCTAAGCTAGAAGATTTTTGGGTCAACTGTTCTGATGAGCTAGAGGTAAGGAAAAGGCTCTGGTCCTGGCTAACTTTGAAGCAGATCATCATTTTCAGGCTAGAGATAGATATAGATGAGATAGAGGAAGATAGTGAGGTTGATGTTGTAGATTCCCAATATTCAGAAAAGGTCGAAGCCCTCCCAATTCCTGAACTAGATTGGAAAGAACCAAAAGAAGATGATTTGTATAATAGAATGAAAAGGGTGATCGAAAGAACCAAAGCATGGTTGGTGAAGAAAAGAACCCATGTTGCTCCTTTGCAATCAGCAAAGAAACAAATAAAAAACAAGAAGATGAGTTCAGCCAAGAGGACTTCTGTTTTAACTAACTTAAATGTTGATCCATCTTATGCAGGGAAAACTAAACCAGAAGTCAAACCTGAACTTGAACTTGAACATGAACCAATTTCTTCGCAAGTTCAAGTTCAAGTTCAAGTTCAACAGAAGCCTGAACCCAAAGTCCGAGTGACCAGATCAAGCCAAAGAGTAAAAGAAAAGGTTCAGAGGTAGAGAGTTACTCCCAGTGTCATCATGGATTTAGATTCATCAGACCCTGATCTGAAGGTAGTTTCTTTGGAAGACCACAGGGTATCTAGGATGGTCGATGATCAACAGATGCAAGAGGAAACAAGAGGTACTCTGAAAGACTCGTTAGCTCTGCTGAGTGACTATGACACCCAAAAGAAGACCTCTACTACCCCACCATGGTTGGAGACCCCAGTAGCCAAGAAAAGGAATATGGTTCCTTTATTAGTACCTATTGATGATGTAGTAAGCAGGTATCTGGGAAAATCTTCTAAGGTCAAGAAAATGAAGATGGAATCTAGAATTGGTTTCAATGAGAGCAATGGCCACTGGATGGCTGAGATTACAAAACCAAAAGAAGATAGAACTGAAGGAGAAGCTTTAGTCCAAGACTTTCAAGTATCCAAGGTGGACTTAGGGAGAGACACCAGAGTCACCGATATGAGGTTTTTCAAGGTGTCAAACAAGAAAATTGCTAGCAGAGTATGGAAGGATGCAAAGATAAATAGGAAATGAATGAGGTGATGAAGGGTATGGCTCAGTATATTAATGCCATTCAACATCCTAAACCTTTCCCTTTGAGCGAGATGCCAACCTCCATTGACATGAGATCCCCTGATAATCAATGGTTTCTTGACCAGGTTCAAAGAAGCAAGGCGGTGAGCAAGGCATTTGATGATTGGGTGGAGTGCGTAAAAGCAGAGGTTGTGCAGTAGCTAAGTAAATTGGATCAAACCCACAGTGAAGGAGACCACCTAGTTAAGGATGTAGAAGCTAGCATTGAAGAATGGGAGCTGGAAAAACCAGTACCACTGGATTGAAGAAGTTGAAGAGTACGGCTTGCAGAAGTTCCTTATGGAAAAACTAGTACCAGGACTGAATGACATAGTTCTTTATGTTATAAAAGAATGCATAGATTGGAGGAATGAAGTTGTGGCTCTGGGAATCTCTGAGGTAAAAGATCTCATGAAGGGGCTGAAAATGATCAAAGAAATCATTTCTATGATATAAAGTGGATTGCTGAGCGGGTCTAAGAAGCTCAAGAGGGGTCAGATAAAATGACTGAATAGGTAATCAAAGAGGTAAACACTTGGTTAAATGATCTCAAAAGGATGAAGACACCTACAGACAAGCATTTCATGAAGATTGCCCAGATGGAGTCGATGATGATCCTTCAGTAAGATCATTCGGTTATGCACTCATGAAAGATAGCTAAGGTTAAAAAGGAGAAGGAGATCTAGAAGCAGAGGATTGATTCTATTGGTTTACCACATCAACCAGTCATCTCCGTGTTCAATGCCGCATTCAAAGATTGGAAGGCAGTGCATCTTGCAGCGACCTCAACTCCTTAACCGTCTGAGACACTTGACAATTTTTGGAAGGCATTTTTGCTCCAGTCCATTTTTTATGCTTAATGCTTAGGATAGTTATTAGAAGTTATTAGAATTTACTTTCAAGTAAGACAATTTTATGAAGTTATTTGTTGAAGCCCTGCGAGGCTATTTATGCAAAAACTTAAAACTGTTTATGGGTTCGACTCTCTGAGTTTGAGAGAAATTATTTTCTAAAAACTTTACTTCAAGTTTTTAGGATACTGATATTACAGAATGTATGGAATATCTTATGGTGTTACATATATGTCTAAGCTTTTAAAATGATGAATATTATTGTTTATCTGATGTGATTTATTTTCTTGTGGAAGTAAGTTATGTTGAATGAAGCTTAGCTATGATATGAATGAATTCTAGGCTTAGAGGTGATAGAGAGAATTGTGATTAAAGTTCATATTTAACAAATTTAAAGTTTAAAATTGTGATAGAAGTATGCATTTACTCTAAAATATGCACACTCTTTTTCGTGTTGACGAACCGAATGTTTCTCCTTAAGTGTTTTCTTTTGAAAAGCACACATGATGTTATTTTTCTATGCTTGATAAGAACGCATTGAAAATCTTTCTAGAAGGTAGCTGCACCTTGTAATTTGTAGAGAGTTGGATTTTAGCAACTCATTTGTTAGTATTAAGATTCTTCTCTTTTCATTCTTTAAAGTGGTTTGAAATTGATTTAAAGGAAAGGGAAAAAACTGTATGCTAACAGTATGCACAGATTATGTGACAAAATGGGTAGAAGTGAAAGCAATGAAGCATGCTTGTGACATCAAAGTGATAGCATTCCTGTATGGAGAGATATTTACTCGCTATGGAGTACCAAGAGAGTTAGTGATTGATCAAGGGGCACAATTCACATCAAATCTGATAATAGCACTCATGAATACATATAGAATCAGACATATGAAGTCTAGCCCATACCACCCACAGGCTAATGGCCAAGTCAAAGTCACAAACAGGGAAATCAAGGCAATCCTCACAAAAATAGTTCAACTAAACTGAAGATATTGGAGTAGTCACCTAGCAGAAGTAGTGTGGGTAGGGTAAAAATACAATAAGCTGTCACCCTTTTACAAAGGAAGAGGCTAACAACACCAAAACTGAAAAGCTTCAAGGGCATAAAAGTCACATTTTTGTTGAGAATTTGAAGATGATGTAAACTGATGAAATGTGTAAAATAGGATGAATTTTATGCCTATAATTTTTAAAAATTAATTTGAGAAAAAATTATTATGTTTTTTTAAATTTTTAGGTCTGTTTTTCATATCCTGAAAAATACTACAAATCAGGGAGTTTACTTCCTATCAAATCATTATAAGTAAAATATTATTTTTCCCCCCAATTTTAGAATATGTTTTAGATGACATGTATATCTAGTGCAGGAAAAAAGAAAGAAGTGTTTTCAATCTATAGTTTACCTGTTATAAGTATTCAAAGTCAAACTTACCTGAAATCAACAGTTTTTTTCTCCTGTCACTTTTCCCCTATCAAAACTATGCCAAAAACCAAATAAATTACATATTCTTGAAGATGACTCTCTCCTCTAGTGTCGTATATGATTTTAAATTTTTTTTGAATTGATTTAGCATTTTTCTATATTTTCTAAATCAACATCTTCTCAAAGTTTAATATACCTACATGTAGTTTTTAGCAAATTTGTTTAACATTTTGTAGTAGAAATAATATAGAATTTATATTTCCAGAATCATACTTTCAAGATCTAGAAAAGGGTACTTTTATTTTTTTGACATTTTCTATTTTGATTAGAGAAAGGAACATCAAAAGTGCTAAATTCTAGTTTTTTAGTATTTTTGGAGGTTTGGCTGCCAACATGGCATGCCATGTCATGCCCCACAAGGGAACCAGGGAAGAGAACAAAGATTCTCTTAACAAAAGAAAACCTAAGTAAAAATTTATGAAAAATTTTGAACTTTGAAAAGAGTTATGTAATCAAAACTTAAACTTAGATTCCTTCCAAGGTTCCCTTTTCATTTAAATGCATGATTCATTCAAATCCATTAAGTAAACTAACAACAAGATTTATTTCTCAAAGCAAACTGCATCATATCTTTAAGAAATACAAAATATTTTCATTTCAACTTTCCATTTAAAAATCATCTATATTCCTAAATATCCTTTATGAACAATGTAACTTATAAAATTTATCCAACTCATTTGATACATTAAAAATATACTACATTTGGTTTTTCAATAGCTTCACTTAAACAACAATAATGAAAGCATGTTACATAATTTGGAATGTTAGAAAAATCCTTTTCTTTTCCAACATACATCTTAAACATAAAGTTCACATTTCCCTTTTCCCTTCTTCCTAAGTCTACCCATTCCAATTACATCATTTTGAAATACATTATTGATTACATTGCATTCAACTCCTCATAAGAGGTAACAAGATTTTTCATCATGAAATATAATCACAAGGCCTTCATTCTTCAAAACTGGTACATAAGCAAGCATGAATCTTCAAGCACTGTATCTGCAAAAGATACCTCGATAAAAATGTTTACCACCCAACCACATGGATACCTATAAGGCCCACTCCCCCGTGCTAGGAGATAAACACCAAGGTCCACAAAGAAGGAATAGCTAGGCCAAACCTAGGGTTGGGTAATCTTTCCCAAAATAGCAAATGAAAAGAGAGTCAAAGTATAGATCTTTCCCAAAAGGTTCTAAGGCTTGGGTAGAAACTCTAACTAACAACCTAAGTGAGTGTCATCGCATAGCCCTCACTCCTTGGGTTGTCCTGGTACTAGCCACTTCGGGCCCCGGCCCCCAAGTAGGCACATGCGGGATCGAATGCCTTTCGTACAGATAAGTGCCATTCGATCGTACCTACACATAGGTACCTTCTCCCACTCCCATCCATAGCCTTTACTAGCACTAATGGCATGGGCGAGGCACATTTAATCTTTTTAATGTTTTAACCCATTCCCATCAGTTTAATTAAATTTTCACTTGTTAAATAACTCTTAAGTCGGTTATCCTGGTTCTAGCCACTTTAGGGCCCCGACCCCGCACTAAGAGCCACTCACTAGGTGTCGTTAGGTTTTCTACCCTCAACCCATACATCACAATTATATCATACACATAGTAGAAGCACATTGTAAACACATTTGAAAACTGCTACAAAGAATTGGAAATAATAGGATAGTTATGTATGTTTAGAGAAATTAAGTACGTTTAAGAATGTTTAAAATGTCTTGACTCTAAACCCTAAACTGCTCCTTACAAACATTCTATCTCAATAAAGGCATCTAAATGTACTGAAAATAATCTCCACCAAACAAGGAATGAACAATCTTCAGGTTTATACAAAATTTCTTTCTATACCTAAAACCTGGCTAATCCTGAAAATTGACTAAGTCTGATTTAATTAAAAATCTAAAATTTAAAAGTTACAACTTAACTCCTAGGAACCTGAAACCTATTCCAATGGATTCAAAGGGTACCTAATCCCTTTATACAAGTATAACTTAAAGTATAAGTTTACTTAAATGTTATAATTGTATAAAGTCTGAATCCTATTTTCCTCGGTTTATACTGGACTGGTCGGTTGACACAGTATTGCTCGGTTGACACACTACCAACCTGGCCCGGTTAACACTAAACCGACCTGACTCGGTTAGCACACTACCGACCTAGCTCGGTTAACACACTACCGACCTAGCTCGGTTGACACATTACCGACCTAACTCGGTTGACACATTACCGACCTAACTCGGTTGACACATTGCCGACCTAACTCGGTTAACACATTACCGACCTAACTCGGTTAACACATTACCGACCTAACTCGGTTGACACATTACCGACCTAACTCGGTTAACACACTGAGCTGACTGGAACTGCAGAGAACGACTGTCAACTTTGTCTTGCGGGTAGAACTGGGCATTATGGGGGCTAAGGTTGCCTAATATGAGCACGACCCATTTGAGATCTCCCAGTTTCCCTTCAGAAACGGCCCATCAATCCTCCCTATCTATCTAACAAATATATTCTAGATTTGGGAAAAGAAAGGTGGCACATAAATAGACATGAAACAGTAAGGTTGCAACAAAAGTTCTAGAATCTGGAAGCATTCATAATACATCCAATGACAGTAAAATACACTACCCTACCAGATCAAAACCACTTCTACCCTCCCAGGGAGGTTTCACCACAGTGAACATACAAACATTCGTAAAATAACTTTCCACAAACACATTTCAAATACATATAAAATAAAACATATATATATATATATATATATATATATATATATATATATATATATATATATATATATATATATATATATATATATATATATATATATATATATATATATATATATATATATATATATATATATATATATATATATAGTTTTCGATTCTAAACAAAAAGGTAAACAATCATAATCTCATCGAGTAATAGATCATTCATATACACAAGATAATAATACTACAATAATGCATATATATATATTTTGCAACCATAGCACAATATACAGAAACTTTTCCAGAAATCTAGATTTTACATTCATTCTACAAAATAAATCTACTTCTTAGGATGGATTCCAACTTGGAGTCCTGCGAAGACTAGTTGGAGAAGAAGGAAGATCAAACCCTCTCCAATGTTTCCAACACTCCTTTGAATCCCTTTGCTTGCAATCTTCCAGCCTCTACCCGTAACAATCCAAATGCCAAACTCACAGGATAAATTTCCTACAATAATAATAATAATCCTCTTCTCCCAATCAACTCTTCTCCCCCAACTCCTTTTACATAGGAAATCTTTCTTGTAAATAGGATGGAGGAGGAGGTTGCACAGGTAATCCAACCGGTGCAACCATCTCAACTATCCATCCGTTAAAGAGATGGTTTTGAAAACTCATTCCCGAAAAGGGATAAATAAACTATAATCTAAGTCCCCAAATTTAATGATATTAAAATAAATATTATAATCTCAAAACAATTTATTAAATTATTTAACTATGGTAATAGGATAATCCTATTTACCATACCGCTAATTGATCTAATTATTTATTAATATAATAAATAATTACATGGTATTAATTATATATAAATATATGTATGCATATGCATATGTGTGCACCCATATGCCTATGTGTACATATATTATTATTATTATAAATATTATTACAAGCATAATATTATTATTATAAAACATATTATTATTTTTTTATTGCTATAGACTCTTTGTCGTTATTAGTATTATAAAATAATACCATAAATAAGGTACATTATTATTAATGTTAAACATTAGAATAACATTATTATAAACTATATTGTTTATTCATACCTTAATCCCCATTCTAAAATATATATGCATATATTAAGTAGCCACTAACATAGGTTAGAATTTTACCACTATTATTTAAAACCTTTTATTATTAATATTTCCTTAGACATTAAAATACCATAAAATTAATCCTTATCATGGGTATTAAAACCACATGATTTAATTGCACTCAAAATCGCTCCTAATGAGATACGCTACTAAATCATACCCTCAAATGAACAATAATCTACATCCATGATCTACTAACAGAATTGAACATATCACGAAGGCAAGAACTAGCTACAAGATCCACAATTCCATCAACTACAAAACCACATAAGACATTCACACAAGGGACTGACTCGACACTTCCCACCTAAGGATAAAAGGATCAAAGGTGAAGTTTCTTCCTGTGGACCTGGTGATACCTCCGTAACAACAACAACGATCGAGGATTTTGAGGGATCGCTCAGACCTGTGAAGCCAGGTGGAGACGACACCCGGTACCTACAATCCTGCATCACCAAGAAGAGATACATATATATACATATGGAGATACAAATCAGATATATGCAAGCAGATGACCAGGATCAATACATCGTGTGGACCTCAACTAAGTGAGTAACTACGACTTCATCCTGGAGTCATAAAAAACACATCAGACACATCCATGAAACATAAAACATCATGATAGTGGTTAGATTCAAATAATTGGGTTAGATCCATATAAAAATAGATAATTTTCTAATCTCATAAACATGTAATTACTAACCATAAATGAGCATATTCATCATGTCATCATCCACAAAACATAAATGTAAATGTATAGTCTTGACCATAACAATAATAAAATGTCCAACTCAGAAAAGTCTAAGTATCACCATAGGAGAGGTATTACATGCCACCTAGGTAGACTGGGCCGAGTTTGACTTGGCCGAGTCCCCCTAGGGGTCGGCCCCACACGAATAACCAAATAGTGTGCAAATGAGGGGCTTGGGATGTTTTTTGATATTAAAAATATCATTTAGACTTAGCTGAGTCCTAGTCGACTGAGTACCACTCAGCCTAGTCTATTGGGCCACGTAGACACCATTTAGCACCACGTGGCACCTACATGTACTCAGCCCAGTTAAACTCAATCGAGTCTAACTGGGCTGAGTGATTTGAGTTATCTTAAAAGGTGACACTCAATTGTTCTTTTACCTGGCATATAGAATCACATGGAGAACCACAATGGGGTTGACTCCATTTGAGCTACTCTATGGAAAAACAACAATACTACCAATTGATTTTGAACACAAAACACTAAGGACTGCTTTGAAGCTGAATATGGACCTTCCTGTAGCTCAATGTGAACACTTACTGAATCTCAACTCCTTGGATGAGATGAGAAAATTTGCACTTGAGCGCATAGAAATAGTGCAAAAATAGAGGAAGAAATGGCATGACTCTCACATCAAAAATTGGCAATTCCAAGTAGGTGACTGGGCACAACTGTTTGATTCCAGGTACCAAGAGACACAAGGCAAGTTGCAAACAAGATGGCTGGGGCCATATGAGATAACACATGTTTTTGCAAATGGAGCGGTTCAATTAACAACAATTGACCCAGTACAGCTCAAGTTGTTGGTCAATGGCCATAGACTTTGTCTATACAATCAGCCACAAACCAAGACAAAGTTCCTACAACAATTCACAGACACTGAGACAGGTAACACAAAAAATCACTCCTGCAGTAGAAGGTGAAAATCTTCTTCCTATAGCTTCACCCTAGCATACAAGAGCGTACATTCATAATAAAACTTCATTTTCAATGAAGTCTCATTCCACATTCATTTTTCTTCAATTCTCTTTCCAACCCATCTCATTTCTCGACCTTCCACCCGTAAAACATCCATGTCACCCACTTTGCTCAATTTTCTAAGCTTTCAATAAATCCACGTCAGCATCACACCATTCAAGAACAATCAATTTCAAGGAATAACTATTTCTCATCTTTCAAGGGCATACAAAACTATGATGGCAGGTACGTGTATTCAATTTATTTAATTTATTTCCATTTTTAAAACATAGATTTCGGCAATTATATTTACTGTTGCATGTATCTATATATTATGGCATTACACCAATTTTCTCTCTCCTGCGAAGGAAGACAAGTGTGGACACTTGTCATTCTTTTGTAGGGGGGGAAGTGTATTAATTCCCAAGTTTCTATATCATGTACCTATCACTTCAAACCTATGTGTGTGAAATTTGAGCCTAGCTGCGGACACAACACTTCAGTTAGCTGCGGACACAACACTTCAGTAAAACATTATTGGTTAATATGTCAGAAATCTGCAATATGAATAAACAAAATTAACCAGGCAATTTACTGCCTTCTAGTAGGTGCGAGTATGGTATTCTCAGATTTTGACTGAGATCAATGACAATGCAACACCTAAACAAAAGATTTAATGCTAATGATAATGACTACAAATTAATCTATTTTTTTGAATTTTTGTATCAATAAGATGAAAAACTATATGAAACTAGTCTAGAATGTATGGAATTGATATGCATATTATTCTAACAATGCTATGAATTGATATGAAAATGGATACAAAGCAATGAACCCTCAAAACAATAACAAAATCTCACAATCACCTTGTTCGCAAGAGCTTGATTCTTCATATGCAAATTCGCCAGAGTAATTGTGCAAATTTGAGGGATGTAAGATGAAGGACTGAGGCTCAATTATATAGAAATCCATGGCTTGAGAGTGTATAAAAAAAACCATAAATCACTCTTGATAAACTCAGGTTGATTTTTGAGTTATTAATAAATTAAAATCAGTTAACTCACAAAATCATGCAAAAGCACTTTTTAACTCAAAATAGAGTTTAGATCACTTTTTCAACTCACAATCACATGTTGAGTTTAGAAAGTTGACAAATTGAAAATAATAGTTGTTTTAAAGTTGACTGCTTTTTTTAATTGTGCATGATTTAATATGAGTTAACTTAATAATAAAAGTGATTTATTTTCAACTTAACTAATTTTGAATTAAAATAACTAATTTATGGATTAATCAATTATTAAATCAAACTTTATTCTCAATTAAATCATTAAATTTGACAACTTCGATTTTAAATCAATTAAATAAAAATTTAATCAATTGTTTGTAGGAATTTTGATTTATTATCAAATAAAAACAATATTAATTAGGAATAAATGCAATTAAATCTAATTAAATAATTAAGTGGCAAAATTAAATCTATTAGTTAAATATTCAACATATTCAATTAATTGAATTTAGGATAAATGTGATTTATCGCCAAATAATCATTAAATTAAAGATAATTAAGATAGATTAGGAATATTCAGTGAATATTCCCTGTAAGAATTTGCCTAAGGCAAAGAATAGAAACCAAGATCTAGAAGCTCAAGAGATAGCACAAGAGAGACAAAATATGATATGACCATCTGATCAAATAATGAATAGATAGATTGAATGAATGATTACATACAATGTAGGAGTGCCTAAATATATAGGCAATGCAATAAGACTACATGATAAGGAGATGATAAGATATCACCCACAGAAGGTGGAATCACATGTCCACCAAAGGTGGATCATCCTGCATTGTACATGAAAGTATGTGCAACAATGAGAGGATGATAATGTGATAAGAGCACTAAAGGTGGATCTCACACACAAAGAGGTATGTGATGACAACTATCACACCTAAAGTGGAGATTCTCCTAACCATGTGCTAAAAAGAAATGCAAACTCCTAGGTGTCTCAAAGACAACTAATATGCAAATGCATTATCCTAAGTAAACTTAAGTAAAGTGTAATTAGTAAATACTTAATTACACCAACATTCCCCGATGCAGAATTTGAGATAGGATCGACTAGGATTGATTAGGATTTTGATGATATGATGTGCAGATGTGTCTTAGGTTAGGACTTTGATGTCGATTTCATTCGATTTGATGATGTAGGAGGTTAATGAACCTATAGCCTATTTTTGGGGTATTACAAAACTAGATTGCGCGTCAATCAAATCCATACTTATGTGATGTGTCATCAAGTCCTCGTAATATTTTCACAAGTCCTCATAATGTTTGCACAAATTGTCTTACTTAATTGCTCAAATTATTCTTGATTCCTATCCTAGGTGATGTAATTAACTTTGTGTGAGACTTAATTGCACTTAAAGAAATATAATTCCCCGTTGTCAAGTGTCATTATCATTTGTGTCATTATCATTAGGATAACAATGAAATCATAATCAAGAAGTGATATGATGTGAGATATATGATGTATATGTAATAGCAATAGTGAAAGAGTAGCGAAGAGATATTGATGTAAGTAGTATAAGGTTATGTACCTTAACCTACTTTTGTAATCAGTAAATATTGTATATTACTTGTTTGGGCAGTGGGTTCATCTAGTAATCACATTTTGTACTGCCAACTCCTAACAGGGTTGAGGCTTCTGACAAGGCCTATAGTCCCTTAATCAAGATTGAGACATTATATGCATGCAATAGACTCCTAATAGGGTCAACATCCTTAACATGATACTTTTGATTAGTGGATCTTTGTGGGTACCATCCCCACCATGGTTTTCCCTTGGCTAGGGTTTCCTCAATAAAAAAAAATGTGTTATGAGTTAGTTTTATTGCTATGCATGTTGTTTAGCTTCTTATGTTATGCATGTGTAAAGATAATCTGTTATATCCATAATTGGGCAAAAGATAAAGTTTGTAGAATACTGATTCACCCCCCCTCTCAGTATTCCCTATTTCTAACAATTGGTATCAGAGCTTAGTTACTCAGAAAATAATCATTCAAGGAAAGCCTAGCAGCTTGAGTAAGATCTCTATGGATATGGATAAACTACAGAAGAATCTTGAAGAAGCTCTTGAACAGATTGATATGCTTACTGATGAAAGAGATACTCTGAAAATAAAATATGATGATGCAAAGAACCTCATTGAGAAACTGAAAAACAAGTTGGAAGATCTGAAATCTAAAAAGGAATCTGAAGTTTTCATTGAAGATTGTGATGAAAATTTAGAAAAAGAAAATGAGATCCTTAAGCATGAACTGAAGATAGAAAATCTGAAGCTTAGTCTAAAAGATGGAAATGGCAAGAATGAAGCAAATCTAAAATCTGAGAATGAAAGTCTAAAGACTGAAAATGAAGGACTAAAATCTAAACTTGGTAAAGTAACATCTGAATTTGAGAAAGTCAATTTGTAGTATGCTGAACTTGAGAAATACAATACAATTGTGAAAGGTGAACTGACTCAATCCAAACAACAACTTGAAAGGCTATATTCAACTAGTGAGAAGATTGATGAACAAATATCTTATCAGAAACCATTCTATGATAAGACTGGTCTTGGATTCAACACTTTTAAAGCAAATGAAGAAAGAAAGGAACCAGATCTGAAAATGTCTGAAAGCATAGATGAAAAGAAGTCTGATGAGATTAAAAAATCTAAAGATACACCTAAGGAAGAAGAACCACCTAAGAAAGAGGAATCACCCAAAGGTATGCAAAGAGAATTCAAAGGTAGATGTTTTTCTTGTAATACTATTGGTCATATGAAGAGAGATTGCACAGGTAAGCAATTCAAACCTCTTAATGGTTATTGTTATAATTGTCATGGTTTTGGACATAGAGCTATTGAATGCAGGAAACCTAAATTTATTGAGAATAATAATAGTAGTAGAATGTTTAAGAATACTAACAATGTAGATAAGAAACCTACTGAAGATATGAATAGAAGAAATGGAGTAATATGTTATAGATGCAACAAGGTTTGACACATTGCTAGAAATTACAGATCACAGATCAATCAACCTAGACCAAGATATGGGAATAATGGAATAGTTTGTCAGATATGTAACAAGATTGGACACACAACAAGGTTTTGCAGAATGAACAATAGAGTTTTTCATCCTAACCCTAACCCTAGAAATCATGCAAGAAGAAATGAAGATGCAAGTAACAGTCAGAAAGGATGCTGTAGTCATTCAGATGAAGTGAAGTTTATCAAAAGCATAGATCAAGGAGACATTCAACATTGAAGGTAATCAGGAAGGTGAAGTATTAAAAGGTAAGAATGAATCTCTACCTGACCCATCTCAAAGTACTTAATTTATGAAAATTACAGTAGAATATGAACTTAGATTAGTGTAGAAGTAGATGTATGATGAATTGAGTCTTGTGCAGTTAATGCAAGGTAGCATATGATGTTCTAATGCTATGGTTAAGAGTGCAAAGAAAAATATTATGTTTTGCGAGATCGTAAGAAGTTTAATGTTTTGCAGGTTAGCAGAATCAGCTTTTTGGAAAGAAGCGGCAAAAGAATTGAATGCGATGTCAGATCTAAGTGAGATTGAATTAATAAAAGGTCATGATCGGTATTATTTGATCATCAAAGTGAATTCAAGTGTCAAGGAGATCAAAGAGAAGTGATTGGAAGCATTTTGCAAGGATTTGGAGAAGAATTTTGTGTCGAATCTACGCAAGCCCTAAATTGCAAAATTGAGGTATTTTACTTGGAAGATCTTTAAATTAGTAAAGGAATTAGAGGAAATCATGGGTGTTTCTTTAATTCACAATGTCAGAGATAAAAATAGACCTAAGGTGAAAAGGGAACCAGTAGAACCCTTGGAAGATGATCCTAGGTTAGCTTTATCATTTGTACCAAATGAAGTTTTACATCTAGAGAATGTTAGAAGTTATCTTGGATGCAAACTAGAGACTATCAGTGATAGTGATTTCACCAAGGAATATCAGAAAATCTACAATCAGGACATGACATTGAAAGAAGGATTTGAACATTTGAAAGATAATGAGATCATTAAGTATGCATTACAATATGAATTTGATAATGAAGAATGTACTAAGATAATCTTAAGTAGAATTCATAATGGGAAGTTTTGGTTAGAAGATAGAGTGATAGATATCACAGTTGATTTGATTCATGAAGTTACTGGACTATCTAAAATTGGAGCCATTCCTTTAAATGAGAAGAACATGAGGAAAATTTTCATAGACAACACAAATTCATCCTATAATGGTAGAGGAATTGTGATTAGTAAGATTCAACAAGATGATGTCAGATACTTATGTAAGATCCTAACCACTAAGTTTTATGCAAACTCAAGAGAGGATGACATGGCAACTGGAATGATGCATGCAGCTTATCTGATGTGTGTTGATAAAGTACAAGTTGATATGTGTGAGATTTTGAGAATTCAACTGTTTGAGAATTTGGAAAAGATTAAGAAAACTAAGTATACACAGTTTAGATTCTCATCCTTAATCACCTATATGTTTTTTCATCTATTGAGAAGATTTCCTTACACCATTGGAAATGACTAGAATGATGGCCAAACTACAATGGAAAGGATTAACCTAGTGTACAGGAGGCATGTTATTGATAAAGTGAATGAGAGTGCAGTATTGGTAATCAAGACATTTCAGGATATAGTGTCTAGCAGATCAAGGATCCCACAGTCTCTTGTGGAGAAGTATAAAAATGAGATATGTTTCATGGTTGATACTGACTTTACCTACATTGAAGCAGTAGAACCTAGAACAAAGTTCATAGAACCTCTTGGCTATGAGATATTTGAGGTAGAAACATAAGAGTATGTGAGTAGGTTACTTAAGTGCAAGTTGGACACTCACTATAATAGGTTTGGAACCTTTGAGGAGAACTTCAACTCTACAAAGACCTTACTTGAAGAGAAGCAGTCAAAGAAAAGAGTTAAGAGTACTAACAAGAAAATTCTAAAAGATACAGGGATGACTGAGCATGAATTCTTGGTAGCAAAGCAAAGAGTAGCAACAATCAGAGATATTGGACAAAAAGAAGTTTTGTTTGTTCCACCTTTATCATCAATTGCAGCATAGCAAGAAGAAACACAAGTTAAGGTGAAAGTGGAAGAAATTGAGAAGGATCAAGAAGCAAGGATATCCACTAGATCCACTTCCTCCACACCTAGCAAAAGAGTAAAAGAGAGTGCTACTAGACTGGGTAAAAGATAGAAAACATTAGTGCAACCAGTTTCAAGGAAAATTGTAGAAATCAAAGATGATGACACTTCTATTAAGAAGAAAACCTGGAAACCTAGAGTTGAGAAGCTTAATGAGCAGATAATTCAAGATGGAGACTTTACAAGAATGAATAAGTATTATGATCTCTATGATTATGCAGAGAGATTAAATCTAGAAAATGCAGTGGTCAAACATATGATTTTGTCTAATAAGAAGTTTGATACAATTCAGGGTAAGATACCTGATGATTTGTACAATAAACTTGTGAATAGGAAGAAGAGAGCATCAAAGGAAGACACATCTATTAGAGAAAAGCTTGTAAGAAAGCTTTGTGTTATAAAAGATGAAGCACACTTTAGTCAGATTATGAAAGCTTTAAGCACCCATTTGAGAACCAAGAAGAGAACCATTCAGATTATGGGAGGCAAATATGAATAAGTTAATGTAGAAATAAAGCAAGCAATCATCAAGGTTATGTCAGAGAATGATGGAGAACCATCAGTTGCAACAGAACAAGTAGGAGAAATAGAACAAGAGGACATTCCCTCTCCACCAGCCATAAACATAGAAGATGAAGTCATGAATGTAGAAGGAACTAAGATCACCTTGGATACTGATGATAATGTATTCAAGAATCTGGAAAACATTGTTGACAATTCGGCTTTTGAAGAGCAGGAGACCACCAAAGGAGAAGAGAAAATAGAGACCACAGTTTTAGAACCTAAAGTGATAGAAAAACAAGTACCTATTTCCACTAAAGAAGATATTAGTCTTACTCCTGAGATTGGAAAGAAGAATCAGATTGGATCTATGATTGAAAATTTGGGAAAGGAAGTAGATGATGATGATCAGATGGAATTGATCACATCCTTGAACAAGATCATTGGAAAGAATAAGAAAGTAAAAAGTCTTGAAGGATGTCTGAAGGAGCTTATTGAGAAGTTACAAAACATTGTAACTACACAAATTGCAGAAGCATACCCTCTAGAGAAAGCAAAGAAAGTGATGAACACTTTTGACAGTGAGTTCACAAATTTAACTGATATAGCAAAAGTGAAAGCTCAAGTAGCCTATGAGGCCAAAACACTTTTGAACATTAGCCAGAATATTAGGAATGATATCAACAATCTTGATATCTATATAAAGGACTTGAGGAAGAATTTGGAAAGAGGAAAATCTTTGTACATCCAGTATACAAAATTAGAGACCTTGACAACAGAAGAAGATCAGAAGATGAAGATGAAGGAAGCAGAAATTTAGAATGAAACTAACTTTCTTTCAAGCCCCAATGTGAAGGTATTTGATGTTGAGAAGAAAATTCGTAAGATATATGATGAAATCAGAATTTTGCAAGATGAAAAAGATAGAAAAATGAAAAGATTCACTTTTTTAAGAGAGCACACTTCTATGAATTTAACTATTATTGAAGGGCAATTGGAAGAATGTCTTTCAGCTAAGACATCTTTTCAAAAGTTTAGCTTTGAGAATCTCCAAGCATGTGAGATAACATCTTATGGATTATGCGCACTACTCAGTGTGGCAGATTCTATTAAGAAATCATGGGAGAAGGAGTTAGAGGCTATAAAGATTGATTTTTTAGATTGTATTGCAAGCCTACCGACTTTGTAATATTGAATTAAGGTATAATCTTTTTGTGAATACAGTTTTGTAACCCTCCTTACCTTTATTTTGTCATTATTGTCAATGGGGGAGAGATATATAGTGGAAAATTGATAAGTAAATGATAAGGATTGATATTCTTAGGGGGATTACTATATTAGAGATAAGTTTTTTTTGGAGTTATAAGGATAGTATATATATTTTATACTATGGCCACAATTTTGAGATTTTGAGTTGTAAGACTTAGCCAATTTTCTCATATGTTGCCACCAATGACAAAGGGGGAGATTGTTGGAAATTTGGCTGAGTTGGTTACATAGATGTTGTCATTATGGAAACATATGATCTACATGAAGATCACACAGGTCAGAGAGCTAGTATTTCAGAGCGCAATGTGAAATTGTCTAAGTATGAGACAGTGTGTTTTTACCAGTGAACCTGAAGATAGTTTTTGTTTGCAATGTTGATTGGAGTAATTTTAGTGCTTGTGCACTTGAACATAGACTCTATGGTGACTATTGAAGACTCATCTCAGAGCACAAGTTATTATGACATGTACGGAAGAAGTTATGATAGTTTTTCTAAAGATAGTGTTAAGCCGACAGGACAGAATATGAAGACAAAATTGATAAAGAGTTAAGGGATTATTTTGTTTATCAAAATACTAACTTAACAATATAAAGGGATGACATCCTAGATGTTAACCCTTGGATAAAGTTATTTTGTAATATGATAGCCAACTGGAAAGTTATTAATCTTAATAACTTGTATAAATGTAATTGTAAATTGTAAGAAGGATAACAATGAAATCGTAATCAAGAAGTGATATGATGTGAGATATATGATGTATATGTAATAGCGATAGTGAAAGAGTAGTGAAGAGATATTGATGCAAGTAGTATAAGGTTATGTACCTTAACCTACTTTTGTAATCAGTGAATATTGTATATTACTTGTTTGGGTAGTGGGCTAATCTAGTAATCACATTTTGTACTGCCAACTCCTAACAAGGTTGAGGCTTATGACAAGGCCTATAGTCCCTTAATTAGGACTAAGACACTATATGCATGTAATAGACTCCTAACAGGGTCAACATCCTTAACAAGATACTTTTGATTAATGGATCTTTGTGGGTACCATCCCCATCAGGGTTTTCCCTTGGCCAGGGTTTCCTTGAGAAAAAATAATGTGTTATGAGTTCTTTAGTTTTATTGCTATGCATGTTGTTTAGCTTCTTATGTTATGCATGTGTAAATATAATCTATTTTATCCATAATTGGGAAAAAGATAAAGTTTATAGAATACTGATTCACCCCCCTCTCAGTATTCCCTATTTCTAATAGATGAATCTCCTTCACCATGATTTGGAAATGGTTCCATGAATGTCGTATAATCATTGTTTATTTTGTGATTGTCAATTACGATTTCTCCATTTTTAATTTTATCTTGTATGAGATTATTCAAGCGTATGCAATTATTGGTTTTATGACCTTTGTTTTGATGGAAGTCACAGAAATTGGTCTCTTTCCACCATTTAGGTTTAACTTCAGGATCAAATGATTTTATCTTAGGTAGCGTGATGATTTTGTTTGCCAACAAAGTTTTCATGGTAGATTCCAAGGACTCTCCAAAAGGAGTGAACTCACGTTTAGGTGTTATAACCCATGGTTTGTAGTCTTTCAAATTTTTAGAAGGTTTAGATGCCTTTTATTCAGAAGCTTTTATGGCTTGGGTGCCAATGGTGAGATTGAATGCGGGTGCTTTAGGTGGAGCACCGATATGATCAACAACACTATTTGTAACAATGTTCTTATTTTTGTTCCAGATTTTTCCTTTGTTTTTAGAATTGGATCCTGATTCTTACTTGTTTTCTTTATGAAGTGATATATCTCCCTTATGAGAAAGCACATTTTCAATATTTATGGCATTTTTTGTTGGCAAGTTGTCTATACTGAGGTATATGACTAGATATAGTGTTGTCATTATGGAAAAAAAGTCATATAGCAGTTTGGAGCAGCACACTTGATGTAAAGATCAAAATTTAGTTAAGTGTTGAAGACTGGACAATGTACAGAGTTCTTGCAGCTCAGAGCATCAACACACGTGTGTACAGATGAATTATGGCATGCACCCTGGAAGTTAAGTTTTTTAGATTATACTTATGCTTAGTCTATGAGCGCATAAGAAGATATGCAAAGATGTGAAAGTTACAGATAGTTGAAGTTGCACAGCCAGTGTGTGCTAGCAGATAACAAAGCATGGAGCTGACAGTCAGTATTTTCGTTTGTGATTTTAATGTAATATTATAAAGGCTATGTTCCCATTGTATTTAGGTTTCCGACATGTTTATATGTATAATTGTAAGCACACTTAAGCCAATTCATTTGGAACTGTTGTTTGTAATTAGTTATAGGGCCAAGCTAATTATGTATTTTGTATGAGCGCATAAATATAAGGTGCACCCATTGTATTCGATATGGAAGTTGATAAAGAGTTATAATAAGTAGAGAAGAAGTGTGTGAAGACACTAGAAGATTTATTAGATCTTTGCTAGAGGTCAAAGCATCAGCGCATCAAAGGAACTGATCTAACAAGCAATGTCACAGTGATAGTTCACCTACCAAATATAGTGTGTATCTGATATCAGAAGGTTGTAGCCTTCATCATTTGAGTAGTGAGCTCTAGGATAGTGAGTCCACTACCCTAACAGGGATCATTGTAAAAGACTCCTAATAGGGTCTAACCCTTAACAAGGTCTACTGTACTTAAAGCATTGTAAAGCTACTCCTAATAGGGTAAATGATCTTCTAACAAGGATCACAAAACACTAGTGCAAAATATTAGTGGGTATCAATTCCCACCGGGGTTTTTACCTATTTGGGTTTCCCCGTAATCATATTGGTGTCATGTGTTGATTTTATGTTTCATGTTTATGTGAATGTTTATTTTAGTACTTAATGCACTCAAGGATGGTGGATCTAATGAAAGACAGTCCAAACCTTGTAGCCAAAAGAATTACACATCAGATTACTCAACAATGCAACACAAGGTAATTGTTTAACACTGATTTTCATTAACATGCCTGGCTGTAAGGCCTTCCAGGTTAGGGCCAATTACAATCAGAAAAACAATTCTTCAAGATCCACAACTAGATCCAATACAATCTCAGCTAGTTCAACTCTGAAGACAATCAGAAGCTGATGGAAACCCCAAGGTAGATCTAAACTTGAGCTCACAAGCCTCCAAGCAATCTCCTTGTTTCCAAGTATGCAACCCCTAGCTCTGCTACAAACAACTATCAGATTACAATCTGATCTGCAAGAACATCAAGAACTTTTCCACAACTTCACCAACTTCAGCTTCGCATCTGAATTCCAGATCTGTTAAGTCTCCAAGTTTTGATCTCCCAAAATCTACCTCTAAACATCTACCAAAGCCCTCCTTAAATACTAATCATCAGCCACAAGTTAGATGGATGAAACCCTTAAATCCCCCAAAACAATAATTAAATGCCATACAAGTTAGCTCACAAATGTATACAAACATTTAATTTTGCATGTCAGCCCAAGACAATGGCTACCAACAATTAATTCACCAAGTCAACTCAACAAATCACACAGAACTCCAGTCGGTAAGTCAGAACTACCGAGTGATAGTAAAATTACCGAGCATGTCAGGCAACGTCGATCACCAGTATCAACTGAGCACCATAGGCATGACCTAGAAACACTTTTACCAAGTGCCAAGGACTGCTGAGTTCCTTCAATGACCGAGCTTCCTTCAATGACCGAGACTGTCGGTCAAGGCTGCAACTGAGTAAAACTGGCCAAAACACAAACACTCCATGTAATTTACCGAGGACATAGAATGTCCTTGTCTTAACCTTGGATGCCCCTACATCAGACACCCCAGGTTCCAAAAGATGTTCATATGTGAGAATAACATCTTTCAGGTTTCAACACATAAATCTCGAACTAGTTCTTCACATACAAGTCCTCCACCTTTTCTACTTGCAAAGTCTTCCACTTCAGTTTTCTCTGTCTCTTCAAGTCTTTTCTAGACAATGTATAGGTCAGTTCTCCATACTGATCATTCATTTTCTTAGGATCTACAATCTCAACTCAGCTACCAATACTCAGGCTTCTCCTACCGAGCGTTGCATCTATCAAAGGCATCAGTGAAAACTTCCTATCATTCTTCTCAACAGTACACACATTTCTTACACAGTCATAAATAGCTCTACAATCATACTACCAAGGTCTACCAAGAAATATATCACAACTATTCATCTTCATAATGTCACAAAGCACAAGATCCTTGTACTGGCCAATTTGGACATCAATGAAGCATTGTTATCTAACTTCCAAAGCATGAACATCTGGTAACTAGCCAAGCCTATAAGGACAAGGATGTTTCATTCTATTCAAACCAAGTTTCTGAACTAGGTCCTCAGCAACAAGGTTATCAATACTACCACTATCCACAATCACATCACAGAGTTTACCTTTAGTCTTGCATCAGGTCCTAAACAAGTTACTCCTCTGACAAGGTTCATCCTTTGTACCGAGCAATGTTCACTGAAGCAACAAGTTCTTTGATTTAGGTTCATTTTGAATGTTCTCATTCATCACAGTAGTTCATTGATCAACCTTCTTCTGTGTACATTCAAAAGAACGGTGTCCTTCCTCTCCACAGTTATAGCAAGTACCCTTAAAGACAACTCTACCTGTCTTCTTCTTTGGTTCCACAGGTTTCTGTTCATCTTCTGCATCAGTTAGTTTATCCTTCACCGAGTGATCAATCTTTTCTTTCCCTCGGGAGTTACTAGGCTATTTCCTCTTCAACTTATCTTCTTCCTTCAGAGCATACTGATAAGCAGCTTCAATAGAATCAATCTTCAGCATACCAAGCTCATCCTAAATATTGGATCTTAGACCATTCCCATATCGAGCTACCTTTTCCTTACCAAGCTCTTGGTGTCCAGATTGAATAGTAAGTTTGTAGAACTCCTTGGTATAATCTTCAACAGATAAATCCTTCTATTTCAGATTTTGCAACTTCTTAAACAAGTCAAGCTCATAGTAAGCTGGTATGAACTTAGGTTTCAACTTAGTCACCATTAACCTCCACTAATTGATCTTTGTTTCACCTTCATCCTCTCAGTCTCTCTGTAGTTCTTTCCACCAAAGAGCAGCATGTCCTTTCAACTTTGTCTATGCTAATCTCACTCGAAGAGGATCTTCAATTTCTTCCAGCTTAAAGAAATCTTCAAGTTCACCAATCTAATCAATCAAATTGTCAGGCTTCAAAGTACCAGAGAAAGTAGAAACTTCCATTCGGTAATTACTAAACCAAGCAGCAAATCTAGGTAACCGAGTAGTTCTCTCTTCACTAGATCTGTTCCTTTGGTCATCACCACTAGATCTAGCCATTTCAAATTCTTCAGTAGCTTCTTCATAGCCATCCTCAATTCCAACATTCTGAAGTATACCAATAATAGTTCTCATGATCTCGACGACCATATCATTCTTCATCAATTCCAACTTAGATTTGAAATTTGATTTCACCTTCTCTGTGATCTGGGATTCAATAGTATCACAAAGATCAGAAATAAATCTAGGGTCCAATCTTCTTGGAGGCATCCTTAAAGATAAGAGAAACCCTTTGCAAAAAACCCTCACCGACCACCTTGTGACAATCTCCAAGCTACAATAAGTCAGATCTCAACCTGCAATCTTGTAAACAACTAGGGCACAATCTCACAAGTTCATTGCTTTGGATCTACAATCAGATTGCACATAATCACTACTCCAACAAGATTAACTTTGCAAGATCAGCCTTGCTAGGTCAAACTTATGCTTCAACAAGATCAAGCTTTCACTCCAGCAGGAACAAAACTTTGCTTTGATACCACCTAATGCAATCAAAGATGGTGGATCCAATAAAGGACAGTCCAAACCTTGTAGCCAAAAGAATTACATAATGGATTAATCAACAATGAAACACAAGGTAATTGCTTAACACTAATTTTCATTAACATGCCCAGTTGTAAGGCCTTCCGGGTTAGTGCCAATTATAATTAGAAAAATAATTCTTCAAGATCCACAACTAGATCCAATACAATCTCAACTAGTTTAGCTCTGAAGACAATCAGAAGCTAATGGAAACCCCATGGAAGATCTAAAATTGATCTCGCAAGCCTCCAAGCAATCTCCTTGTTTCCAAGTATAAAACCCCTAGCTCTGCTACAAACAACTATTAGATTACAATTTGATCTGCAAGAACATCAAGAACTTTTCCACAACTTCACCAACTTCAGCTTCGCATCTAAATTCTAGATCTACTAAGTCTCCAAGTTCTGATCTCCCAAAATTTTCCTCTAAACATATACCCAAGCCCTCCTTAAATACTAATCATTAGCCACAAGTCGGCTGGATGAAACCCTTAACTCCCCCAAATTAATAATTAAATGCCATACAAGTCAGCTCACAAATGTATACAAACATTTAATTCTACATGTCAGCCCAATACACTGGCTTCCAACAATTAATTCACCAAGTTGGCTCAACAAATCACACAGAACTCCAATCAGTAAGTCAAAACTACCGAGTGACAGTAAAATTATCGAGCACACCAGGCATCACTGAGCACTAGTATCGACCGAGCACCATAGGTATGACCGAGAAACACTTTTACTAAGCACCAAGGACTATCAAGTTCCTTTAGTGACCGAGCTTCCTTCAATGACTGAGATCATCGGTCAAGACTGCAACTGAGTAAAACCGGCCAAAACATAAACACTCCATGCAGTTTACCGAGGACACAGAATGTCCCTGTCTTAACCTTGGATGCCCCTACATCAATACTTAAGAATTTAAGTTTAGCATAAAGATTAAAGTGAAAAGTTAAAATATAGTGAACACTGATTCACCCCCCCCCCCCCCCTCTCAGTGTTCCCATTCCTAACAATTTCTACCATTTTCTCAAAAGAATTATGATTTTGCATTTGTAGATGATAATTGAGTTTTAGAATTAGATTGTTGATGAAGATTTCAAGTTTTTCAGTTTCTAAAATGGATCGAGCATAGAGTGAAAACTTCTTCCTTCATCATTTGAGGAAATTCAGGAAGGGTTCTCCTATCTTTTATTTTAGATTATAGATATTGATCATAGTAACTAGATGTTGAATATTGTAGGAGTGTTGTTGGTAGAATAGTTTGATCAACTCCTCAAAAGTTTTGATCATTGGAGGCATTTTAGAGAACCAATGAATGGATGACCCTCCCAAAGATCGAGGGAAAAGATGCATTAGGTAGGTTGGTTCATGCATAAACTCCATAGATTGAGTACATAATTCTCTGACATGATCTTGAGGATCAGAGTTTCCATCATACTTATCATATTTTGGTATCTCCTTTCTTTTTGGGAATGGTGGCATGTACAAGTTTTTATCAAATGGAAAGGGGCATAGAGCCTCCATAGAAAATTCTTTAGGTTCTTTCTCTTTTTCCATCTTGTTTAACTTGACTTGCATAGCATGCATCTTTTTCATCATAGCTGTGATAGGAGTTTCTTCCTCTTGAGTGATGATATCTTCAACATTATAGTTCGGAGGAAGTTTGGCTCCTTTTTGAGCTAGATCTAGGAAATATGTCTCTTTCTCTTCATGCAAGAAATGCCTCATCATTTTCTTCAAGTTATCATTTTTTTGATATTGGGCAATTTTGAAAGGTGTGGGTTCTTGATCTGCACCATGTTGAGATTGGTGTCCTTGGGAGCCTTGGTTTTCTCCTCCTTGAGACATCGTGTTGTTATGAGGACTACCAGGGATTGATTGATGTGGAGTTTGCTGAGCACCTGCATGAACTGATGCAGGAGGGGTGACGTAACCACCTTTCAAAAAGAGATTACTGATGGGTGTGCATTTGTGTGTCTTTTTATACATTTCTTATGCATATTTCCACCCAAATTTTTGTCATTCCACTCCCATGTATGCCACTAATTAGTAGATTTTTAAAGTATATTGATAAAATGTAAGATAGGAATTAATTACTGAAAAGTCCACCAATGTGTAAAATTTGACAACAATTTTGGATATTCTACAGGAACAAATAATGGATGTCTAAGTGGCTACAGGAGCTTGGGAGAAAATGGATCAACTGTATATGTTATAGCTCTATTTTGGGCAGACATTTTGTTTTTAGTCTCTGGTTTGGAATGATTGTCGACCAAAACAATGTTCTATTATTATTATGTTTGTTATGTAGTTAAACGATTAGTGGCTTGTAGCCTGGATAATGTTTGTTTACCTTAGATCAATGGCCTGCGGTCATAACAAACCGAATCTACTATATTTGGTATTTTAAACATTATATAAGTGTGTACATGATCATATGAAGACATAAGGGAGGAATTTACTTATTAAGAATGTTGTTAAAAATCCTTTCTTTATTACTATTGGAATCAGTTCTGGATCGGCTTTAGCAATTCTATGTTAGTTTTTCACTCACCAAGTGGACCGGAGGAAGGGCCCCCTCTTGGAAATCCTGGTGAGATCATTTTGATTTGCAGTGTGAGTGTGTATGCATCGTTAATTATTTCATTTGTGTTTATTATGGGTTAGTTGTAGATTGAACTTGAGTGTATGTGTAGACATCCTTAAATCTGTATAATTTGTGCCATGTGTTCAATTACATTCAGGTTATTGGAAGACTTAGTTGTCTACTAAATTACTGGTTCATGGCCATTTCCATTTGTCCATTCTACTTTCCCCTATTTTGGTACAAAATATAAAACCATCCACTCTTGAGCCATCATCCATTACATTATACTTTCTACCACAACTTTCCCTATCACCATCCACTATTTGCTGGTAAACTTCCTGTCGCTGCTCATTATACTTCCTGTTGCACTTTGTTACTTAGACTCTAGACTATTGTAATTAACTTCCTGCCACAACCAAACTTCTTGTAGCAAACAAAGTCTATCCTAATCTTCATTATATTGGACCGATCTTTAATAGAAATATTCATAAATCATGGTATTCAATGATTAAATTGTTTAAATGTGTGATTAAGATCATTATTTCATTAGTGTAAAGATATGATTTACATTAAATATGAAGATAAATTACATATGAATTCCTTCTTAGTTTCATTCTTGAATGTGTGGAATCTAATTTGAGTGATTAAAAGCTTCTTAGTTTAATTTCGTAGCACGTAATAATTTGCATTCAAAACCACTTGATTTATTATCTTCATCCCTTGAGAAATTAGCCATTATATCTCTCACCAATTTACGAACCTTGAATTAACACTCTTAGGGTATTTTGGTTCAATTTTATCCATAAATAATCCATTAAGTTAGACCTCAACTTTACCCAACATTTTTGGCGCCGCTGCCGAGGAGAGATATTAAAGGCATGAAATTATAATAGATCAAGATAGGAGTAGTGCACCCTTGAAAAGTCTTGAGCAATTGTCAACCTTGCTCAGGGTAGTACCTTTGGTTTGCACTGCAGTAAATCATTTAGGTGCATGAACATGCCTATAGATAGTCAAGGCAGGTTTGTTAAGAAAGAATTAGTAGGTAGTTCTAAAATTCAAAAACCACAAAAAGAGAAAAGGCCATTGAATAACGAACCCAAACCAAACAAGGAAGCTAGTTTACAACCACCTTCACAATTTGACTCCCCTACTATACCCTCTAAAATCTCTCAACAATTCAAAGACTCATATAAAAATAGGCATGGTGAACCTCAAGATCTACCGGGGAAACCTTTTACAACACATTACACACCTTGGGCAACACAAGTCTTGGAAGAAATCATGGGTGATAATACAGGAAATATGGGGGAAGGAAATAATGCTGGTAATGCCATTTTCCAACACAATATGACCTTTGAGTTTCCTATTTGGCCTCCCAAGGATAATGCCCCTATGAAAAATATCCCTCACATGGCACTTCCTATATTTAGAGGGTCAACCTCTGAGGATCCTGATATGTTCCTATTTGAATTTGATGTCCTTTGTAATAGCTATGACTATCAAAGTGATGCACAAAAATTAAAGCTATTTCTAGCTACATTGAAAGATGTTGCATTACGGTAGTTTATGAGTCTTAAGGACATTAGAACATGGGACCAAATGAAATATGCTTTTCTAGAAAAATATCAGGAGTATTGTAAGACTAAGGAATTATTAGATGAAATCTTTCGCATGACTCAATGGAAAGATGAGTCAGTTGAAGATTTCCTAGAGCATTTTGCCTTTAGCTTACAGCGCTCAAGATGCCCCGATTTAATCGCAGACACTATCAAAATGCTCTTCCTAAGAGGTGTTGGTTATATTTTTAGGTTTATGAGGTTTTCCATTCCAAGACCTGGTTTACTCCTTTTGCAAGTTTTATTTCTATGGTATAGGTTTTCAAAATTCATCAAATTTGCCATAACCAAGTTTGAAAACCCTTGCCCTAAGTTTTGTCCTTGAGAAAACCTTATTTCTTCATGTAAACCCTTAAGTTAACCCTAATTCTTATATTTCATTGTTACTTTTTGGCCACTTAAGTGTCTTGACCATGCACGTGACTATTTCCATCAGGCGTTCGCTGAATCATGTAATATTGTTTCATGTCTCTAAGTTATTCAGTGAGTTGGTGAATGTGTTAAGCCCATGTTATGTTTCATGTTAGTCACTAAGTCTCCAAGTTTATCTGCGGTTACCTCAACCTTTGAGCAAATCAGCGAATATGTTGTTTCCTATTTGCTTATTTCCTAGCGGTTTCCTATTAATATTCAACAACCTAGCATGGTGGTGATCTCTTACTCTCAGAATCAGGCGGTTAAGACTTGTATCATCCAGTGATCTAGTGAGGACCGTTGATTATTTGTAAGATTGACAAGCATGTTTTAATCTCAAAGTGTTTGGGTCCTACATAAAATGATTTGGCGATTCGGCGACTGTGCTATAAGTTCAATGTCCTCTAAGTTTGGTAGCTCTGACAATTTGGCTTAGTAGATTTGACAAAAGTGGGTTTCTCTTTTGTTCACCTAATCTTGAAATAAAGTAGTAAAGTTCTAAATCTTCTGGTGACTTGGCGAATGAAGTACTCGTATGTTCTCTTAAAAGGTTGGTTATGATAAAAGGCATTCAGTGAATGGGTGAATCAAACGGTCAAGAAAGCTATAAACCTTTAGTCGCTTGATCTCATGATGGAATAGTCAGTGTTTAAAATATTAGGAGATTCAGTGAACACTTTGTTTTCCAAGTCTCGTAATCAAAAGGTGACTATCTTAGTGGTTCAATGAATTAACGATGGCCGTCGATTGATGTCAAGATCAACTGTTGACTCAAAATCTCAGTTTGAAACATGTAGTTAGGAAAGAATTCAGTGACTCCAAGAATAAGCTTGTTCACTAATTCTCACATTAAACATGTGGTTAAGTCTTCCTTTCAGTGAATAAGTGAAGCCTTCAGTCACCAAATCTCAGAATAAATTAGCAGTTAATCAGAGCATTAGGAGATTAAGAGATAGTCATTGTCGCTAATTCTTTGGATGGTGATTATGGTCAGATGCTTGGGTAATGTTTTCTTTGTTCACTGGTTCACTGAATGGAGGATGAGTTATGAGATTGGTTTTGAGAATAAGCAAGATCTTTGATCGCTAATTCTTTGAATATAAGCTAGGTTTAATTTTTCATTAAGCGATCATGAGAACCTTCAGTCACTAGATCTTTGAAATGGGCTTAGTTAAAGAAAATAATAAAAGAGAGGTTAGAGACCGTTGCTACATGGATAAAGTACACTGTCGAGCTGGAGAAAAAGCAAGTGGCCATCCAATCAATTTTAAAGGAGGGTTTATTATGTAAATAGGGTTTTTGAGCATAAAACTGTAATCATTGCTTTTCTGCCTTGTTTTTGAGTTTTTTTTCTATCTGTCAACATCTCGGCATCGGCTAGCACTGATTTGAAAAATGGTGATATGTGAAATTGAATGCAGAAGTAATTAAAGTTAGATTTGCAATGATTTTGGCAATTGTACGCATTCGATTTGCATCAATAAATAGGCTAAACTCATTGTTTTCTTTGTTTGAGATCACTTGAAGAGAATTGTGTTTTGTTAAGCAATCACAGAGTGCCAAGAAAATTAAGTGTGCAGAGATGAGAGCAATTGTGCAGAAAAAATGAGTCAACCAGAGCTGAGTGTGACTTCTTCTAGTGGTGAAGCCAAAGCCAAAGGTGGTGAAAATAGAAACAAGCCAAATTACTTAGATGAGTTTATCAAATTGTTGTTTGGTTCCAGTCAGAACAAGAGAGCTCTTGATGATGTCTTTGAAGATGTTCTAGGTCATTGTAGAGATCCTGTCACACCATCTTGCTCAGGTTACATTCTTTTCAGTTATTGTTATGGAAATAGGATTAAGCAGGTACCTATTTGTAATGGTTGGGCTTTGGGTTTAGGGAAACTGGTTGTCCCTAATGTGTTTTTAGATGTGGACTTAATTATTGTGTTGGCTAGGTTTTATGATCCTATCTCCAAAACAATTAGGAAGGAGGACCAGTCACCTTTGGTTACTCTTGACAGGGGTTCTTTCATGAGAGCTTTTGGTTTTTATATGTCTTCCTCTACTGAAATTGATTTGAGCAAAGAAAGAGAGAGGTATACAAGTAATATAGGGTCAGTAAAAGAACAGATGGTTAGGCATATCCCAAAGCAAGGTAGATATATAGCTCCCCTCCCCACTAGCATGAATGCCCCTTACTAGTTCCAATCCATCCATTACTATATGAAGCAGACATGTTATGGGTTGTGTAGAGTTTTGGGGATAGATGGGGATGAAGAATTTTTTCCAGCTGATCTTTTGATGATGATCTTAGATATCCAGAACTCTCTAGTGAACACTGACTATGATTGCATCCAAAAAGAGAGAGGTATACAAGTAATAGAGGGTTAGTAAAAGACCAGATGGTTAGGAATATCCCAAAGCAAGGTAGATATATAGCTCCTCCCCCCCCCCCCACTAGCATGAATGCCCCTTACTAGTTCTAATCCATCCATTACTATATGAAGCAGACATGTTATGGGTTGTGTAGAGTTTTGGGGATAGATGGGGATGAAGAATTTTTTCCAGATGATCTTTTGATGATGATCTTAGATATCCAAAACTCTCTAGTGAACACTGACTATGATTGCATCCAGTATGTAATCGATAGGATGCATGAAGGGTTAATGTCTATCAAAGAAAGAAAGAGGCCCATCAAGTTCTTGCATTACTCTATGTTGATGCACTTAATTTTGTTTTTCAACATCAATAGTTTTGATTTGAATATGCTGAAACCAAGATTCACCTTCCAAGACCAACATAATCCAATGCAACTATGGTTAAGGATATGGAATTATACTTCAAATGAGTGTGACTTTTGTGTTTTCCAAAATTTCATTATTTTTCCCATCCTAAGATTGCTAGGCATCAATATTACAAGGTTACCAACAAAGGTTCTTAAACTCCTAAGACCCATGCAATTGGAGGACAAATGGGAGGGAAACCATAATTGGGGTGATTTCTACTTTGGGGAAAATTCTAAAATTTTAAGAGTTTATGGTTGTCCCCAACCCCCACATTTGCTACCAAAGTTTGTGCCACCAAGAGTTTCCTCTTTGGAATTTATTTGGTAGTTGATGTGGACAAACAGAGAACTTTTGGCCCCTCATAGGAAAGGTACTTTCATGCCTAGGTAGTTTAGAATTGGTGATTTCCTGATTGGTAAGAGGGCTTTCCCACAAATTACCACCTAGCTAAATCATTTCAAGGTGGTATATGGTGCTTGTAGACATGTGGACCCTAAGGATTTCATTAAGACTAAAAGATTGACACTAATTCCTGGTATTGGTGTCAATAGGGAGCATGAGGGCCTAGATGAGGAGGATGTGATTAGAAATTTTGTAGAGAAGGATGAGGTCACTAAGAGATGGAGCAGGTATTTTGACCTGAAAGATTTACAAGCTTAGTTGAAAGGGGCCCAAATTCCTTTTGAGGGTTTCTTCCCTGACCTTCCCTACTTAAAAAGGATTGACAAGATGATAGAGATGCATGACACTCTATCAGATCAATTGGAAAAAATGCTTGATCAGAAGAAAACCAAGAAGAGGAAGGATTACTCATCCTCTGATTATGAGGAATTTTCTTATGGATCCCAAGAAGGAAATAGCCCACCACAAGTTGGAAATTCACTAGTTATTGATCCTATTAAAGACCAGCCGGAGGCACTATTGAAGAAATGGAGGTTTGAAGAGGGAGAGCCTTCCAAGCAAAAAAAATAGAAAAGGGTGATTGATAGATCATCTACTCTTGTAGTAGGTGACAGGGCATACCATCACCAATTGAGAAAAAAAATAAGAGCCAGCAAGATGGTGGCCACTAATGAGGGAGATGAAGAAAAATCCATGTGGTTAGGACATGATATCAGAGAGGTGTATCAAGAAGGGTTTTTAAGTGATGACCAATTTATCAAGAGTGATTTTCTTATCTGGAGAAAGTAGCAAGAAGTGGCTAAGGCTATGCCTGAAGGAATGGAGCCAAGTGAAGAAAATTTGAGGGCTTTAGCTTCTTATGATCCTAGCCTTGAGGCTATAACTATAGAAGAAGCCAAAGAAATGGTTAGATCAAGTGGAATGCTTCTGACACTAGGATGGGATTTGACCTCTGCTTTTATCATTGATCAGATAAGAAAGAAACCACAGGGCATTTTATCTTATGAGGTTCATATTGGTGATATGATCAGAGGAAGTGGCTATGACCCTAAGTCCCAGGCTATTACAATGTGATCTATAGCCCCTAAGACTCAAAATCCATCTCTAGTAAGTATAGAGGATCAAATGGAAGGAAATAAAATCATATGGACTGTACAAAATACAACTGATCTTGAGGTTTCCAAGGTAGTGACCCATCTTGCTAACCTAAATGAAACAAAGATAGCTCAATTGTCTGAAAGGTATTTAAAATTATTTGAGAGTTCAAACACAGTGGCCAAAGATAGAGATTTGAAGATGATGAAGATCAAGCAGTTGGAAGATGAGTTGGCAGAATTGAGGGTTAGGCTTGAAGAAGCCTCAAAGACAGTTCTTCCCCCTCCTTTGCAAATTGAGGCCCCTCCTCAAATAGATACAAAAGTTCCTGATAAGCCTACTGAGGACTTAGAGAAAATAAGACCGGATGCATCTTTGGATACTGTAGCAAGGATTGTGTAATATAGGTAGGGCAAAATAAAGGAAAGGATGGAATCAGTCCATCAATCAGTCAGTCTACTACACCAGGCCAATGGTAAAGTGAATGAGTCATTAATCACTTTGGAGCCACTATACAGTGTATGGTCAGGGAGGAGCTTATTGTTTGATAAGCTTGATGGTTTGCAGGAGTATAGGTCTGATATTCCTGAGATAGTGATTGAATTTTTTGAAAATATTGGTTTGGTAAGTGCTATATCAAAGTTTTTTAAAGGTAAGTCTAACCAGCTAAAAGCCAAATTGGCTATGTTTGATGGGAATTACAATAAGTTCTTGCCTTCAATATATGATGATGATGGGGGTATAATCAGTATAAGTGAGTGGAAGGCATCAATGGATAAATTGGTAATTAAACATGATGCTTTCCTAAAAGGTGACAATGCCTTAGACTTGGAAAGATGCAATAATATAATTGATAGTTTATTTAAAATTGAAAGTGATTGCATACAGTTTGTGGCAGAGGCTAAAAGTATAACTGATTCCATGTGGGACCAACAGATCAAATTACTATAGGAATTGCAGGCCTATAATTGGCCATTTGATGATGATGTGGTAGTGTGGGACAAAATAACAAAGAAGAAAAAGAAGAGGTCAGCTGCCCAGATGATAGAAGAGGAAGAAGAATAAAGTGCACATGGCACCTGATCCATAATTTGAGGGAGAGCATGTTTCAAACAAAGGATGATGTAGGTTAGCTTGTAATGGCTGTTATCATTCATGCAACTACTTATGTAACTGCTCTAAAATATCTTTAGACAAAGGTGCCACCTATAAAGTTGCCAAGTAGTTGAGAACTACTTTCTGTTGTTGTAATCACTGTCTTTTGGTTTGTACTTTTTGTCTTTTGTACAAGTTGTTTTCCTAGCCATCTGAAGCTTGTTGCATCCTTTTCAGGATTCCAAGATGGCTGTGGGTACTTATAGCAAGTTTTTCTCTTTTCAAGGGGTGGTTAATACATTTTGTAAAGAAAGTTATGAAATATAGAACCTTATTTCTCTAAAGTCATGGTGATACTGTACTGACACATTTTGAGTATTAATACAAAGATACTGTAACTCTATTGCTGCTATTTTTTGTCTTTTTGTATGGATGCTTTAGTTTTCTTATGCATTAAATAGTAAGGCTTTTCAATGCATTGTTCGCAAGGTGAATATAGGGGTTAAACTTAAGTTCTTTCAAGGAAAGAGTGAAGTCTTAAGGGAGGTCTCTATGAACTAATTGTCCATGTATGAATTTGATAGCAGGGGTAGGAATTAAAAGAATGGGATGTTAGGCATTTCATTTGGTTTTTAGTATATCTGTCTTGATAGAATTTTGTGGAGGTAGGGTTTGACTTTGATGCCCAAATAAATAAGGCACTGGTTTAAGATATATTTGCATCTGTTTCCACCAGAAAATATTGATAAACTATTTCAATTTACTTTTTTTGTATGTCTTTGAGTTGGTACATTTATGACAAGTGCATAGATGTCTATTTTGATGCTTTGAAGAATCTTTTAAGAAGGTAAACCTGCCTGAGCTTTATACTCAAAGTGAAGAAGGTTTTATAACCTTAATACCTTAGTGCTTTCATTTTGTTAGATGCATCTATTGGGATTATTGGAGTTATAGTTTTCAAGAATTTATGAATCTTAAATCATCTGCAGATCTAAGCACTAACAAGAGGGATTCGCGATGAAACTATGGATGCCTTCAATCTGATTGGTAAAGGTGATATTTCTAAATTTCCCTTCGATGATATTTGTGACATATGCAGGAACTATTCACGATCTCATAGATCTGATTGTGGACCTTCAAGTAAGTTTTCCACTATGGGTAATGCATTAGGTATCTCCAAATGAGAAATTGGTAACTTACTTGAAGACCTTAAAACTAATTTATTAAATCATATGGGCAAGCAAATTGACACTTTGTATACTCGCAGGAAACAAGAAGAAGTTGAAAAGGCCTTGGCAGTATATTGCCCAAGTTGTCGTAAGAAGCATGGACCAGAAGAATGGCCTTATAATTGGACTCATGTAGCATCCCTTGAGGAAGCTAGGGAGACTTCAACACTATGACCATTTCCTGAAGGGATGGTTCCTATGGAGTACACCGAAGAACTAGTTTACTATATGGCTCCATGATGCTAGTTTCCATCTAGAGGATTTTCTAATGAAAATTTTTTCAGACCATCTCAACAATTCTATAATCAAGGTCCATGGTATGGAGGTTGGAAACAACCTTGGCCCTATTCTCAATGGCCCCAAACTCTTCAACCTAGCACACAACTGTGGCATCAAGCATGGAGGCCACATGTGTCACAATCTTCGTATCCACCTCCACAACCTTATACACAACCTTATTTTCCTCAAAAATCCTTTCCACCACCACTAATGATAAGTCCCTATCAACAACCTCAACAATTTCTTCCTCCAATACCTTCATCTTCCTCAAATCCACCTTCAAATCCACCACAACTGCCTAGATCCACATCTATGCCAACTCAACCGAATCCAAATCCTAATAATAAGCCTCCTCAACCACTTTATAATAATGAGATAGCTAATTTTCCTACCTATCCTATAAACACAGTTGAGTTGGATGGCATACAACTCAAATCTGGAAAGGCTCTTAAAGGACCTACTATCATAGAGATTCATGATGAACCTGAAGAGGAGTTAGAAAAAGAGCCTCCCTTTCCCGACAGATTCATTCCTAAATCAGAGCCTAAAGAACCAATACATTCAGAGTTTGATATTTTAAATGAATTATGTAATGTTAACATCAAAATTCCTCTTTTGCAGGCTCTTAAGGATATTTTGGTATACAATAAAATAGTACATGAGTTATGCACCCGATGACAGAAAAAGGTGGATCCAAAGATTGTTCAAGTTATTGGATAGTTAGCTGAACTGATGTTGGGGAATGTAACCATTCCAAAATATGTAGACCCTGTTAGCCCTATTATACAAGTAAGTATTGGTACAATTGTTATTCCTAACACACTTGTAGATCTAGGTGCTGCTATAAATGTGATGACCAATGAAACAAAAATCAAATTATCTTTGGATGGACTTAGACCTACTCCTACAGTGCTTTAGATGGTTGATCGATCCTTAGTCAAACCAGAGGGGGTTATATAAGATGTTCTTTCCATTGATAGTTGGGATTATCCAATCGATTTTATGATTTTGCAAACAAAAGCTAAGTTGGGGGGGTATCCTTTAATTCTAGGGAGACCCTGGTTAGCCACTGCTAATACCCACATCAATTATCAGTCAAGTAGCATGGTTATTTCCAATGGAGAGAAAACAAAACAATTGACCTTATATCCCCCTGCTCACCCCTTGTTAGACACAAAAGATCCTGCATGGATTGATAGTGATCTAGAAGATTCAGTACCAATCCTTGCCATTGAACAAGTCCATCACCTTGAGGAACCTATCAAGGACACCATTTTGATGAACTTTCTTCATAATAGGTATGAGTCTAATGATATCTTAGAAACTATGGTTTTTCCTTCTCATACAACTATTGATTATCTTTTGGAAATTTTCCCCTAATCAGCAATCCTTGATCTATCCAACACTTTTTCATCTTACACCAGCTTTTGCCACATCAATGTTTGTATAGTCCATTATTATCTTTAGATAAACCAGAAACATCACCAAAACTCATTCGTAGTACTCCTACACCTTTAGAACCTATGGAGATCTTACCAGGGTGTACCCTCAATATTAACCCACAGTTGACACCAGCTCAGGTCAAAGATCTCATAGGTGTGCTCAAAGAACATAAAGATGCATTTGCATGGGAATATCAAGATATGCGAGGTATCCATCCAAACACTTGTATGCACCACATTTACATAGAAGAAGGAAGTCACCCCATTCACCAACCACAATGAAGACTTAATCCTGCTTTACGCGATATAGTCAAGGAAGAGCTTCAGAAATTATTGAATGTTGGTTTTATATATCCTATCTTGGATAGTAGGTGGGTATCTCCTTTGGTTGTTGTTCCAAATAAAAATGGTAAGTGGCATATTTGTGTTGATTATAGAGCTTTAAATAAGGCTACTAAAAAGGATCACTTTCCATTACCCTTTATTGATCAAGTTTTGGATACTCTTGCAGGGAAATGATTTTTCTCTTTCTTGGATGGATTCAGTGGGTACAATCAAATCTGTATTGCCCTGGAAGATCAGGACAAGACCACCTTCACCTGTCCATGGGGAACTTTTGCATACAATGTTCTTCCTTTTGGCTTATGTAATGCCCCTGCTACATTTCAACGAGTAGTATTAAGCATCTTTGCTGATCTAGTTAATGATTGTGTAGATTTTATATGGATGATTTTACTGTCCATGGGAATACTTTTGAAGAAGCCAAAGATAACTTGAAGAAAGTACTTGAAAGATGTATTGACACTGACCCATCACTGAGTCATGAGAAGTGTCATATGTTAATGACTGAAGGAATTGTCTTAGGCCACCTTATCTCCTCAAAAGGTATCCAAGTTGATCCCAAAAAGGTACAAATAATCCAGGACCTCCCTACACCTTTCACCCAGAAAGATGTTAGGATTTTCCTTGGTTATGTTGGATATTATAGGAGATTTATTCAAAACTTCAGTAATATTGCTTCTCCTTTATTTTCTCTATTAAGCAAAAATGTTGTCTTTACTTGGACCCTTGAGTGTCAAGAAGCCTTTGAGACTATTAAAAACAAACTTGTGACTACTCCCGTCCTTAGGGGCCCTAATTGGGAATTACCATTCCATATTCACATCGATGCTTCTGATTTTTCAATGGGAGCAGTACTCGGACAAAAGGAAGATAATTTATTCTATTCTATTTACTACATCAGCAAGAACTTCACTGGTGCCGAGGTCAACTATACGGTAACTGAAAAATAATTTTTAGCTGTTGTTTATGCTATAAATAAATTTTGGCATTATATTACTGGTTATAAAGTGTTTTTTCATATAGACCACTCCACAATTTGATTTTTAATGAATAAACCAGTGGTAACTGGTTATTTGTTAGATGGTTGCTTTTATTACAACAATTTGATGTCACTATACTTGACGAGCTTGGTCGAGAAAATGTGGTTGTAGATTTCTTGTCCCAGATACAATAGCCAGATGATGAACCCGTTCTTGTTGATGATACATTTCCTGATGAGCACCTCTTTGCCATTTCCACCAAGAGTTCAAGGTATGTTGATATCACCAACTATTTGGTTACATGCAAGTTTCTGCTGCACTTCTCTCCTAGAGAACGTTGTAAGTTGGTAGGCCTCAGTGGACAATACACTTGGATCAATGGTCTTCTATTCCGTACCAACATTGATAACATCATGCGCTGATGTATTCCTGAGGAGGATGTCTTTGATATTCTTCGGGCTTGTCATACTGAACCTTGTGGTGGACACTTTACTGCTCAACAGACTGCTCAAAAGATTCTTACTATAGGATAATACTGGCCTACACTCCATAAGGATTGCAAGTGTTATATTCATCATTGTGATCAATGCTAGCGAATGGGTCATCCTACTCATTCTGATGAAATGCTACTCTATCCTCAGCTCTCTATTGAACCTTTTGAGAAGTGGGGTCTTGACTTTGTGGGCCTTATCAATCCACCTTCTAACAACAAGGAATACATTCTTGTTTGTACCGATTATGTTACCAAGTGGGTTGAACTGGTTTCCCTCAACCATGCCTATGATAGAAAAGTTTCTTCTTTCCTGTACTTTGATATTTTCACCCACTTTGGTGTTCCACGAGAGATTACTACAGATTAAGGACCCTAGTTCACTTTAGATCTCATTGCTGCATTAGTCAAAGAGTATGAAATTCGCCACCGAAAATCATCATCCTATCACCCTCAAGCAAATGGACAGGTAGAGGTCACTAATCAGGAACTAGAGAATATTCTTACCAAGACTGTTGCTCTTCATAAGTGTGATTGGGCCACATGGCTCCTTGAAGCTGTGTGGACCTATCGTATAATGTGGAAGACCACCATTGGTCTGACCCCTTATGAAATGGTCTATGATAAGAAGGTTGTTCTTCCTATTGAGTTTGAGATTAAGACTCTTCAAACCACACTTCAACTTAGTTTCAGTCTCTTTGATGCTTAATAGGAATGCATAACACAACTCCACTCCTTGGATGAACTTCATCAGGATGCACTCCTCCATACTGAACTTGTCTAGAATCAACGAACACTTTGGCATGATAAACACATTCACCAACATTCCTTTCAGCCGAGTGATTGGGAACTTTTGTATAATTCTTGATTTTAGGATTTCAAAGGTAAATTTCATACTCGTTGGCTAGGTCCCTATGAGATTGCCTATGTCTTCGATAATGGTGTTGTACAGCTCTACACTATGGACTTAGAGCACCGCACACTTCTTATTAATGGGCATCGACTCAAATTATATCGGAGGCCTTTGTCAAAGGAAGCATTCTCTCTTGTTGTTGCCAAGGAATTCACCATGGTTCCTTTTGGGCTCCTTAGTGTTTAAAATTCAAAGAGAAAAAAAGAAAGAAAAAAAAAAGGAAAAGAAAAAAGAAAAAAAAAAGAAAAAAGAAAAAAAGAAAAAAAATCCCCTCTCAGTCATATCTATCACTCCCACCTACTCCTTTTTTCTACAAGAACCAAGCATCCTTCCATTTTGTTTTGCGGCAGGAATACTTGTCTCTTCCTATCACATGATCTTCCTCTGCTGGTTCCTGTCGCCTCTCCATTAGCTATTGCCTTCAACTTGGTGTTTCGCATGCATATGACCCTATTTTTATTTAGTGGTCCCACTTTCTCTTACCAGGCATTAACGTGTCTACCAAATTTTTGTCTTCCTCTGCTCGTTGGCCGCCAACTGGGTTGCATTTTGATGACATCTGTATCACTGTATCTTTCCACAATCTACCATTATTTTCCAACAATCCTCAACGTTGGTGTGCACATGTTTTGATGTCATCTCACCATGTTGGGTTGGGGACTCAGGAAGTACTTTCTTACCTTGCATTTTCTTTCAATGTCTTTTATTTCTCTTCTACTTATGTGGCGTAACCGGGATGGTTCAACCCTTTCAGTTAGGGGGGTAAGTAGTACATGTCATTGCTCGCTTATGAAATCTTTTTCCATGTCCACCATTATTATTATTACATCATCCGCTTCATTAATTACCCACAAATATGATAGTAAGATTTTCTCTTATCTTTCCATTATTACTTCCTGTAGATGTACTTCCTTTATTTTCACCCCGGGTAAAGCCTTTCCTGTCATTTATGTTGCTATTTTCGTTTGTCATTTCTGGAACCTCTTTCTCTATGTTTTCAGTCACCATTGTTGTTTGGGATCATGGGTGGCCGTCATCTTCGTAAGGAGCCAAATTCACTTTACCGTTTACAAAATTCTGAGGAAGTTTATAAAATCTTTGAACATTGTGGATGGCTAAGGTATTGTGAATGGTTGTGCAAATTCATTTCCAGTGATGAGGTCATTGCCAAGTTTTCTTTAACATTTACAAAGAACAGTGTCACAGTACGAGGGTTACAATTCTCGGTCAACTTACAGACTGTTGCAACTATCTCTGGCCTTCCACAAATTGGGGACCTTTATTTCCCTACAGGATCTTCTAAGGTTGTTGATTTAAAACCCCATAAGAAGCAATTCTTTTAAAGAGGGGAACCAGTTGAAATAGTACAAGGACATGGGATTATCTGCAAATCATTGCCAGAGCCATGAGATGAAGTGGCCCATTTTTTGATTCAGTTTATTACATGTGAAGGCCGTTATAAGTATGTTTATGCTCACCATCTTCATCTTCTGCTACACTTACGGTATGGGGTTCTTGTTAATCTTCCTTATTATCTCTTGTATTCTTTGAAATAATCATGTTGCCAATATAGAGAAGGACATATTGATTCTCTTTCCCACCATGGTTTGATATAATTGCTTGTCATTGGTGCCCTAAAGTCCACCCAGCCTACCCTAGGATTGGAAAAATTCATTACTCTTACCAATGTGGATGACCCTGAATCGCCTTCCAATACTGAAATAGTTAAAGCCAATTCTTCTAAAAAGTGACTAGCCAAACCCTCATCCTCATTAAAAACTAAGAAGCCAAAAGTCCTTGAATTAAAAGAAAAGGCTAAACCTTATGAGAAAATTAAAGAAACCCTAAGCACTCATCCTATGGTTACCAGATTAAACAAGAACATCCCGGATAAACTACAAGAACTAGCCAATGTAGCTCATTCCACTGGAGATGTAGAAGTTATTAGTGTTTAGAAACCCTCATGGAAAAACAACTATCTTCTAAGAGAACATAGATCACAACTCAGGCAAAATAAGAAACAAGGAAAATTGAAACAGATGAAAGAGCAAGTAGCAGAAGAAGTATGAGGGATGGAGGAAAATTTGCAAATATAAGAAGAGCGGCAGGAAGATGAAGGAAATAGGGAAGTTGAAGCAGAATAGGAGGTGGAAGGCATACAAGAAACTGAAGAAGAATTGAAGGCCGAGGATGAGCAGGAAGTTGAAGAGGAATTTGAAGAAAGAGACACCAATAAAGAAGAAGATGATGTTACAAGTCCAATACAGGAAAGCCCTAATAAGGACCTTGTCTCTGAAGAAGAGATAAGACCCAAATATCCTCTAGCAGCAGAAATTCCTATAACAATGTTACCAAATGCTACCATTAAGAAAGTGATAGAAATAGCCAGTGGTATTTCCATCGGTGATGAAATTCAGTCAAGACAAACTACAGAGCTTCCTCAACCAGATAAGGGTGTAATACAAGAAACAGAGACTACTCAAATTAACAATGAACACATTATTACTGTAGTATCTCAGCCGAGCCCTAGTAATGGCACTTAAGGAACTTCTGTAGTTCCTGAAGCAATGTAGCATTTTTATCCTGAACAATTGTTACAAATTATTAGTCAGTTGAAGGTGTAGATACAAGAACTGTCTACACCTAAGTCTGCCACCAACGAAACTACAAGAGTCATGACACCCTCTAGAAATCTAGCAGCAGAGTTCACTGACACTGGGTGTTCACCTAGCACGCATGAGGACATGCCCAATCCTTCAATTGGGGGGAAATGATGGGTGTGCATTTGTGTGTCTTTTTATATATTTCTTATGCATATTTCCACCCAACTTTGTGTCATTCCACTCCCATTTATGCCACTAATTAGTAGAGATTTAAAGTATATTGATAATATGTAAGATAGGAAGTAATTACTGAAAAGTCCACCAATGTGTAAAATTTGACAATAATTTGGATATTATACAGGAAAAAATAATGGATGTCTGAGCGGCTACAGGATCTTGGGAGTGAATGGATCAACTATATATGTTAGAGCTCTATTTTGGGCAGACATTTTGTTTTTAGTCTTTGGTTTGGAATGACTGTTGACCAGAATAATGTTCTATTATTATTATGTTTGTTATGTAGTTAAACGATTAGTGGCTTGTAGCCTGGATAATTTTTGTTTACCTTAGATCAATGGCCTACAACCATAACAAACCGAATCCACTATATTTGGTATTTTAAACATTATATAAGTATGTACATGATCATATGAAGACATAAGGGAGGAATTTACTTATTAAGAACGTTGTTAAAAATCCTTTCTTTATTACTATTGGAATTGGTTCTGGATCGGCTTTAGCAATTCTGTGTTATTTTTTCACTCACCAAGTGGACCGGAGGAAGGGCCCCCTCTTGGAAATCCTGGTGAGATCATTTCGATTTGCAGTGTAAGTGTGTATGCATCAGTAATTATTTCATTTGTGTTTATTATGGGTTAGTTGTAGATTGAACTTGAGTGTATGTCTAGACATCCTTAAATTTGTATAATTTGTGTCATGTGTTCAATTACATTCAGGTTATTGGAAGACTTAGTTGTCTACTGAATTGCTGGTTCCCGGCCATTTCCATTTGTCCATTCTACTTTCCCCTGTTTTGGTACAAAATATAAAACCATCCACTCTTGAGCCATCATCCATTAAATTATACTTTCTACCACAACTTTCCCTATCACCATCCACTATTTGCTAGTAAACTTCCTGCCGCTTCTCATTATACTTCCTGTCACACTTTGTTACTTAGACTCTAGACTATAATAATTAACTTCCTGCCACAACCAAACTTCCTGTAGAAAATAGATTCTATCCCAATCTTCATTATATTGGACCGATCTTTAATAAAAATATTCATAAATCATGGTATTCAATGATTAAATTGTTTAAATGTGTGATTAAGATCATTATTTCATTAGTGTAAAGATATGCTTTAGATTAAATATGAAGATAAATTACATATGAATTCCTTCTTAGTTTCATTCTTGAATGTGTGGAATCTAATTTGAGTGATTAAAATCTTCTTAGTTTAATTTCATAGCACTAATAATTTGCATTCAAAACCACTTGATTTATTATCTTCATCCCTTGAGCAAATAGCCATTATATCTCTCAATAGTTTACGAACCCCGGATTAACACTCTTAGGGTATTTTGGTTCAATTTTATCCATAAATATGTTGGCAAGTTGCCTATACTGAAGTATATGACTAGATATAGTGTTTTCATTATGGCAACAAAGTCATATAGCAGTTTGGAGTTAGCGCACTTAGTGTAAAGATCAGAATTCAGTTAAGTGTTGAAGACTGGACAATATATAGAGTTCTAGCAGCTCAGAGCATCAGTGCACGTGTGTACGGATGAATTATGGTATGCGCCCTGGAAGTTAAGCTTGTTAGACTATACTTATGCTTATTCTATGAGCGCATAAGTAGATATGCAAAGATGTGAAAGTTACAGTCAGTTGAAGTTGCACAGCCAGTGTGTGCCAGCAGAGAACAAAGCATGGAGCCGACAGTTAGCATTTTGGTTTGCGATTATAATTTAATGTTGTAAAGGCTATGTGCCCATTGTATTTAGGTTTCCAACATATGTACATGTATAATTGTAAGCAAGCTTAAGCCAATTCATTTGGAAGTGTTGTTTGTAATTAGTTATAGGGCCAACCTAATTGTTTTGTTTGTATAAGCACATAAATATAAGGTGTGCCCATTGTATTCGGTATGGAAGTTGTAATAGAGTTGTGATAAGAAGAGCATAGGTATGCGAAGTCAGCATAAGATGTATTAGAGCTTTGCTAGAGGTCAAAGCATCAGCGCACCAAAGGAACTGATCTGACAAGCAGTGTCACAATGAACAGTTCACCTACAGATATAGTGTGTATCTGAAATCAAGAGTTGTAGCCTTCACCATTTGAGCAGTGAGCTCTAGGAAAGTGAGTCCACTCCCCTAACAGGGATCATTGTAAAAGACTCCTAATAGGGTCTGACCCTTAACAAGGTCTACTATACTTAAATCATTGTAAAGCTACTCCTAACAGGGTAAAGGATCTTCTAACGAGGATCACAAAACTCTAGTATAGAATATTAGTGGGTATCAAGTCCCACTAGAGTTTTTACCTATTTGGGTTTCCCCGTAACCATATTAGTGTCATGTGTTGATTTCATGTTTCATGTTTATTTCAGTACTTAAGCATTTAAGTTCAGCATAAAGATTAAAGTGAAAAGTTAAAATACAGTGAACACTGATTCACCCCCCCCCCCCTCTCAGTGTTCCCATTCCTAACAAAATAATCCATTAAGTTAGACCTCAACTTTACCCAAAAATTACCAAGAGCGTCTTCTCCAAATTTAGTTGTGTCGTAAGGTTGATGAAATGTCTGAGCAATCACAAAAGATGCTGCTGAGGAGAATTTGAGTTGTTCTCCTTGTTTTCGTTGTGAGGAAGCTCTAGTTTCCACCATTAACTTCGAGTGAAGAAAAAGAGCAAGATTAAGACAACTGATGATTGACTTGGTTCAAGAGGATCGAATGGTGCAACCTTGTCAAGATTGGATTGATTAAAGATTGATTTGGACGTAAATGAAGGATATTGTGCCCTAGATGTATGGGTAGACACCCAAAAGATGGCGGACACGAGCTCGTAACACTTAGCTATTTTTGTTGAAGACTAAATTGGAGATGATTTGACAAGGTTTTGACACAAGATGAACGAGATCCAAATCGATAAATCAAAAGACTAATCAGACTCAAGAGACCACTTTTGGAAAATGATTGGATTCTTTTTGGTTTCTACTCTGTTCTTGACACAATGAATTTGCTGACAGAATCTGGAAGTAGGCTGTAAAATTTGGATCTCTGACAAATTCTGGAGATTTTTGACAACTTTTTAGAATTTTGATACGAGTTTCTCCAGGCTCGTACGAGTTTGGGTTAGCTCTGGCATGACAGTTGTGAAGACTCGTACGACAATTGACACCAGGGATTTATTTTTGCTTGATTTTTGATACAAAACTCATAGGATAATATACAACCTCCCGTACAATAATATAGGGGTTCTGATACGACTCTTGGGCAAAACTTGTATGAGTTTCTGAGATTGTGGGATGACTTTTGACTCCATAAAGGATTTTTGCTTCAGATTTGCAATTTTTTTCAGTTTTTCAGTATCAGATTGTTTGCAAATTTTTTTGTCTAGGTTTGAAGATTCGTGTAATAGTTCATCTCGGGTGTTGTTCATTTCCAAATGACCAAGTAGATAGAAAACATGCAAAACAACAAGCAAGGGAAGTAAGAAATCATCTTAAAACAATGAACAGGGGGCAAAGCAACCTTGCACATGAACAAGCAATAGTGACTTATTGTGCTAATCCCTAGGAATGCTACTTGTGTATGTTCTCGAAAAGTTTTTTCAATAATGCACATAGTCCTAGAAAATGAAAAATTTGGCCTCGCTAGGGTTTTTAGTAATGGTCTGACTCTACAATTTTGTGATCTCAAGAGGGCGAACTCCAATCCAGGCACATCAGGGTTTTGACATAGTCTGAGAATTTAATCAATCAGGAGATGCTAGGGAGATCTGGCAATCCAACAAGAGACCACACTTATGGAGATTTCTTCCACAAAGACATTTATATAGCGGTTGTTGCTACCACGGAAAAAATGGCTATTACCGCTTGAGGTTCCATCCACGTGGTTGACCCAATAAAGGGAATGTCCACTACAGTTAACCCTCTCTAAAGGTGACTCACAAAATATACCACATGGGGACTTGGTCCAGATTCAAGGATCTGAGTTTTTGATACTACCCAAAAAGGGAGTAGAGCATAATCCTCTAGCCTTTTCACTTTTACCCAAACACAGTAGATAGATTCTTTGACGCACTAAGACTAAAATTACCTCACCAAGATTTGTGATGTCAACAACTATGTCTATAGAGCTCTCTAAGTGGGACCAAGAGAGAACGTACCGATCAAAGTCAAGGACCAAACCAAGTAGAACGTGAGATAAAAACAATATCCCCCCTACCTACAAGGGGATCTATTGTTGAGGACTTCACATGCAAAGCTAGTGAATGAAGCCCAATCTCTCAAGAACTCCACAAATAGTGTTCATAGGGCCTATTTACTATGTGTAACAGATATGCAAAAAAAGAAAATCTATGTTCATTTTATAGCCCAAAACTAAAGTGTGATTTATGAAAGCTGGAAAGGCACTCAAGCTAGACACATGAGAGGTTTGTTTTATGTCCCAAATTGAAATGTTATCAGATCGTAGTAGAATACCTGAGTTCCCACGCAATGCACTTAGTAGATTTTACCTAATTTTTAGCTTTGTTGAGCAATCCCACAAGCAAAGAGATCAGAAACAACAAGTATCAATCGTTAGGGTTAGTTGTCAAAATCTGAAATCAAATCTGAAAGACTGTTTTGTTTTTTTTGCAATTTTGATATGAAAAATTGAAATTATGGTATCAAAACTCATACGATAGTGGACTACTTCTCGTACGACACTTCATGCCTAGAATGACAATGGGTCAATACACACATGACTATTCAAAAACTCGTATGACCATCTGCATATAGTCGGTACGACAATTCAGATTGTCATCTATCGTATGATAGACATGGAGTCCTGGTATGAAAATCTGGCAAATGTCGTACGAAAAATGTACAGACAAAATATAAAAATTACAATTTTGATAGAAAATTGATTAGAAAGAATGGAAACTTGTTTCAGGGCCCCACGGTGGGTGCCATAAATGTGTGTGTGAAATTTGAGCCTAGCTGCGGACACAACACTTCAGTAAAACATTATTGGTTAATATGTTAGAAATCTGCAATATGAATAAATAGAATTAACCAGACAATTTACTGCCTTCTAGTAGGTGCGAGTATGGTATTCTCAAATTTTGACCGAGATAAGTGACAATGCAATACCTAAAGGAAGGATTTAATGCTAATGATAATGAATGTAGATTAATCTATTTTTTTGAATTTTTGTATGCAATAAGATGAAAAACTATATGAAACTAGTCTAGAATGTATGGAATTGATATGCATATTATTCTAACAATGCTATGAATTGATATGAAAATGGATGCAAAGCAATGAACCCTCAAAACAATAACAAAATCTCACAATCGCCTTGTTCGCAAGAGCTTGATTCTTCAGATGCAAATTCGCCAGAGTAATTGTGCAAATTCGAGGGATGTAAGATGAAGGACTGAGGCTCAATTATATAGAAATCCATGGCTTGAGAGTGCATAAAAAAAACCATAAATCACTCTTGATAAACTCAGGTTGATTTTTGAGTTATCAATAAATTAAAATCAGTTAACTCACAAAATCATGCAAAAGCACTTTTTAACTCAAAATAGAGTTTAGATCACTTTTTCAACTCACAATCACATGTTGAGTTTAGAAAGTTAACAAATTGAAAATAATAGTTGTTTTAAAGTTGACTGCTTTTTTTATTGTGCATGATTTAATATGAGTTAATTTAATAATAAAAGTGATTTATTTTCAACTTAACTAATTTTGAATTAAGAAAATGATTTATGGGTTAATCAATTATTAAATCAAACTGTATTCTCAATTAAATTATTAAATTTGACAACTTCGATTTTAAATCAATTAAATAAAAATTTAATCAATTATTTGTAGGAATTTTGATTTATTGTCAAATAAAAACAATATTAATTAGGAATAAATGCAATTAAATCTAATTAAATAATTAAGTGGCAGAATTAAATCTATTAATTAAATATTGAACATATTCAATTAATTGATTTTAGGATAAATGTGATTTATCGCCAAATAATCATTAAATTAAAGATAATTAGGATAGATTAGGAATATTTAGGGAATATTCCCCGATGCAGAATTTGAGATAGGATCGATTAGGATTGATTAGGATTTTGATGATTTGATGTGCAGATGTGTCTTAGGTTAGGACTTTGATGTCAATTTCATTCGATTTGATGATGTAGGAGGTTAATGAACCTATAGCCTATTTTTGGGGTATTACAAAACTAGATTGCGCGTCAACCAAATCCATACTTATGTGATGTGTCATCAAGTCCTCGTAATATTTGCACAAGTCCTCATAATGTTTGCACAAATTGTCTTACTTAATTGCTCAAATTATTCTTGATTCCTATCCTAGGTGATGTAATTAACTTTGTGTGAGGCTTAATTGCACTTAAAAGAAATATAATTCCCCATTGTCAAGTGTCATTATCATTTGTATCACCCAAATTTCAAAATTGTATGACACAAGGATTGAAGGGAGATGAAGTAAAGTGTAGTTATGAGCTAAATAAAAGGGGTTTTTCAAGGAATTTAGAATATTTGGGGTTTTTAGAGAAAACAAACATTACAAAATTGTAGACTGAGGAAGAGCTTGAGAAAGAATTTGAGAAGGAATCGTTAAGGAAAATTTAACACAATGAGTAGACAATTGATGAGGCGTGAACATGTTGTTCATACCATCTTGTTGGTTGATGTTGAAGTTGTTCGTAGGTTCCATGTCTGCGGATGGTTGTGTTACTTCTTGAAATTAACAGACTGTGATGAAGAAGTAACAACAAAATTTATGAGTACATTTGACGAGGGGGAAGCTACTGTGTGGGGAGTGATTGTTCAAGTGATAGAGGAAATAATTGCGAAGGTAACGGGCTTACCTACAATGGGGGAGCATTACCCCAATGAACACAATGCTAGGTATGCACGAACCCAATTTACTCAACTTGGCGACCCTCCATTGATAGTAAATAAGCAGGGATGCAAAAGAAAGTCCTTACCAGATCCATATAATGAGCTAGTTACACATATCATCAGGTATTTTACATGTGAAGGGAGATTTTCTAATTTGCATGCTCATCATTTTAAGCTACTTAGTTGTATCAGAAATAATCTGCAAATAAATGTTTTGAACTTTCTATACAACATGTTAAGTATCTGTGCTAAAGAGACACAAAAGGGTAAAGAAAATTCCATTTCCCATCATGTCCTAATTAAACATCTAGTTGAAAGAGACATTAGGGATGTATCTCCTATGGAATGGGAATAATTTGTTAAGTACAAAACTGTGCAACCCAAGAATGAGCTTGCTGAATAACCAATTCATGAAAATGAAGTATTCCCTGATCCACCTAAAATACCACAAGAAAAAGGGTTTAAAAATGTTGAAGAGAAGGAGCCTTCTCCTATCGTGGGTGATGATGTACCTATCTAGTCTTAAAGGAAAGGGAAGCAAAAGGTTAGGGAAGGAACCTCAGTCCCTAAAAAAGAACCCCAGAAACCTACAACCTCAAAAAGTAGGAAGAGGAAGTTAGTTCCTGCAGCAGAAAGGCCGAGTAAAGCTGGTAAAAATAAAATGGCAGAAGAAACCCCTTTAACTAGAAGTACCAGGATGCGGGGGAAAATCTCTCAAGTGACCCTAGTAAATTAAGAAGTTCCACCAGATACACTTGTGCCTGATTCCCATGTTGATTATGTAACAATTGGTTCTCTAGTTCACCCAACATACCAAGAACCCCCACAGAATGTGGATAATTTATCATGAGCCTCCCCCACAAAAAATAGTTGGTGAGTCTGAAGAGAACACAAACAATGCAAGAGGAAAAACAACTGCCTAGACCACCTGTTCACTCCTATAACCAAAATTCCATAGTACCTTATAAAAGAACCTGGTATACAGACTATGTAGAATAGGCTCGTATTATAGAAAGGAAACAAAGAACTCAATCTGAGGAACTTGGCCCACCTACTCTATAATCAATTTTGTTTGGTCTATATGTCTAATTTGTTTTCAAGGGCATCATGTAGGGAGAAGAGAAGAAAAGGATGAAGAAAGAAATTGATGAGCAGAAGGAAGAAATTGAACATGTAAAGGAACAAATGGAAAGGAAAAAACAACAAATGGATCATGCCCTCAAGCTGGCTGATCAAATTATTTCCTATAGGCCACCCCTAAGAGTATATGCTCTTTGTTTAAAAGAACACTTCCCGATGTTTCAACTTATGATGACCATTCAGAATAATAATTTTGAATTCAAGACACTTGAAGACTTCTATGGTCTTTATCGAACACTTCCCACCTAGCAACAAAATTTCCTCTGTGAATTATATATTCATAATTTTATTATTCCTGATGCAATTGATTGGAACCCTCTACTGTATATAGGATATGTTCATTTAAAGGCATTGATGTCATGGATGCAAAATGAAGCCAATTATGATAGATAGCTGAATAACTATAGGGATCAGGAAAAATCTAAACCCTTACCTCTAAGAGTTGAATCTGGTAAACCAGATGTCCTTCTAAGAGATTGGTTAGCACTTACCTATGTAAATAAGAAACCTGAAATAAGGGATAAAATCTTTGCTCTCAAAGACAAAGTGTAATGTCCCCACCAAGGAACCCATAAGAAATAGGTCTAAAGTACAAGAAAAGCAACTAACTTTTTTTAAAACAATACTAAGAACTTATTGGATATTCCTACATATGAATGTGTCCTTAAAGGTTCCCTTAAATATTGTTACCAATATTAAAATCATCAATACAATTAACTGTCTTTATGAATTCATTTCCTTACCTAATTTACATAACATTCAACCTTTAGAAATGAAATAGAAACAAACAACACATCACTTATCTCATAAACTAAATACATTTATCATTTCCTCTTTCATTTATTTTCCCATTAACCTTATCTATACATTATTCATTTTTACTTACAAAACATAAATAAGCTTTCCATTTAAAACCCTTACTTTCCTTTTTCCCATTTCAATGATTCAAAGAGAGATACGATATAAGGTAACAACTACATACATACATTAGAATTTTTTGATTTCAAATAATCATTCCCTCCTAACACTCATAAGACTACCCCTCCCATATTACATTGCTTCCTTCTTACAATTTCAATTACAATTACAATTACTTCACATGGCCCGAATACATAGAGATAATTACATCAAGTTGCCCAAGGGCTTACAATACATCTTTACATCTTGAATACAAAAGATAGAGATACATGACACAATAAAGGATATCTTCACTAAGGAATAAATATGAATCCAATCCAAGACACGAACCACAAACAATACCTCAAAAGAGATTTTCCACCCAACCATTTGAAACTGGTAAAGTTCCACCCCCCGTGCTAGGAGATAGAACCAAGGTACTCTCGAGACCTTAAGGCAATCTAAGATGCACACCAAGAAATAAAAATTCAAAATAAGAAGAGTAAAGCACATAAAATATCATCATACTATAACACTGAGGTCAAGGTTCTAGGATACCACCTAAGTGAGTGTCATCACACAACCTGTGTATTGGGATCCTCCATGGCAACCATGTAACCCTGGTACCCCCCTTTCTGAGTAGGGATCCTCCCTGGCAGTTATCCTTGGTCCTGGTACTCCAATCAAGTATGTGTGTCCTTATTATATTTTTTTTCATTAAATGACCAAATCAACCTAGGGTTCCTAGATCCATACCCCAACACAAGCCCAAAATGACCAAATCAAACTGGAGTAAAATAAATGAAGGATTCATAACTAAAAATCTGCATAAAACACAAAAAGCAAAAAACTCAACCAGATCTTCCTAATACTTCCTTGAACTTCCCTAAACCATATATACATAGAAAAATACTTAATAACATCCAAATATATAACCATAACCCTCCCAAGAAGAAATTTGGAAGAGATATACTATCATTTAATTCAACATTCTACCCAAAAACACTACACATTGCCATCAACAAAACCAAATCAATACCTCATTTGGAAATTGATACTTGCAGACCATAAGCACATTAAATACAATCATATAAACACTAATAAACTTATAGGAATATATTTGGACAAGAAATCTTACAAATACATGTATCACAACTTCCTATAACCAATATACGTTTACAATCGATTAATTGCTTTAATGATTCATACAACCACAGAGTTTTAATAATCATTCTAACACATTACATATTTCATACAAACACACACATATAAAAACATACAAGAAAGAAGGTGATTCTTCTTGGTTCCAGATCCTACCTGGAGTCCTACGGAGAATCCCTTCCAAATTTGAGCAATCACAACACTTGTATCAACCAACACCTTCTTCCAAGCTTCGGGATAATGGTTGTCCTTCTAGAAAAAATTTCTAAATTCTTATGAAAACAAACACCCTCTTCCTCTTTGAGATTCTCCCATCTCCAATTAAATATTTTAATTCCAAATTTTCTTCTATGAGATAATCTACTCAAATTATTCTCAAAATCCCCAAATCATTCCCAACTTCCTCCTTGTTGTCCTCTTGGATAGACCCACGCATAGAGATCTATAACTTTTTAACCATATAATATTTCTTTGATCGCTCCAATGAGAAGTGACACAATTGGGTTCTTACCAACATATTAAAGACTTTAAAAGATCCAACGGTTGGTTAGAGAGATATGGCCTCCGCATCAAGACTATATTTTTCTTGCAACAAATGTTTCTCCATTTTTTTTCAGAAAAATAAAACACTGTTATCTTCCTCAATTTTTGTTGAATAACACCATTTTCAAATCAAAATATATATTCTTAGAATCTCCATAACCAGATCTCCATGATATTATTTTCCTTTTCCTCCCCAAATCTCTCCATTCCTCCAAATATTCATATCCAACCTTGTGGTCGGAGGAGTTGCTTTACAGGAAGCAACTTCTCCAACTACTATAGTTGGTTACAAATATTAAACAACTCCGTAAGCCTTAAATAAATGTTTCATTATTTTTATTACTTATTTTACTTTACAAAAATTATTAATATAATAAAGATAAATAAGATTACCAAATAACTCAAATAGCCCAAATGAAAACTAACTAGCCTAACTCATAGGAGGTCTCGAGTTCAAAACCCATAGGCAAGCTAGTTTTACTCTAAAAAGAGATAATTACTTATAATCATTTTATTTTTATTTTATAATTATTAAGCCGATAGGCTTTGTGTGGGAGCTTTGCTCCCGGAAATAAAATACTTATAAAATAAAAGCTAAAAAGACAAGAGTTAATGAAAATAAATGTTTTATAATATATTTTCTTCACTAATGACCATTTTTAATTACTTTGAGATTGATGTAATTGTTGGATTTTTAAAAATATATTATTCAATTACCTATATAGTTTAATAGTTTTTAAGATTTATTATAGAAAATTTTAATATATTAACCTAAAAATATGAAATAATAAGTAAATATATGTTTAAAGGCACTTATATTAAATTTGTTTAAATTTTTATTTTGTGTTTTAAATATATATTAAAAAAATATAATGAGTTTGAGCAAGGAAATTTCTATTTAATTTTGATCTATTTGTATTTTAAAAATTCAATAACGAATGTTATTTTGTATTTGCAACATTATAATAAATACATAGGGTTTGATTTTTACTATTTCTTAACTCTTTTTTCACATTTATATGACAGATTGTTCTCACATACACTTTGAATGTGGTTTTGTGTTTCATTTATCATTTATTTTCTATCAATATTATACAATAAACCACTCACATATTTGATACAGATCTCAACAAATATAATTTGGAAGAAAACCTAACTCCTATCGGCTCATCGTTGCATGTACAAAAGCATGCAACTGCTAGTTTATCATTTACTCTATTATTATAAAATGCATTCACACATACAAAAAAACACATAACTATATAAATATAATGAGATGATATTTCTGAATTCGATTGTGTGTGTATTTTTAGCATCAACGTTTCGGATCACACTCTGTGATCCATCATCAGGATAGAGAAAGTGCCAAGAAGAATAGTAAAAAGTGATCCATCATTTTTAGTATTCTTCTTGGCACTTTCTCTATCCTGATGATGGATCACAGAGTGTGATCCGAAACGTTGATGCTAAAAATACACACACAATCGAATCCAGAAATATCATCTCATTACTAATGGATTGTGGAAATCTCATGCTGTTAATTATATAAATATATTTATATACACAAGTATATATGTGTGCACCCATATATACATACACATATATAATAAATTAAACCACATACGTCCAAATATATATTTAAAAGATAGAAAAGCATAATACTTTAACATACATAAATAATAAAGAAAACACACTTTAAAACATAAATCTCCAAAATCAAGAAATTCATAATATTGATCAAACCTCCCCCCAAGCTAAAGTGACTTCCTAAACAGGAACCTAAGCCAACGGGGAATCCTTGAGAGTATCCTGGAAATATCTCCACACAACAATGCTTGAGGATTTGAAGGCATGCTCAGACCTGTGTAGTCAGGTGAAGTCAATATCTGGTACCTGCATCTTGCATCATCAAGCTGAGAGAACATACAACATAGTGGCAGACAAGGAGGGAGAGTGTGACATCGTGTGGATCTCCTGTAGGAGTGACTACGTCTGCCTCTCCTCATCCCACAAGCACATCAGACAGTTTCAATACCAAATCATAAATGGATTAGTAAGGTTAGCTCCAGAATAATCATTACTCCATATTGTAAAACAAGAATGAATCATCTTCGTAATATAATCATGTAAATATATATATAAGAAAAATGTCCTACTGATAATGTAAATCAATTACTAACTTTCATAAACCAGTTTTATTAATCAAACATATGCTCAAAAGGTCTCATCATCAAATATGAATAACCAAACATAGAGTCTATCATACTAAATGTAATAATCTTGTCAGGGTACTAGGGTGAGTGTTGCATCCTTTCCTCCTAGAATAAGGCTTGACCCTACGAGCCTACAAATAAATATGGATATGCAGCTCTAAGTCTGTCAGTATCCTCTTATGCAGTTGAGGTATCATCACCTAAGTCTAGTATGGAGGAAAGATATAGTCCATAATGATAAAATATCACAATCATGTCTAGTCTCAAGTATAACAAGTAGCATCATTAGAGTGGGTAGCACAATTAACCATTAATTGATTATAACCAATTAACCTAAGATAATCGTAAACATTGATAATGAGCATCTCACAAAGAAACATGTAGATCTATCAGGTGATCCCTTCACATCAAGGTCCTAAAATATCATTGACACATAAGAAGATATAAAGGGACATACCTATACAATATTTATCATTTCCCAAATTAGAATGTGAAGTTATACTGGTTGGAAGAGAGTTGGGTTAAGAAAACTCCTCAAGAAGGATCATTCTCTTATAAAAATAACCATACAATCACATATAACACTTCCTAACTTCCAGTGAGCATATCCAGGACATGTTAGGGTTGGAGGGGCATTACATAGAGTTTACAGGGAATACCAAGGGTTACCTTATTTTTCATTTCAAAGGGGCATGGCTGGAGTAAGAAGTAGGTGGAATAGACTACCTGAAATTTTTAAGAAATCTGAGCCTCGTAGTCCAATTAATTTTGAAGCAGTTATGAATAGGGTGACAAGGTACATGCAGCTAGGAAGGTAGATTAGAAGGGAGCTTTGGTTTCCTCTAACTTTCTAGCCGCCCATGCTCCTATGGCCACTATACGATATTAATACTAACATATTAGACTAGCTACAAGAAGATCACAGAATGGACTACTAGGAGCAGACCAGGGGCTTTTATTACACCTTCAAGAGCAGGAGAAGAGGCAAAACATAAGTTGGTGAATTCAGGACAGTGGCCAAGAAGTGTAATGTTTGACGACAAGCATTATACTTGTTGGGGGGAAAAATGATGAGACCAAAGTTGGTCTATGTTTTATGATATTTTATGTTCTGTTCCTAAAACATTCCTGAGACAATTGTGTGACTTTTAAAGTTCTTAAGTTTGCATATACTCCATAAGTACAGTTATATCTTTAAAAACATTTGGGTAGGGAATAGTATACACACTTTTCCAATATTATATATATACATAATGTAGTAGTTCATATAGTTGTTTTAATGTGTGTTTTAACATCTGGATGAAATTGATTAAGTTGAATATATGTGTATGCACCCAAAAATGGTCACCTAGACTTTGGGCCCCATTTATTTGATTTATCAACCCTGAATCATTTTGATCAATAATCAATATTTTCAACAATATCAATTTCTTGATCAAATCCTAATTTCGATCATATATTGGATTTTTATCCTTGGGCTAACCATTCATCCTAAGTCTTTATTTAATTAAAAAGAATATTTCCTCCCCTTTCAATTAAATAAAAAGCCCCATTTTCTTCTTATCCTAAGTTGCACAAATAAAACATTATTCCTATTTTATAAAAAGGAAAAGGCACTTTTGTCTCACATGAGGCTCAAAAGTCAACACTTCACTCTCATTGGAGGATACTTGTGCACATGGATTGCTCCTCTTTCAAGCTCCACCGCTAATTAAGTCCTTTTGCCTCTTAATCTCCATGGTCCATTTCACCTCATTTCTTATAAAAGGAGAGCTCTCTCCTTCATTTGCATATCCATATTTTATGCTATTGTTATGCTGCAGGTTTTGGAGCTCTCTTTGAAGACACTCAAGCTTTGAAGCCTTAACATTTTAGTTGCATTTCATAATAGTTTTTGCTTTCATAGTTACCTTCATGGCATCATAGATTAGATTTCCTTTCATGCAATAGACTAGATCTCACATAGCTTAATTAGGGGCTTGGAATCTATTTTTCATAGTGTAGTTTGCACTTCATTTGATAGATTAGTCTTGCACATTCATACTAGTTGCATTTGCATTTCATTTCCATTTAGATTCTTGGGGATATTGGCATTGTTTCCCTTGTCTTCACTTGAATCTCTCATTGTATGGTTGACTAGCAAGGTCACTTTCTTGTAGCTCTAGCTGAGAGCAAAACTCATTGTCCATTGCAACTCCATGCATAGAGAGCTATGAGCCGCTTTGTGAGGCCTCATTCTTGAGCAACATTGCATGTAATGGTTCATAGAAGTGCATATTTTAGTGTGTACATTTCTGGCGCCCACCGTGGGGCAGAGTAGATAGCTTTATCCTTTTATTTGATGCATTTTTCATCATTTTCGGATTAATTTTTGGAAAAATCTGCGTCTCTGGTTTTCTGTCTCAGATTATCGCGCGACACTTCTCAGAAATATCACGCGATATACTTCCTGTCTTGGCGCGATAGTTCACTCGGAAAGAGTATCGCACGCATATATTGACTTCTGTCGCCTGATATCGGGTGAAGTATCACCTGTCATCGTGCGAAGTATCGCTCGACTGAGAAGTATCGCCCGGATATAGGAAACTGTATTGCGCGATACTGTTGAAGTCTGAGAAATATCGCCTGATCTGACAGAGACTTGCGCTTTCACTTTTTTTTGTCCAAATTCGATTATTTTAGCTTGTTGTTTTGTTTTGCTTTGTTTAGATAGGTCTAACCTGCATCTTTTAGCTTGAATCCATCAGATTATTGCACATTTACATTTGGATTTTGATTTTGCTAACATTGTGGGTTTAACAAGTTGTGTTTGTAGGTGCTTTCCTTTGCTTGAAAATTGCTAAAAATGCATGTCAAAGAGGGCTACTAACAGTTTTTGCAGGGCTGCCCAAGCATAAAAAAAAAAAAAAAAAAATTATTTCTTGCTTGTTGTTATTTTCCTTTCATTTGTGGCATTTACTAATTGTATTAGGAATCTTAATACCTTGTGAAAGGAATCTTGAGGTGGTAGGAGAAGTATGCTCTTCACCTTTAGGTGAATCAGAAAATCTTGACCCATCTTAAGGTTTTGGAAGCAAGGGGGTAATTGATCTCTTTGTTTGGTGTGTTTGGGAGAGATTCTTGAGATAGGGGAGTATGCTCTTCACCCTTGTGGTGAATAAAAAACCTTGAACCTCAAGATTTGATCCATTTTTGTTTAGTTTAGGAATCCTTTAGCGGGCCTGCTCTTGAGCAATCAAGAGGAACGACTCAAGTGGGGACAACCTTGTCATCATTCTCCTTGGTGGCAAGTGATTCCAACTCACTATAATCTCAAGGCTATCAAGGACACCAAAAACCTTGATAGACATAACACTTGTCTTCGTTTGATGTGAGTAGCTCATGGGATTGCGACCATGATGAAAACATTGAACAAGAATGCTTAAGGTACTCTTGAGGCCGCGAGGTCCTAGTCCTTTATGAGGAGCAAGAGGGGTGTTGTGAATGGAAATCCTTATTAAGAACCATTAGATAGAAGCCACCCTCTTTTAGCCGCTTATCTTCTTAGTGCAAGGATTGATCCAAGTGGTTTACCCGGATCACCTTAAGATACTCACCATATGTGTCCCTTTGGTTGTGTCATTTTGACATTTCCATGACAAAGCCAACATCTCTTGTGGGTAACCACTTGGTGTGAGGCGAGGGGGCATCAAGTTGTGGGCTAAGTTGGTAAGTATTGAGCTTTGACTTTCTAGGATAGATTTGCTTGAAGTGTTTTCGATTGTGTGATACCAGTGTAAACGTTCTTACATACAAACAATCGGTAGCATTCATAGGGTGTTGTTTCAATTTTGATATCACAAGTGCTTGTCTTGGCAAGGTTGCTTTTGCCCTTGTTTCAAGTGTTTGAGACCATGTTTTGATCCCTTGCTGTTTGCAAACCTACCGAAATTCTGCTGATACCGTGACTGAAATCGAAAACATCAACCCTCAGACTGAAATTTTGACCAAACAGACCCAAAAAAATGCAAATTCCACACAATTCTGGTCAAGAGTTAAATAATTCTGCAACAGTATCGCGCCCTGTAAGGCGAAGTATCGTGCGATACTTCGCGCATGCTAGAAATATCGCCCCCCTTGAAGAGAAATATCGCGTGATAGTTCGCCCCTGACGGACTATCGCCCGACCTGCCTGGAGTATATCGCCCGCCAGTGTTAAGAAGTATCGCCTGTCATAGAGCGAAGTATCGCACGGGTATAGGTTTATCGCCCCAATAGCCTGGAGTATATCGCCTAGTTCATTTTTGTCGTGCTTAAATTTTGGGTCAGTTTCAGTTGTTGTCAATTAGGCTAGGTCTTAGAGCAGGTTTCTCACCCTGAGGTTTGAGATTTGTCTTGACTCCAAATCTCTGGTTCTTAGTTCTCCGGGATAGCATCATTTGATTTACAAAGTCACTTTGGAATAATTGTCAAGATAGAAAGCCATTCTTGGTGCCAAGGTTCAGCTTTAAAATTGTTAGCTATATTCTGGGAAAATTTTAGTTCTCTTATTGTCCAAGTCGCTTTTATTTCAATTATCTTTTCGCCTAGTCCAACCTCCTAATTCAAAAGTGCAAGGGTAGTCACCCTTTGATTTGAAGCACCTCTTTGACAGTGTTGGTAAAGCCCTCTTTTTTTTCTTTTTTCATTTCTCTTTGGACAATAGAGAACTTTGATTATCCTAGTTTGGTGTTGACACTTTGAAAGGTCACCTTATCATTGAGAATATCTCTCTTTCATGTCAGTTACGACAAGGTACCAAGTTAATCAAGGGAAGCGACCCCCTGTTGCCTTTAGCCAGTTACCACCTATCAAGACTCGTCGACAACCTAAGGGAAAAGGACCCCTTTTTGACCAATCTCCTAAGAGTGAATCCAAGGTTTGTTTCAATCCGGGAGCTAACCCTAGTGAAGTGAGCACCTCTTTCATACCACTTTCATCAAGTATGGACATGAGTTACACTTTCACCCGACAACAAAGAGAAGCCATGAATCAAACTCTCGAGGATATCTTTCAACGACACAGAAGAGAGTATGGTGGTTCTTCTCATGCCAGTCCACCCAGGTCACCTCCTAACAACGCGAGGTATTTTGATGCTCATCAACGAGCCGAAAGACAGCATAAGTCAGCTCACTCAGATTCAGGGTCACAATACGAAGACCAGAACAATGAATCTAGTGATCGCCATATCAACGCAGCTAATGCAATAAGGCATTCAAGACAAACCTCCCCACTTAAAGACACTTCTCGATATGCAAATACAAGATTGAGAAGCATTGAGAGAGAGAAGCAAGCCTACTTAGATGAACAGGCTGCTAAAAAGGAAAAATTCCAACAACTAGAGGAAGAGGAACGTGCATTGTTGGATATACAGAAAAGAGTCACCCAAGAAGAAGAAGATAGACTCTATGCACAACAACTCCAAAGTTGATTTAACGGAAGGGGAGCCAATAGTGGGATCAACTCGCCCCCATCTACCCCTTCCCCTAGCCCTCGAAGAAGATCAAAGACACCCTCACGATCCCCAAGTCCTAGAGGAAGAAGGACTTCAAGATATGACCATCATAGGAGACAGTCGTCTCATAGACATTCAAAGCAACCCTCCCAACGAGGACATCATGGCTCACAACATGGAGGCAGTTATGCTAAATTTGATCATATGGACTTCATGACTATGCAACAAGAACCATCCTTTCAAGCCTATGTGGAGCAATACGTGGAACAAAACAAAGACCAATTCTTGGAAAGTCTTATCAACAAAGGCGCTAAAGTTCCATATAACTTTGATGTTCACCAAAAAATCAAGAAACAGAATCCTTCAATTGATGAGGTGATCTTACAAATGCAAAAGGATATAGACAGAATGAAGGCTCCCAAGAGCACATTTCATTTGGACTCCATATGTCCTAACCCCATTGACAAAAGTGTGGTGATGGTAGAATTTTCTAAGAAAGTTGAATTCCCAACATATGACAAATATGATGGCACTGGTGACCCTCACGACCATGTTCGACAATTCTACATAATGAGCTTTTTCTTTCACCATGAAGACTCCTACTTGCTGAGATTATTCCCAAAGAGTTTAAAAGGTCAAGCCATGGAGTGGTTCACCAACCTTTCCCCTCCAGTAAAGACATTTAAAGAACTTGTCCAAAGATTTGTTCAGCATTTCGCTTACAACTTATCTAGGTCGGTCACAATGCTTGATTTGTGTAAACTTAAACAAAATCAAGGGGAATCTTTTGTCACCTTTTTACAACGATGGAGGCGATTGTGTTCGAAATACCCAAGGACAATCCCTGAAGAAGAGCGAATTGATATCATTGTGAACAATCTAATACCAGAACTCAAATATGAAGTCAAGAAAATCCCATTTAATTCCTTTGATACTATGGTAGAGGTGGCATGTCGCATTGAGGATGTCCTAAAAGAACAAGGAATTTTGGCTAAACCAACGAATAACAACAATAGCCAAACTAACAATACTAATGGTAACAAGGACAAAAAGAACTCTTATTGGAACAAAAACAAGCAAGTCATCAACGACGGAGTTGTTGATTCATCTCAAGTCAAAAATGAAGGAGTTCTTAACCTCTCTCATGCAGTTCAAGCTATGAAGTTGCAAACATCGTCAACGCAGCAAGACAAACCTAAGTATCAAAAGAGATCTAAAACGGAGAAAAGACAATTTACTAAATTGGGAGAATCCTATGCAGATGTTTTTAAGACATTAGTTGCTCATAATTTGGCACACCCACAGGATCCTACAAAACATCGAATACCAGATCCTTTACCTCATTGGTGGGATGCTAAGGCTTTTTGCGTTTTCCATAATGGGATTGGACACGACATAGAAAATTGTTTTAAACTCAAGCATCTTGTCCAAGACCTTATTGAGAAAGGACAATTACAAGTGGATGGGTTAACTACTAATGCAGACCATAAAGCTTTTAAAGAGCCCTTGCCTAAATATGAAAAAGGAGAGAATTCTAGCAGAAAGAATGGCAAGGCGGCTATTAACTATACATACACACATGCTGATAATGTGATTAACATGCTTGAAGTGGCTGACGATAATATCAACATGGTGAGAAAGAAAGATCCTTATGGACATAATGTGGACTCAATTCCTATGACTAATGAAAGACTCGCTGTGGTGATAAGAGGTCCTCACTCACAAGGAATGCCCCAGTCCCTCAATGCTATCACTAGGGGTCAGGCCCAAGCACCCATTATCATCAAAGGTCCTAGCACTAGCAAGTCTAAACAGCCCGTGTCCAAAGGTGCTCCTCCAAAATCTGTCGTTGGTCCTGATTCCAATTATAATCTTATTGACCAACTACAACGTACACCCACTCAGATATCCATTTTTGAGCTTTTAGAATTATCTCCTAAGCACAAGCGCGTCCTCGAGGATGCTTTGCGAGCGGCCAATGTCCCTAATAACTTAGATATCGACCAATTCCAAAACATGGTCAACCATTTGGCTAGCCCTCATTTCCTCACCTTCTCAGAAGAAGATGACAAATCCATTAGCCACCCACATAATTTGGCCTTACACATCGAGGTCATGATTCATAAAACCCGTGTTAGGCGTGTACTGATAGATGGGGGTGCAGGGCTCAATATTTGTACCCTGAGTTTGCTGCTAGCGCTAGGGTATTCCAAGAACATCATTGACACAAAGAAAAGAATCACAATCAAAGCATATGACGAAGCAGAAAGAAGTTCTAAGGGATTGGCTATTTTGCCTATTCGTATTGGTCCCGTAGAAAAAGACATATTATTCCAAATTGTTGATGTTGGACCTCTAGCCTACAACATTTTGCTAGGTAGGCCATGGATTCATGAAATGCAGGCAGTCCCATCGACATATCACCAGTGTGTTAAGTTTCCCCATAATGGTGTAGAAATTTGCATCCCTGGAGACAGTGCTCTATCAGTTAATAACATTTCTGCGAGATCACATGTACCTTTGAATAGAGAAGCTGACAGTCCTAGTAGTTCACTTGAACAATGCAAGCAGAAATTCAAGACCATGGACCTTGGGATGGGAGATTATAAGATTGATTCTTTTACAAAAATGCCAATCTCTCCTAGGTCTTATGGGAGACCCTCCCCAAATGTGAAGCCTTCGTCATCAGCAATGACATTATTTGGAAAATTTGTTGAGTCTTCAGTCCCCATTCAAGAAGAGAAAGAGGAAGTTGCTGTAAGGAACTGGATATATCGCGAGGAGAAATACAAACATAATGAGAATTTTGCTCCTTCACCTGAAACTTATGGGAAAGGGTATACACTGGTTAAAAATATGGGATATCCAGGATTTGGTCCCCTTAGTCATAGGCTGGATGCTAAAGCTGAGCCTCTTGATCATGCTCTTTTTGGACAAAAAAATAAGTCCACGGTCGGCTTAGGTTTTGAGAATAAGAAGAAGAAAGGTATCCCTGTCCCAGCTGCAACGGACAGTGACAGTGATGCAGATTATACGCCCGATCTCTCCAACCAACAAGATGTGTCTGATGATTGGGTGCCCTCAATGAATCTCCTTTGGGGAGATTCCACAGATTTGATGCTTAATAGTCCTACTATCCCAGCTGCGACGGATAGTGATTGTGTGACTTCTAGATCGATAAAGGAAAGTGTTACTGTCCTAGCTGCGACGGATAGTACCAATACTAGCACTAGAGAGGGGGAAACCCTTCCTAACCTTGGAGCTTCTACATCACGAGGCCTAAATGATGACTCAGAGATAGACTCCCATGAATATGAATTGGATTCTCTTTCAGACGCAACAATTGATCTAGACGTGGATATTATCCATGCCTATAGTACCCAACCCAACGCAACTAACGATCCTAGTGTCAGACTAGAGGATTGCCCTCCTCAAATCGCCTTAGTAGATGATGCTTTGTTTGATAGGATGAGCCCCAATTCAAGTATCTTAGGAGAAGACTTGATGAGCTCCGATTATATGGTCACCAGAGATGACACCTTTCGCATTAACAACATCGAACCTACCATTGACTTACCCCTTGTTCACTTTGACCTGATTGACTGGTCCCAGCGCCACCAAGAGCCCACATTCCTCACATTTCACAATGATTACGAAATTACTTGCTATCTGAATGCTCTCGAACCCGTGGCTTCTTCCACCAGTGAACCAACAACCAGCATGACAGAGCCTGATATTAAGTACCTCAGTCTCAAAACAAAAGAGAAAAAGAAAAATAGGCCTGATGGCGAAAACCACTTTGTGGCGGTATCAGAACCAAAAATAGTAAAAAGAAATGACGCATCCAAAGGTGAAAACCTCTTTGAGGCACCTAAGGATGGGGTACTTAATAACTTGCCGAGTTATTTCCAGGATAGATCATCAATATTGATTGAACCAACAAAGCCGGTCAATTTAAACACAGAAGAAAATCCTCAGATAGTCCATCTTGCCCAGTCTTTATCAGATGAAGAGACCAAGGCATATGTACAGTTTTTACAGAAAAAGAAAATTAATTTTGCATGGACCTACTCAGACATGCCAGGGCTTGACACGAATCTCATAATGCATCACTTATCTATAGCTCCAGGAGTCAAGCCAGTAAAACAAAGACTAAGAAAAATGCATCCACATATAGCTCTACTTGTCAAAGGAGAATTAGAAAAACTTTTGAGAGCTGGATTTATTAGAGCCATCGATTATGCAGAATGGATCTCAAACATAGTACCGGTCTCCAAACATGATGGGTCCATTCGTGTCTGCACAGATTTCAGAGATCTAAACAAGGCCTGCCCAAAAGACAATTTTCCACTTCCAAACATTGACATGATAGTGGACATGACGGCGGGCTATGATATATATTCCCTAATGGATGGTTTCTCGGGGTATAATCAAATCAAAATAGCTCCTGAAGACCAAGAGAAAATATCATTCACATGTGCCTGGGGAACCTACTGCTGGAATGTCATGCCATTCGGGTTAAAGAATGTAGGAGCAACCTACCAAAGAGCTATGACAACTATCTTTCATGATATGATGCACAAAAATATGGAAGATTATGTGGATGATACCCTGGCAAAATCAAGAAAAAGGGACACACACCTCAATGATCTGGAAGTAATTCTAGATCATATGGAACAATTTCAACTCAGATTGAATCCAAAGAAGTGCGCATTTGGCGTCACCTCAGGCAAACTTTTAGGATTCATAATATCAGCAAAAGGTATCGAGGTTGATTCCGAAAAGGTCCAAGCAATCCTAGATATGCCACCTCCTCGAAATATCAGCCAAATGAGAAGTCTTCAGGGACGTCTTCAATCAATTAGGAGGTTTATTTCTCAGCTTGCAGATAGAGCGCAACCCTTCAACAAGACATTGCATAAGGGTGCTTCTTGTGTTTGGAACGAGGATTGCCAAAAGAGCCTAGATCAGATCAAACAATACTTGGCTAATCCTCCGATCTTAATGCCTCCTATTCCAGGGAAACCATTGATCCTATATATCTCAGCTACAGACACTTCCCTGGGGGCATTATTGGCTCAAATAGATGATACTGGGAAAGAACGGGCCATCTACTATATCAGCCGTACTCTAGTCTCTTATGAGATCAATTACAATAATATTGAGAAGTCTTGTCTCGCGGTGGTGTTTGCTTCTCAAAAGTTGTGCCACTACATGCTTGCTCATACCATACACTTGGTTGCCAAAATCGATCCCCTTAAATACTTGCTTGGTAAGGCTGCCCTGACGGGTAGACTTGCTAAATGGATGATGGTCCTCACTGAATTTGACATAGAGTACGTTGAAAGGAAGGCAATAAAAGGGAAAGCTATTGCTGACCAATTAGCTGATTTTCCAATCCAGGATAGTATGCCAGTCCAAGTGGAATTTCCAGATGAACACATCTTATATACCACTACTCACACTTGGACAATGTTCTTTGATGGCTCCCGCATGCAAAATGGATCAGGTGCTGGAGTGTTATTTGTTTCTCCACATGGGTACAACATTCCGAAGTCTTACAAATTATTATTCCCATGTACCAATAATATTGCAGAATATGAAGCCTTAACTAATGGCTTGAGAATGGCTATAGAATGGAATATCACAGAGTTACATGTCTTTGGGGATTCCCAGTTAATCATCAACCAAGTCAATGAAGAGTATCAAACCAAGGATGACAAATTGATACCCTATAAAAAGATGGTTGATTCTTTGAGACGCTATTTCACCTTTGTGACGTTCCAACAAATCCCTAGGACAGAGAACAAAGCTGCAGATGCCATGGCTACATTAGCTTCACTTCTTCAGTTGGAGACACATGAATCCAAATTTGAATTCCTGGTGGAAGAGCTACACCATCCCATCTTTGACTCATCTGAAAGCCGTGTCATTTGTGCCATTATCACACACGAGTCTTCCCGATATGGTGCAATCTATTCATATCTTCATGATAGCATCATCCCTGACACATTCACCCGCTCTGAACGTCGAAACCTCATCCGTAACGCCTCTCGCCACACCCTCATCTCTGGCGACTTGTATAGGAGGGGTTTAGATGGGACACTCCTTAGGTGCTTGGAAAAGGAGGAATCCAACCAAGCGTTAGCTGACATCCACGAGGGCATTTGTGGTGGGCATTCTAATGGTCTTGCCATGGCCCGAAGGTTTCTTAGGGCGGGATATTATTGGCCCACAATGCAGATGGACGCAGTCACCTTTGCTAAGTCATGTGAAAAATGTCAGAAACACGGCAACCTGATTCATGCTCCGGGTAGGGAGCTGATTCCTTCTGTTTCTCATTGGCCATTTCAGCGCTGGGCCTTTGATCTGGTTGGACAGATTCATCCCAACTCATCAGGTGGACACAAGTTCATTATTACTGCCACTGACTACTTCACAAAATGGGTGGAAGCTGTACCACTTTCTGTTGCTTCAGGAAGGACCATTTCTTTGTTCATCTTGAATCATATCATTTGCCGATTTGGAGTGCCTTCTGAGATCATTACTGACAATGGAGGTCAATTTAAGAATAAGGACCTAAAGCACCTATGCAAAAAGTTTAAAATCAAGAAACATTGGTCCTCTATCTACTTTCCACAGGGAAACAGACAGGCAGAAGCTTCTAACAAAACCATTCTTAAGATTCTTCATAGAACAGTACACAAGAATGGTAGGGATTGGCACTTACAAATCAATCCAGCACTATGGGCTTACTGAACAAGCATTCACACACCTACAGGAGCCACTCTTTTCTCTCTCACCTATGGCACTGAAGCAATATTGCCTTTAGAAGTCGAGATACCATCCCTTCGAGTCTCACTCAAAGGTTTGATTACAGATGAGGATTACCGCGCCATGAGGTTGCAGGAACTAGAACTTCTAGATGAGAAGCGTAAGGCTTCCTTTGATCATATGAGAGTGTATCAGAAGCGTATGTCCAAGGCATTCAACAAGAAAGTTCACCCTAGAGAATTTCAAATAGGTGATCTTGTTTTACGAGAAAACCCTAAGAACCAACAAAACAGAGAGCAAAAGGGCAAGTTTGAACCTAACTGGCTTGGACCATATGTCATCACAGCTGCTTTTGGTACTGGTGCGTATTTACTGTCAGATCCTGATGGAGAACAGCTCCTTGATCCCATCAACATTGTGCACCTTAAGAAGTTCTATCCTTGATGCCCGTTCTGTCTGGGGGCATCCTTTGTATATATCTTATTGATCCTGAAAAAATACCAAAAAAAAAATTCATATATGATGCTGAAAAAATCCTACAAAGCATAAAAAGTCCTGAAAAAATACAAAAAAATCAAAATATTTAAAAAAACAAAAATAAAAAATAAAAAAAAATCCAAGTGGTGAAAACCTGGAAACAGGCGCTACTTGAGGCCTTTGCACCCCTATTTGTTAGCATGCATCCTCGACACTTAGCCACTTTCCATCATGCCTTGACCTTATTTGGCCTAGTCTGGAATTGGTCTTTGTCTTTGTCTAGGGGGCATAACTGTTCGCATAGGTCCTTTTGGTGCGTTTGTCTCTTGGGGCATTTCACAACAGGTGTTTTTCAACACCACCCCAAACAGTGTTTTTCAACACTACCCTTGCGTCGAGTGTTTCTTAACACTTATCAGGTGTCTTACCCAATAGTCCACAGTATGATGCGATATTTCTCATTAGCAGATATGATACTCAGAGTTTGACTCTATGACCAACACACACGCACTTAAAAAATCAACTCGCTGGCGATATGATGACTTTATTTTTCTTTGTGTGCTGTCTATGAGGATTTCTTTGATGAGTGGTCTCTCCCTGGGAAGTTTTCAATGATGCCTAGCTAGAAGACTGAGGGTATGAGAACATGTTTTCTTTCTTTATCTTCTTGTGGGTATATTTTGTTGGTCCTAATTGTCATGAGCATTTATGCTAGTCTTACTTGACACTATGGATTAACAAGGTATTATCCTTGACTGTTTTGCGAGTGCATGCTTTTAGTTATCCTGACTTTCATGTGTCTTGATACAAGCATAATCTCGCCATAAAAAATTTAGGTAATCTCACTGCATTAGTCATCTGGACCTATATGTCTTTGATGCCTAGGAGAGATTCCCACATCTCTATCTGATAAAGATCATATTCATATCCACATAGTTATGCTAGTGTGCATTGTATGATCTTACAACGCTACCAATAACGCTCAATGATGATAATTAGATGTCTATAAGCGTTGTGACCTTGCAAGTCAACCACTTTTTCATAATAGCTTGCATTTTTAGGGTCATGTTAGCCTAGTCTTGCATTTTGCATATGGAAAGAGCTCTCCTTTTCATCCTACGTGGACCTATCGGTCAACTGCGCTCACCTTCTCTTCTTCTTGATCATGTCTTTCGCTCCTTGTCTTTTTCATCTCGAACCTGTTCCTGTTCATCACAAGGGGTTAATCACATCATCATATCTATATCAAAAAACTGTCATAAGTCTATATCATACATATGAGAATTAAACATACATCTATGAGAGAGAACATACATAAGCACATACATAAGCATTTTGAGCAAAATGACAAGACAATATACATAAACTGATACATCCATCACAAGTGAGACAAATACACATGATACACCGAACATCCAGTAATCTCATAAATCAATAAATGTCATGATATACAATATGAGATCCTAAAATCTGGATCAAAAGTCTCAAAATATGTTCAAACATCTAACACCTAACCCTAAGACTCGCTACCACCCTCGTGAGGAACTCGTGGTGGTGGAGGAGGCATGGCTCTCCTATCGAGTACCACATCTGATACCCCTGCCCGCTGAGAGTATGATGGTGCTCTCTCACCCGCTGGGACAGCCTGCAGATATAACCCGTGATAATAAGCAGCTCTCGCTGACTCTCGCCGGAGCTCCAGTGCCTCGGCCTGTGCCATCGCCTCACGGCGTGCTATCTCTGCTCTAAGATCAGCTATCTGCTGATCCCGCTCTGCCCTCAGATCCAGGAGCTGCTGATCTCTCACGGCTATAGTAGTCCGCAGCTGCTGTATCTCTGCCTCCTGAGCCTGTATCTGGGCTCTCAGGTCCTCTCCCCCCGCAGGCTGCTCCTGCTGTACCTCTGCCTACCGGCAAGCTGGTCTCGCCTCCTCCTCAGGTGTGGTCGATCTCTGTCCCCGTGACCATTTCCGGCCACCTGATCTCGACCCCTCTCCTCTCTCCATACTCCTCCCTCTCCCCCTCCTGCCATCTCCTCCCTCCTCTCCTCCCTCCCCTCCGTCCCCTCCGTATCCTCCCGGCGCTGGCACCTGTGCATCTGGTAATGTGAATCGAGGGAATGGTACCCTCCACCGCTCTGCTCTGTAGGCTCCATCAGCCCCTGCGTCTGCCACATCTAGGAAATAATCCCAAGGCTCGCCCCTGATAGCTGCTGTCTCTGCGACAGCCTGCTGATAATCTAACATGGGTAGCCACCCATGTCCCTCCTCATCCCTGGCTCTGGCATAAGTGGTAGTCTCTGTCGAGACTCGCTGCTGCCTCCCAAATTACCGCCACACCCGACTGATGCAAAATCTCTCTATGATCTTTGCATATCGACCTACTAGTGGCCGACTGCACAGCATATAGCTCAACTCATCTGCGGCATCCCCCCAAACCTCAACCTCCCTGTACGGCCTCCATGTGAATGAGGTTATCTCATCCAGAATCTGTATGTAGTACGTCACATCCCCAGAATGGGCATGTGATATAAACTCGATGTACCTGTAAATGAAGGGGTACCTCCTCTCCCTCGGCTGAACCCTGGGGCGCACCACAATAATGTGCTCCCATGCCCATACCTGTGCCAGGATGGCACCACATGCCCATGTCCAACCGTCCCTATAGACGATCTCGTGCAGCTCATGATACATCTCTGCTAGGATCGCAGGCCCCCATGCCATCCGTCGGGGCCTGCCTACCAAGTCTACCAGTAACCTGCCCCATCCGAGCGAGAATCCCTTCTGACTATGATCAGTCATCAGGATCTGTGAAATGATAGATGCCACAATACATGGCACCGGATAATCTCTGCCAAAGTCATCAAGCAGTCGCTCCCAGCTGACATGCCTGTCCAGGATAGTCACATCCTGAAACATCTCCTGAATCAACCGACGCCCCTCAGTGACATCCTGATCATAGTATACCTGTGACAACACATAAATCATGTTAGTTTTCATCTTTTGGAAACATTACATTTTACATGACTATCTTAAAAACATGATTATACTTACAGGCTCTCCGTGGCATGGAACTCGGAGGATCCTATAGACATCCTCCAGTGTGATGGATGCCTCGCCTGTAGGAAGATGGAAGGTGTTGTGCTCGTTGTGCCATCTCTCGGCCAGCGCAGTCAACAACCCATGATCTGCTCGGATATACGGATACCGCAACAGATACCGAAATCCCATCGCCCTGAGGTCGGCATTGCCCGGATCATCCAAATCTCGGACACACCGTAATCCTGTCACCTTCGGTGCTCTGATGATGAGCGCCGGAAAAACCTCCTGCAAGCCAAAACCAAGCCCGTTGTTAGCACATATTATGATGGATGTCCAAAAACTCAGTATAAAACATCTTAAAAATGTAAAATTGTCTAGACCCATGTCATTTTTGCTCAGAAATGCGTTAAATATCAAATTTTTCAATTGGGCGATATTCTTTTTTGGAGAAGTATCGTGCGATACTTCTCCCTATAGTAGGGTGATAAACCTTGCACCGTGCGATACTTCGCCCAGTATCATGCGATACTTCGCCCAGTATCGTGCGATACTGGTGTCTAAGGTAGTGCGATACTTTTGGGGCACGCGAAGTATCGCGCGATACTTCTCCCCAAAGCGCGCGATACTTCTAAAGTATCGCGCGATATTTCGCCCAAAACAAAATTTTGAAATTTAAAATTTGAAAAAAACGTGCTAAAAAAATTATTAAATGCTAGAAATGACCAAAAAGCTTGAGTTTTTCGAAAACATACCGGGGCAGGATAGTGTGGTGGCCGGTTGTGCAACCGGGCGCGCTCGAATCGATGCCTGTGGATGGGAACTCCTGCTTGCTGGGCCATTTTCTCTCTCTAAAGCTCTGAAAATTCTCAAATCACTAAAAGATAAATAATTTTTGAAAATGACATTTTGACCCCTTTTATAGCATTTTGACTTTTTGACCTAATTTTCAAAACACCTCAGAATTGCGCGAAAATTGCACCCCTAGCTAATTTCGACGTCTTGGATCCATTTTCGGACTCGAAATCGAAATCTGAGGTCATCTTCATAGTCAAAATCGCATTTCAAAATCTTCCCCCCTTCTGCGCAGTTGGCTAATCTTTTGAGGCCTAATCTTTTAATCTTTGTTGGGGCATCGTCATCTTTACATGTCTTCCAAACTTCTAGTCTTTCATTCCTATTCATTCCACTTCCACATTTCTCACGTTGACTGCATCTTTCCAGTCAGGCTGGGGCATGTTCTATTGCCTAATGGTTAACCTATTTGACCCTTACATTCGATTATGATTTGATCAACCTTATCAATTTTCTGTCTCTCCTCTACTTGATTTTGATTTCGATTCCGAGGGGGCAGTATTTGTGGGATTCTCATCCCCAATTGCTTGATTTTCCTGATTCAGACATCTTTTGTGAGCTTTCGCTCAAATTTGAGATTCTTATCTCTTACTTTGAATGTGATCCCGAACCGACCTCATGTTCAAAGGCCTTTGTCTATGTTTGTCCGAATGTGATCCCGAATCGACCTCACATCTGAGTTGTTTTGTGATCCCAAATCGATCTCACATTTCGACTTCATTCTTTGACTACATGTGTTCCCAAATCGATCACACATTAGTCAAAGAGGGGCAAATGTATGCACCCAAAAATGGTCGCCTAGACTTTGGGCCCCATTTATTTGATTTATCAACCCTGAATCATTTTGATCAATAATCAATATTTTCAACAATATCAATTTCTTGATCAAATCCTAATTTCGATCATATATTGGATTTTTATCCTTGGGCTAACCATTCATCCTAAGTCTTTATTTAATTAAAAGGAATATTTCCTCCCCTTTCAATTAAATAAAAAGCCCCATTTTCTTCTTATCCTAAGTTGCACAAATAAAATATTATTCCTATTTTATAAAAAGGAAAAGGCACTTTTGTTTCACATGAGGCTCAAAAGTCAACACTTCACTCTCATTGGAGGATACTTGTGCACATGGATTGCTCCTCTTTCAAGCTCCACCGTTGATTAAGTCCTTTTGCCTCTTAATCTCCATGGTCCATTTCACCTCATTTCTTATAAAAGGAGAGCTCTCTCCTTCATTTGCATATCCATATTTTATGCTATTGTTATGCTGCAGGTTTTGGAGCTCTCTTTGAAGACACTCAAGCTTTGAAGCCTTGACATTTTAGTTGCATTTCATAATAGTTTTTCCTTTCATAGTTACCTTCATGGCATCATAGATTAGATTTCCTTTCATGCAATAGACTAGATCTCACATAGCTTAATTAGGGGCTTGGAATCTATTTTTCATAGTGTAGTTTGCACTTCATTTGATAGATTAGTCTTGCACATTCATACTAGTTGCATTTGCATTTCATTTCCATTTAGATTCTTGGGGATATTGGCATTGTTGCCCTTGTCTTCACTTGAATCTCTCATTGTATGGTTGACTAACAAGGTCACTTTCTTGTAGCTCTAGCTGAGAGAAAAACTCATAGTCCCTTGCAACTCCATGCATAGAGAGCTATGAGCCACTTTGTGAGGCCTCATTCTTGAGCAACCTTGCATGTAATGGTTCATAGAAGTGCATATTTTAGTGTGTACAATATGAACATGCATGCCTATGCTACTAACCTGCCAGGAATGAAGGAGCAGTTGGAGAACGAGTCAGTTACATCAATGAAGGAGCAGCTGGAGAATGAGTTAGTTACATCAATGAAGGAGCGGAGATGTCTTAGTCACAATCGTAAGATCCATCAAGACAGCCGCAGGATAACTTGCAGAATTAAAGGAATGAACAAATACTTCAGGGAATATAGGGGAGCACGATCATCCTAGATCTCCTCCACTATTAATGTTTTGTTAAGATGGTTGTTAATATTTATGATCTTTTGTTATTGATTGATGTGTTCTCCTTCTTTCATGGGTGAATCAGTCAAAGTATATCTGAATGATTTAAATGTAATCCTCTATATATATGGAGATGATCGATGGAAATCTAGTTAGACAAAATAATGATGTTACTGTTATATTGAAGCAAGTTGTTCTTCAAGTTTATGTTTTGATTGTAATCCATGTTTCTGAGTATATGAAATGAAGGAATGATTTGAGTTATCTTCTGTGTTTGTAGTTAGACGAAACCAACCAAGGGGGGCCCACTTGGAAGGTGGAGTAGATTAGAATAGGAAGGAGTAGTTTAATTACTTTTAGCATTAAAAGTAGTTTTCACTATTTGTTCCTGCAGCATCGTATCTATGTTAGTTCTTGCAGCATATGCAAAGTTAGTCATAGTTCATGCATTATAATGGCAGAATGAGTTAGAGTTAGATTTATGGTTGACTACACTAGTTTACTTGTTTAGCTGTGTGTTTTACCTTCCTGTAGCAATAGGTTAGTTCTTTAAATGCATGTTCCTTTCCTATAGCAGCTTAAGTAAGATGGCTCTATGTGTAGTGCACAAACTGTGCTGTCCCATTTCAAGTATACGTCCCTGGGTTGACATTCTAAATGCACTTTGTGATAGGAAAAATAATACCTAGTTTGAATATATTATTCCTAGGGAAGGCTTTGGCGTAGTTATTATTACCTATTATGAGGTTGTTCAGCATCCATGGTGGAATGAAAAGTAGAAGAAAAAATCTAAAATTTTCCTCAAAGCTTAGGAAGAATCAGGTAGATACACTCAATGTCTTTCTTGTTCTTGTCACAACCTTGTAAAATAGATCTTATGGATTTGAAGTTCATCAAAAAATCCTCAATCGAGGGGAAGGAATCAAGTACCAAGAAAGTCAACTCTGCCTCAATTTGAAGTGCCTTGAACTCATTAACGATGCCAAAGAGATCCTGAAACTTTGTCCACATGGCCTGAGGAGTAAGACAACCATCAAGATGAAAAAGAAGATTGTCTGAAACATGTAATGACAATACACCCATAGCCTCATCCATTTTGTTCATGTGTTGCATGATCTCACAAGGGTGAGTCAACTGAGGTTGCACCTCATCCATAAAGGATCATAACCCTCGTGACCTAAGAAGCCTCATCATATGACCAAGAACGTGGGGATCCCTCCCCCAAAACCAAAGAAAAATTAAAAAAAGTAGAGTGCTTTAATATTTTATTTTATTTTATTTTTTATATATATTTTTTGTCTCGATCTGTGTGTCAAGAGAGGGCTATATGACCCTAAATAAAAAATTGCTCCAGAAGTCAACTTTGTCCAAAATGGACAAATTTTATATGGAGATAAGGGTTTTTGGATGCTCTTAGCTCAACGATGAGATCTATTTGAGCCCAAAATGTCCAGAAAAAATTTACCCCCATATCCAAAAAAAATCCTCTAAAAAATTGAAACACTCAAAGCTCCAAAAATTCAAAAATCAAGAACAAGAACAACAAAATCTGAGCTCTGATACCATAAATTTTTTTATAAATCCAACTCTTCACAACCCAGAACATCTGCATGCAAAAAACCTGTCAGAAGAGAAGAATGGAAGCAAACAACAATAGCTCTCAAAGAGAAAATTTCATTAGAGAGGATGAATTAGTAAATACAATTACAATCCTTATAAAAGGAGATTGTGCAACCCTAAAAGATGAGAAACCCTAAAGGGAAAATGTATTTAATAATTATAATAATTATTAAATACTTGCAATGCATAACTATGTGAATCTTAAGAAAGGAATAAAAGGTGACTTAATTAAAATAATTAAGTGAAATACCTCTTACTCTAACACTTTCATGTGTTAAGCAGTATGACTCTACAAAAGGAAAGATACCCAAGTGATCAAGTACCTTGCAAACTTGGTCCAAATTTAGTAAAACATGATCGATCAAAGACTATGCCATTTTATGAGGGAACCTAGAAAATTGATTTGGAAGAACATATAAGTTTTAGAAAAAGTCTTCTTCAATGTGAAAAATTCATTGGCACACATTGTTAATTTATTCAACTCTCAATTTAGTTCTAAAGTACATGATGAATGTCTTATCAAGTTATCATATGAATATTGAAATATTCCTTTATTTTTTAGATTTTTCTTACTTTTTTATAGTCATCCGGTTTGCCATCCCTTGTCGTCCTCTAAAATGGCCTCAAAAAAATCCATCCCTGAAACAAATCTCCCCATCCCGTATCATTTCCATCTTAGAAACTTGGTGTAACATAGAAAAAATAATTTTTTTGGCTATAGGTCCGTTCTAAAATATCTGATGTATCATGTTTGATTCTTCTTGTTTCCAATAACATAGGCTAAAGATACATATGTGATAGGACGATGTTTGATGTTGTATTTCTAGTTTTCTAATAGGTGCCACAAACCATAGTAGCAAAAATCTTTTAGAATTTTTTTATAGCATTTTTAACCAAGCAACAAAAGTCCTCCAACACAGGGACATCAATGGTGTCCCCTAACTATCCTAGAGATGATTGGCCATCCCCACATAAAAAAACTAAATGTTTTTAATTGTTATATGTTTTTTTCATTTCTATTTTAATATTTTTTTATAACAACAGTCATGTCAATGAATTTGAGATGTTTATTGTATTTTCTATTGAAATAAACTTAGTTACCGATGTGGGCATCATGGGGCTAGATCTGGATGCGAATGCGCTCGGATGTGGATCCGGGGTCGGGTGCCCTGTGGATGCCCCCCGGAAGCGCATCTTGGGCACTCGAATGCCTGAGGATGTGTCAATGGGTGCCTGGGATGCACTTTCGAGTGGCATCCACAGGGCACTCGGACGCATTTGCGGGCCCAACGTCCATTTAGACATTTAAAAAAAAATAAAAATCTTAAAAAACAATGTAACATGTGCAATATAACTTTTTTAATTCCTTATTTTGCTCCTAAACCCTAAAATGGCCCTAAAAGAAGCCATTCAATCCTTTTGCATCTCATTTCGTTTACAGCTAGGCTCTCTTCTCATTTGGTCTCTATTTTGGCATTTTGAAGGCAAGGTGATTATTTTTGAAGAGGATCGTTCATACGGTGAGAGATAGCTTACACAAAGGAGTTTTAAGCATCTAAGGTAAGCATTGGATCCCATTCTTGAGTCCTTTAATAAACTTTTTTGAGATTTTGATGAGTTTTTTCAAGTTTGGGAAGAAACTTTTCAATATTTTTTTTCATTTTTTTATTTTTTAAAGAAATAAAGAAACAAGTTTAGCTATCTATTTCAGTATTTTTGTATCATTTTTTTCCATGTGTATGCTTGATATTCATAGTTTTAAAAAAAAATTAATTTAAATTAATTTAATTTCTTATTATAGCAAGAAATTATATTGTATTGTGAAAGAATGGCCGCCACCAATAGTCAAAGTTCAGTGGGAGGGCAAGGAGCCGATAGTTTCAAAATTGATGTAGGATCTCCTTTATGGAGACATACCACAAGAGTATCACAAGTTTCAGGAGGTGGCTCATATGTTTGAAAGTATAATTATTGTAAAAGTAACAAAGACAAACCATTGAATAGGTCATACTCTTGGGTCAAACTTTATTTTATGGGCCCTGTTGACCAAGGAATGACATTGTGAAAGGCACTGATGGGAAGGGGTTGTCTAATGTAGAAATAGCTTCATTTGTAAAAGAACAAGTTGTTGATAAACTGGTTAAAAGATCCTCCAAGCATCCATTCTTGCAAGTACTTGTACTAGAAAAGGAAGAGGAAGAAGTAGAAAATATTGCCCGCAAAAGTGGTCCATTGGACACCGCATTTAAAATGGAGGCAAGAGAGTTTGTTGATCAATCCATTGCACATTGTCTCTATGCCAATACTCTTCCTTTCAACTTGGTGAGATCACCATATTGGAAGGAAATAGTGGCAGACATCAACAAAGCATCGACTGATTACACAAGTCTTGGGTATGAAAATGTGTGTACCACTCTATTGCAAAAAGAGAAGAATTGTGTAGAGAGAGTTATTCAACCAATTAGAAAATCTTGGAAAGCTTCAGGTGTTTCTATTGTTTCTGATGGATGGAAATATACAAAAAACCAACCATTAATTAATGTGATTGCAGTGTCCCCCAAAGGGGCAATGTTTTTTAAGGTAGTTGATTACGAAGGGGAAATGAAAAATTCACATTTCATTTTCAGAATTCTCATTGAGGCCATAGAGATGGTGGGTAGTGAGAATGTGGTCCAAGTAATTACAGACAATGCCAAAAATTATAGGGGAGCAGGTCCTTTGATTGAGGGTCGGTATGAGTATATTTTTTGGACACCTTGCATCGTACACTCCCTAAACTAGGTCATGCAACAAATTGTCACTAAAATAGATTGGGTGAAGAAAATTTACCAAGATGGGGAGGAGATAGAGATGTTTGTGATGAACCATGACATGTCACAATCGATATTCAAATCATTCTCCAAATTGGAGTCGTTGAAGGTAAATTGTAATTACTTATTTTATCTGAATAAATTTTATGTCATGTTCAATTATCAAATTGTATATAACTTTGATTAATATTTATTGACATATTGTTATTAACTTGCTTAGGTGGCTGAAACTCAATTTGTGTCTCATATTATTGTTATGAGACAACTTGTCAAGGTGCAAGGGGCATTAAGCCAAATGGTTATTTCTATCCAGTGGGGTATATGGAAGACTTCGAATTTAGAGAGGGCCCAGAAGGTCAAGGCATTGATCTTGGATGACAATTGGTGGGTTCGTGTGCAATTTGTATTAGATTTCACGAACCCTATCATGACTATGCTTCGCTTTGCTAATACAGATCAGCCTTGCTTGGGGGATGTCTATGATGGCATAGACACAATGGTTGAGAAGGTAAAACTTTCCATGCAAAAACATGAGAAAGACCCCACACAATGTGAAGCCTTATCCAATCAACTAAAAACAATCATTCTTCATCATTGAGAAAATATGACTACCCCATCGCACCTCCTTGCATATGCCTTATCTCCAAGGTATTGTAGCGATGACATACTTGCTATGCCAAATAGAGTAGCACCATATGCAAATGAAGAAGTTGCTAATGGGTGCTACAAAGCTTTTGCAAGACTCTTCATAAATGATGACATGCACAAAAAAGTTAGGCTAGAATTTGGCTTATTTGCTTTGGGAGCAAAACGTAGTCCAATTGTAATAAAGGACCAAAATGACGTCAACATGGGAGTTGTCACATGGTGGTACCTCTATGATCAACCATTTAAGAATCTACAACCTCTTGCAATCAAGATCCTCTCACAAGTTTTTTTTGTTTTTTGTTTACCACTTGTATTCTACAATTCTTTAATTTGTTTTTTTATTTTTATGTTTTACTCTAATTTTGTGAACATTGTCGAGGTTACAAGTTCTTCTGTTGTTGAACAAATTTGGAGTACATACTCCTTTATCCACTTAGTGAAGCGTAACCGGTTGGGCTCAAAAAAAGTTGAAGACTTGGTTTACATTCATACCAACTTGCATCTTTTGTCATGTAAGTAGGATCAGTACAAGGAAGGGGCAGCCAAGCTTTGGGATGTAGAACTTGATTGTGGGAACTTGGATGCAACGATTCAAGATCTTACTACAATCATGGATGATGATGGTGATAACATCATGACACATGGTTCATCTAGCACAAGTGGAGCCATTCTTGGTTCAAATGATCTTGAACTTGCAACAGTTGGAGGAGTTGGAGATGATGAGGATTTTTTTGCGAATCCATATGATTCTGATTTGGATTGATGAACATTGAATCATGAACTATATTTTGATTTTGTAATTGTAATAATTTTCTGATTTGCATTGGAATCGTGAACATAGACATATATGATATGGCTTATTAGTTATTTCAATTTGAATATTTGTGAACTATCAGATATCTTGATCAATGGTGAAGTATCATACTATCAAATGATTTAATTTTGTATATTTCTCGCATCCGCATCTAAATCGGCAACTAAGGAAATAAACATTGGAAACCAACATTCCTCACATCAGTTTTGTAGTCTTTGAAGGGCTTGCTCGACAATTTGATCATTTCACATGCAAAACAACATGTTCACATATCCTAGGGCTTCAAATATATAATTTCATTTTCCAACGATGGATACTCCCAACAATTTTGGTGATAGAATATTTTAAAATCAAACATTGGTCCAAGACATGTAAAATGCAAGAATTAGAATTGGAGAAGATTAAAAAAAAACATGATTAAAATAGCAAATAGTTATCAAATAGTAGCCTCGTGAAGCAGCCTTATTCCGTGTCCCCATTTAACTCGAGAGTCCTTTCATGTGTCAAGTACCTTGCAAACCTTATCCAAATTTACTAAAACATGATCGATCAAAGTCTATGCCATTTTATGAGGGGACCTAGAAAATTGATCTGGAAGGACATATAAGTTTTAGAAGAAGTCTTCTTCAATGTCAAAAATTCATTGGGCGCACATTGTTAATTTATTCAACTATCAATTCAGTTCTAAAGTACATGATGAATGTCTTATTAAGTTATCATATAATTATTTGAAATATTCTTTTGTTTTTTAGATTTTCCCTACATTTTTACAATCATCCATTTCGCCATCCCCTACCGTCCTCTAAAATGGCCTAAACAAATCCATGCACGAAACACATCTCGCCATCTCGTATCATTTCCATCTTGGCAACTTGGTATAACATTGAAAAAATATACTTTTGGCCAAAGGTCACTTCTAGAATATCTAATGCATCATGCCCGATTCTTCTTGTTTCTAGTAACATAGGCTAAAGATACATATGCGATAGGACAATGTTTGGTACTGTATTTCCAGTTTTCTAATAGGTATCACAAACAATAGCAGCAAAAATCTGTTAGGGAAAAAAAACAAAGAATAAGACTTTTCAAAAAAATGTGATTTAATCAAAAGAAAAATCTGGATTTCTTTAAAAAACATAAAAAAAATTAACAAAAATAGAAAAATCAGGATATTTTTAAAAAGTATAAAAAATGCAACAAAAAATAGAAAAATCTGTTGTTCATGAATTTTAAGACATTTCATTAACATAGAGATATAAAGAGCAGATAAAATTGAAACTTTAGCATATGAATTGTAGAATATAGATTTCTGTCATTTATGTTTATATTACTAATTGCATCGCTAACTAGATGGAAGAGTTAAGCAATGCTAGCAATCACCCTCTTGATGGCAATTAATGGATGGTAAGCATTTACCAAGAGCAGTTACTCTATCTGTTAAGAAAATTGAACAGGGAAAATTTATAGGTAAGTGAATCGCGCTTCTAAGAGATTTATGCATAGAATTAAACAAAGGAACCTTCATTACAATCAACTTTTCAACTTTTGTTTGAGTCCACCTGCATGGCACGCAAAGAATTTGAACTTCCAGAAATGAAGTCTTTCTCTTGTGTAGCTAACAATAGAGGCTAATGTCAGTTTTGTGATGCATCTTCTCACGTACAAGAAGTTATTTGTGGTATTCTTGACGTGCCTGAAATTCATAGAAAAGGGACAACTGTTCTTTTGTATTCACATGGCCTGGTTTAGAAATGTAATTGCAGGTTTTAAGTTTGTTGACATTTTGGTAATCATCAAATGGTTTCAGTTCACCGTTGTTTACAGCTTGGAATACCAGCAGATTACATCACATCCCTTACAATAAAAGTAGATGTCCTGGAACTTTGGTGAATTATGGCCATAATGAAAACTGGCCACAAAAGTATACATTAGATCCTTAAAGAAAATGGTCTTTTGTGTATGGGGCGGTGCAGATACTTTTTCCTAACCTTTAAGTTCAAATATAAATAAATTAAAGGTCAATTTCTATTCATTTGTTGACATGATTTACCGCAAACGTTGGTGGTTCATTCTTCAATCTTCAGTTTAGTTATTTTATTGGGTACATTTTATTCTTGCCTGTTTTTTTGCAGGTGACATATTGTTGTTAATTGATAACCTTTATGTTTTTTTGTTTCTGTTTATACTAGTGTAGCTTTACAAATATTGGTGAAAAAGGATAAAAATAACTTAAGTTTTTATACTTGACATTGTTAGGAACTGGTGAATGTCACAGTAAATTAGCACATTGATGTTAACTTACAAATAATACTAAATGTAAGCTAGATAAATTAACATTACAACTGTTAGTACTACTAACAAATGTTTTTACGTTTAGATAAAAATGACTTTTAAGCTTTTATACTTGATATTGTTAGAAATTGGTGAATGTCATAGTAAATTAGCACATTGATGTTAATTTATAAATAATACTAAATGTCAGCTAAATAAATAAACATTGCAAATGTTAGTAATGCTAACAAATGTTTGTAGGGTTAGCTGTTAGGAAGTTTCTTGTGTTAATTGGTTTCTGTTAAGCCTTACATGTAATCATCTCATGTAAATGATTGTGACTAATTAATATAATTTTGAGAGTGATACCAGATTCTCAAACCATTTCATTATGGTAATGAAGCAGGTTTCTTGTGAAACCTTGCAAATTTGCCATTCCTCTTAACAAGACCACGTGTAAAAGCCCTCTCATTCAATATGCCATTTGTTTTTATTTTTGTTTTTTGACAGTAGAAGAGTATCGCAGAGCACAGGAAATCCTACTATTAGTTGTGTGAGGGCAAAACATAGCAGCAGTGACAGCTCGTAGAGACAAACAGTTGCCAATTTGAATGCGAACATTGGGCAAGGCATTAATAGGGCAGAAATTTTAGTAAATAATGCCCAAAGTCATGCTCCATGGGGTTGTTGGCTAGAGTAACAACCTGATTATTGTGCTCCAAAATCCTTGCATACCACCAGAATCACTGAAGCAGCCTACACAAGAGGAGCAACCCATTTCACACTATTTATGTTGCTTGAATTCTTTCACAGACATTTTCAAAAAGAGTTGCTCTCATATGAAGTACACTGCATTAGAAAGGAAAGAGGAAGCAAAAGCAATGCTCACACAATTCTCCAAACATGGTATAAATCAATTGCCATTTTTTTGGGGGGGGGCTTAGTATTATTCCAGACAACCACCTTGCATTCTTTAACTTCTAAATCTACATTCAGACAAGCAGATTTTCAAAATGAATCGATGCATATGTGATTCAGAAAGAATAGTCTGCAAAATAAAATTGGAGAAATAAATGGTTGATCATGCCACATCATTGAATAGATGTAAATTAATTTTCCTTCTTATTTCACATTACAGAGAGAAATCAAGTGGCATGTTGGAAAACTAAATTTGAGAGAAGATTTTGGTAGTGCCTAATCAGACAACCTTAGAAAATAGCTGATTTTCAAGCAATGTGCAAGGTAAAATGATTTAAGAAACCCTCAAATGCTGAAAGTAATCAATTAACAGATGTATGACAACAAAAAATGCATGAAGCCCTTGTGTCTTGCTCAAACATGAATTGCAAATCAACAAAGAGAGCAGATCTGAGTTATTTATGAATTGTATGAAGCTGACACCCTCATATAAACTTTATCATTCATACATACCTGGAAAATGACACTTATGGGATATGAAAGCTCAAAATGGTTGGAGACAATTCACTTTCAACCAGTTAGAAATCCTACATCAGTACTTGTCATGGCCTACAATTAACACATGAAGGTATTTATTTAATTCCATCTTATAAACAATCAGCAAATACACTTACAATAGACTACAATTGTACAGCAGGTGGAACTCCCAAAAACAAGTGCAATAAATGTTCTAGAAACTGCAAGGTGGCACAACCTATAAAAACTTCCCAAAACTGATTATTGGAGGCTAAATCTGGTAAGTAGCTCGAAGAGATCTTTGGGATATTGGTAATAGCACTATGGCCAAATCAACATATGCCAATGAACTACAAAAATGTAAGGTCAAAGACAAAAAGCCGTAGCCATTATTGATCTTGGTTTATCAAAAGCCTACTTGTATCATGTAGACCTCAAGAGATCTAGGACACGTTAAACACACTATTCAGATCTACAGCCAATAGTGTTGAAATAACCATAAAGCAAAAATTGTATGTGCTTAAAAAGGAAGAATAGGGAGAAGTATCTCACATCAAGTTCTGTTTTCTGAAAAAGCAGTTGGCTGGTTATAAACTAAGTTGCCGGTTTGGATTTGGGCTTGGATTTGGCTTCAAGCTTTGGGTTCGAAATTCATTCAAAATTTTTGGGGGTGAGTTCGAATTCATTTTGGGTTCATCCATACAAAAACATATTTTTTTAAATATATATATGCATATGCATGTAGCAGCAAATAAGTTCATACACCACTATGCTAATAGTAAAGCAACATAGCATACACCTGAAGTGTAAATTTGAGATAAACAAGACAATCTTGAACGATTTTTCATTTAATTCATAGCTGTCAAGTGTCAACAAATAATATACTATCACATCTTATTTTGTCCTTATGGAACACCAAAATATAGAACAATGTATAAGTTAAAATCTTTCACTAAATTAGAAGGGGAAGCTCCCTTGAAGGAAAAGCTTAAATAAGAAACCCTAGAAAAATAAATTATGTACAAATCTACAGCTTTTCAATAACCACAAGTTTTCTCTTAGGTTTAGTCATGTAGTGCAAGCAAACTTAACCTGCCCTATCTTTGTGTTCTCAAGCATGAGCAGAAGGCTGCAACAGCTCTTCCGCACATAAACAAAAGCTTTTGTATCTTGTGATCACATCTGGCGAATCTAGACCATCCCTACTACCCTTAATCGATGCCAACTACCACGCTTCAAGATGCACTACTTTTGCAACAAAAAGAGCCATCTATTTATGTTGCCTACATTGAACTTCCCACTTGACTGCACTAATCTAGCTTAAGTAAAGCAGTTTTCAAGTAAAAAAAACGTCACTTTTCCCCAAAGTTGGCCTGGGTTCTGCCGCTGGGTTTGAAACTCTCTTCAAATTCAAATCTAGAGCACAAGACATCCTCGATGGAAATCTGCAGTACCACACCATGATAATTGAAAAAAGGGAAAACGCATCCAATCATAAAGACTTTTCTAATCAAAGTGACAGAATATTTGTACTAATATTTCTATGTATGTCAACACTAAAGACACCTCAATGGGTGAAATGGAAAAATAAGCATTACTTTACTGTATTTCAAGTCTCACAAAACTTAGCCCAATCGTGACACTCAAAATAGCAACTTTCATTGTCCAAAACAGTCTTCCAAGAAATCAAAAAATCCTTGATACATTAATTGAAATACCCTAATATGAAATGTTTTTTTTGCAAAAAGGTGAAATATTGTGTGTAGGATAAAACCTTGTAACGACCCTCCCCAATTCTTCTACCAAACTTGCAGTTTCTCAAACTTTATCATACAAGCATTTCATCAAAAAATTTGCATTCAACTGGATATGAGTGTATTATTTCAATATTGCTTTCCGTAGAATACCACAAATAGACACAGTATAATTTATTTTCTCAAGTCCAGATGCTAATGAGAACTTTCACTACATTCCAGAATGATGTAAGCACCAGATATCATTTAATGAATGTGTCAGCTACTGTTATAGACTGATATATTTAGAAAAATAACACAAATGATTACACAAATCAAAGTATAAATATTTATACATTTTGATTTTTTTGTTGACCTCTGGTGAAGTAAGACTAACAGTCCAATCAGCAACCAATTCATACTTTTTAAGCCTCCTTAAAGCTGTACGATATTCCTAAATAATGGTACAGAATATTGTTAAAGGCTGTGTTTCCAATTAATGAGTTTGCAGTTGGCTTTGTAGAGTCTATTTAGCCTGCACTAAGTTAAATCAATTTGATTGATATACAACAGGATTGTTTAGAATTTGTGGAGAACTACATATAAAATTTCAATTTTTTTAAGATAACTCACATTGGAGCCAAAACAAAACAGGCAGATAGACAAACCGTTGAAAATGATACCAATCTGAGCAGCCACAGAGCCAAAGCTAGAGAAGCCAATTGACTGGGAGAAACTTCTCCTAGTGAGTGGAAACAAATGTGATCAACAACTCCTAACACTCAGAATTTGCTGATAAAATGCCTGGGCCAAGTTACCCACTTCAGTTTACCACACCAAAATGCAGAGAGAGAATGAAAAAAGGACATGTTCCAAACATCTTGTTGAGAAGTTAGAACTTTTAAGTAAAATGCATTTGGCAGGTGTAAGGCCAGACTGCACATCCTCCGCCAGCATCCTCCATGATAGCTTTCAATGCAAATTGTTGAAGCATTGACAAGGCATGTGGAGGAACTTTTGAGTTTTCTTTATTTTATTTTGATTTTGGTTTCATTTCTTCTGTTTAGGTACACGCATTCAATGGAAATGGCTGTGCCATGTAGGCACCACACAAAGGACGGCTTAAACTTTTCCATATGCCAAATAAACATAGGTCTCAATGCACCTACACAAACAGTTAAATCAACACATATAAAATGCAATTTTGTTTCCAAAAGAAAAAGCTGCAGATTCATTTCATAGAGCATAGAATGCACATTCCATAAAACTTAGGCTATGAATATGTCTCCATACAATATGTTTAGCAAGAAATTTAAGCTGCTTTAACTAATATGTATATATATGATTGTAATGGAGACATGCATTGCTATGTTGATTCCCATTTGTTTAGGCTCATTTTGACGAAATGTCAAAGTACACCTACATATCAGTTAGTAGCACGCTCTTGTGCTAAGTGTGGCTCATGACCCAATATTAACATGAGCTCTCCAGATTATTTTATTAGATTTCATTCTTATGCAACTATATACAAGGAACACGTACACACTAATCTTATTCACACATATGCAATCTAGCTATATGAGTCTTAAGTGTGCGTGTGATTCCATCATGACAAGTTACCTCCACCAGCTAAAACCTTTTCCTCGATGATACTCTCTCCAGCTCGAAGGAGTGTCAACAGTTCTTGACACACTTATAATAACACATAACAAATAATGAGTCATCACCATCATAATCATTCTAAATTATACTTCAAAAGATACTTAATATGATCAACCTGCCTTGCCTGATAGTTTGCTATAAAATAATTAATATAATAGTTCAGTAATTAAACTAGGCAAATTAATATAATAATAATTCAGTAATTAAACTAGGCAAATTAATATAATAACTCAGTAATAAACTAGGCAAATTAATCAAGACGTGAACATGAACAATTGAAGATTGGTTGATTCAGATTTTAGGGACAATTCTATGGACAAAACATTATATTGCAAAATTTATAGATTATGCATAATGGAAACTAAAGAATCTAATGTAGAAAACAAAACACACAACTATTCCCACCCATAGGACTAATATTTGCAGCAATAACAAAATCAACAACTTTATTTGTATGAGATATAGTGGTGTATATTATCCACAACAGTCTCTGAGAAGAGAGATGGAGCTACTGAACTCTGATCTTTCTAACATCAAGCAATAAATTAATATACAAGTATTCCTAATAAGAGAGAGAGGGTTACCATTAAATGAAACATTTCAGTTTCCAACAATTATTGAAATATTTAAGTTGGCAGTACTTGTCACGATGTAGTTTAAAATGGCCAACTTGTTGAAGCCATAACAACTCTTAAGATCCACAAAAAACAATTGGACTGGAAACCATGTGATTTAAAATGGAGTGTGATAAAAAATGAAGCAAAACATACTGCACAGTTATATTTGATTTAGTTTTTTCAAAAATCAGTAACCTCTTTGAACTTTTGTGTCTGCATTTAAAATATTTTTCTAATCAAAGTCAAACTGCAACACTTTAAATGTACAAAATTATCAATGTTTGGTCAGAACCAAACAAAATGCATTTCCAGGGCCTGCAGGAGAGGGCTTGACCACCTAATGGAGACTCTCCTTCTTGACTGGGTTTTTACCTTTAGCTAGTCAAACGTGTGTGGTCTGAGGTGTGTGGTCTTGACTGGCTCTCCTTCTTGACTGGTTTTTTACCTTTAGCTAGTCAAAGGTGTGTGGTCTGAAAATTTCGCAATAAACACTGACAGACATCAAGGTATGTCTCCAAGCAGGTTCAATTATTGTTAAGTTCTCAAGTGCCTCAACAAATGGGGGATTGAGAATTTACAACCCAAAACGTGTCACCATTAAAAACTATAAGCAGGTATCCCAAAAAAATTGTTTCTGAGTTTTGACCTGTGGAACCCTAAAAATTTTAATGTCCAAACTTTAGTAATAGAAGTATGTTAAGCTTTATATACCTCTCCGTTTATAAATTTGCTTCCCTTATACAGTATCTCAAAGGAAATCCCTAAGGTTGCATGCATTTATCACACCTTAACAACTGTTTACGATTTGTCTAAACTTAGCAGCGAATAGGAATTGAAGTTCCAGGTATTATCTGCATAATATCCGGGAGGACAGATCCTCACCAGCAGCCATTATCACCGGATAATAACAGGAATGAATCTGGGCATCTAGAATTCAAACAGCATCTTGCTTCATCCCAGGATCCATTTTGAATATTAGGGCATCTACTGACTTATGTTAATAATTTGTTTTGTGGACTCTCACAGTTATCAAAATAATAAATAAAATTTTCTGTTAATAGCTTTTCCTGCAATATTTTATGTATCTATTAGTGTATATATCAGAGATTGTAGACAGAAGTAGCATTCCATTATTATAATGACATCCACACAAAACAGTATGTTGACTGGCTCTAATCAGAGGAATGCAACAAATAGATCTCACTGGACTTGCATAGTTTTTTAATATAATATTAGGAGATGATAGAATTAGTACTCACACCAGATGAAGAGTCAGCAGAACTGCCTGAGTCCTTATCCTTGTCGTTAGATGATTTTTTTCCCTCGTTGACAGACTTCTGCCAATGAGCCATGTGTGTAACAAGTGAAATGTATGCTCGAATAGGTGGCATCACCATACAATCAGAAAAGTTAGATTGCTCTTGAACAACCACTTGAACTAGAATTTTGAGGCCAGAAGCAAGATCTCCCAATTTTCCTGAAGCCAACAAGGCTTTTCGAGTACCCTCTTCAGCAAGTAAGTTCTCTACATGCCATGCTATTGCCACTGCAATGGTAATGCTTCCTTTAACACTACCATTACCAGCTTTCTCAGATTGTCCATTGCCTTTCATCACGCTCAATTTCATAGAGATTTTCCTTGTCCTTAAAGTTCTTTTCTGTGATGTTTTATTTCTGTTCTGCTTTGATCCATTTATACCCTTTGCAGCATTGACAGAACCAGAAATACACAAGGCATTTTGAAGAAGTTACCCAGGCAAAACAGGCACAAAAGTGCTCCCTACAGCTTATAGATTATTGCTCATATCCTTAAGCAAGGATGAAAAGTGTTAGTGAAAAATTGAATAGAAACCTGCTTTTTATTGACCTACTTAGTTCATTAAGTTAACTTCATTGTGCTTAATATGTATAGTTTGATTTCAAATTTGCAACCGCCAAATATAAAAGACTAACTATTTATTTTCCAATTTAAATTCGCAGATTCGACACTTTCTCTCTACAAGAGGTCTTTTCTCCAAGCAGTCTTGTAGAAATGATGCTTTCATCAATCGCTCTCATTACAATTTCTCCCAAGAAAGCCAATATGTTTAGGCTTTTAAAAATTAATTGGTGTCAATATGTAGATGACAGAAGGTCCCCAACTCTCCATAAAGAAGGATAAGACAGCATTTTCATCAATGGTAGCACAATACTGCTTTTCATATAGCTCTTACCATTGTTTCTACACAGTTGTAGCTTGTATTATTGTTAATGTTTGTAGCTTCAGTCGTATGATCACTTTTTTTTTTTTTTTTTTGATGAATAGAGACCTTTCAATTAAAAGAAATTAAAGATACATATTCACAAAAAAAAGGCCGGGGGATATATTAAATCACCCCGCAGTGTTCAAACGGCAGAGCCGGAAACAGCAAGAACTATTCACCAAAAAAACTGAAAAGGCCCTCAAGCCGCAAGAGCAGGAGCAGAGGGCGGAGGATCTTTGTCATTTGATCCCCACTTATCAGTGGGATTGGCAGGCTCATCCGGAAGCACCCAACCAGCTTCATCAGTATTTTCTTTCTTTTTCTTCTTCCGCCCTGGGCGGGGAGATAGCAAGCGCCAAGCGGGGGAATTTGGAGGAGGTGGCCGGAAGCCAATCTCGCCCACGGCGAGCACCGGAACCAGGAGGAGCACCAGAAGGGGCCGACTGCGCCTGCGCATGTGACCACCCAAACTGCTGCGGAGGCGGAGAAGCCGAACGGGCGCAGCTCCTCTGTGCGTATGATCACTTAGAATACACATAATACTTAGATATTGATTAATGAAACATTAACAAAATGAATAGACATGTCCCATGAAGGGACATGTCTCTCATAGCCTCATTCCCAATATAAATAAGAGAGATTGTTGCATTTGGAAAACACATACCGTATACAATACAGGCAGTGCTATTACATTTGCAGCCATCCTAAAATATCAACATGGTATCAGAGCAAGGTTAGGCTGCAAATGAAGAATAGAGAAAATCAAAGAACATGCCTTTTCTACATTGCTGATTTGATTGACCACTGGACTGTCAACGTAGTCTGTGTCCAGATGTTTGCAGAGATAAAGTAGATTCTTCTATATCTTATATTGAAAGACCAATTATCTAAGGAGCCATAGAAAGACAATAAAAGAATTCCTTTGAAGCAGTTGAAGTAAGATCTCAGAATGGCAAGGCATGAGAAGAGGGAAGCGGCTCACCCTCCATTTCGGAGAGTTTGGGAATCATCAAAATGGCCATTAATACCATGCTCGAGGGTGCTAGTGTTAACCAGGACTATTCAGATTTCCCGGAACTTGACGTGGATTCATTAATGGAAGAAGGAATGGATTGAATATAACAGATCGCTCCATCCAAAAATGCGCAATGATTGAAGATTTAGTTCTTTCAAAACCAGCGATTGAGGAATGGATATTATGAAGGGCATTTTTACAAATATAAAATCATAAAGGACATCATTCCATACAAAATAATATTTGATTTAGTGCGTCAAACTAAAGGAATATTTCTTGGGAAGAATTACGAACAATATTTAAGAGAGAGGAAACACCGTAAAAGACATTAATTTTAATAATTATGGCATCATGAGTATTGGTGTGTAAACACCCGACGATAAATGGAAAAATACAAGGAGACGTGGGAATTTATCAAGAATGCTCGGGCCATTAGTGAACTGACGATATTGTTAGTATGTCGTCTCAAGACATAAATTTATTAAGGCTGCAATTCCATAAATTAAGGTTATGAGAACATCACATACTCCTGTAGATGAATGTAATAAGGATATCGTATAGGACAAGACTCCAAGCCATAATATGGCATAGAGACATATCTATTTGACAGATTGAGAGGACATATTAGGGAATCATGACCTGCAAATTATCCAAGTTTGGAAACGATTATGATTTCAGCAATATATATAGTTCTGTATATACATTTGGAAGTCTTTGAAGACAACGACGATTCACTTCGAGTATCAGAGGACACTATCATAATTCCCTAGGAATTAGACAATGTGCTTAGAGGTTGAATGCAATTTCTTCTCCAGTCCAACCCTATCATATCATTCTAGATCTGCTTTCAAGAGTGAACTTCATTGCAGTGACATGAATACTGCTTACTGAATGTTTGATAAAATAGAAGAGTAGTAGAAAATTGACTTGAAATTCTAGCATGAAACATTACAGTGGCACGAGGAATTACAATGTGAAAAGTATTTTGCATAGTTACAATAGGGGACATTACAGTGGTACAGTTTCACGGAATGCTCAACTAGCATTTGTGTAAATAAATTATTGAAAGTGATCTTAAAAGAATCGACAATGGTGGAAAGAAGGTGATCGATTTTAAACAATGACATAAGTCTGGCAGATGGGATGAGAATGAAAAAGGTGAGTAAATATAATGAAGATCATTGATATGGTGAAAACCATATAAACAGTGACTACATAATTGGTTTCAGCATGGACAATCACGGGACGTGACGTGACAAGGAAAAGGAGGATTGCTATCAGATTTAGAGGGAGTCTAACAACTATTAGAAGTAACCTTGAATGAGAAGGTCAGAAGGTTGATATCACATTCAGAAAAAGTCTGATGAACCATCAAAGGAAACCTTAGATGAGAAGGTTAAATGTTGATGTTAGTACTTCAAGATTCAGAGGGAGTCAGCATAACATCTAGAGGATATGCCTTATTTGATTTTCAAGGATCTTGGTCATATTGATTCAGAGGGAGTCAACCATATCGAGATGGTTTCCCTAGTGACCAAAAAATAAAAAATAAAAAATTATGATTCAAATGATGAAATTCCATGTATGTGAACTAGAAGGCTGTTATGCAGATATCTAGATCATGATATTCCTAGATAGATGGTTGGGAATTCAAGAAAAGAGCGTAATGCAGACTAAAGAACAAAGACACGACTTGCTCGCAGAAGGTTGATATTAGATTCAGAGGGAGTATATTAGTTCATCTAAAATAACCTTGGACGAGGAGGTGAGGAGGTTGTTACAAGACCTTAAAGGAAGCATCCAAAGGACTATGATCATGAGACTGAGTCTCATGTGTGCTGGTTGAAATGCCTTTATGCTAACTCCTACATAGCTTGGGGTTCACCTAGAGTGATGCAAACTATATTTGAGATATAGTGCATAAGTATGCTATTCAAGGTACATTATCCCTACAAAACATATGGCTGATATTCTCACCAAGTTTCTTGCTAGAGGTAAGGTTGTGTACCTTCGAGATAAACTTGTCATGTTGGAGAATGAAGCCTTAGATGAAAAGGAGTTTCATCTATTATCTTGTATGTTATTGCATTCTTCTCCTTGAGAGAGAAGTCTAAGGTGAAAGCCCTTGTTTCCACCCTTTGGGATGAGCCATGATGGATCCACCTTTTGACATGAGTCAAGGTGGATTTCACGTGTGTGACTCTAGGACCTATGGGCCCTCCTGTGAACATTGGAGAAAGGTGACGACTTTTCGACAATGAACACTTGTATTTGATGTTACAAGGTGACAATCTTGTAATAAAGATTCGTTATGGTAGACAGTTATATGTCTGTGCGCATACCATAATAGGGTTATATGTAAATGGAATGTAATGTTCTTATTTACTATATCCTTGTATCACGCTGAGGTGATATGAAAATTAGGTATCACAATCTAAGGTGATTGCTCATATCAAGGTGATATGAAAATTAGGTATCACGATCTAAGGTGATTCCTCATATCAAGGTGGTATGAAAATTGGGTATCACATGTCAGGTGATTCCTCATATCAAGGTGGTATGAAAATTAGGTATCACGATCTAAGGTGATTCCTCATATCAAGGTGATATGAAAATTAGGTATCACGATCTAAGGTGATTCCTCATATCAAGGTGGTATGAAAATTGGGTATCACATGTCAGGTGATTCCTCATATCAAGGTGGTATGAAAATTAGGTATCACGATCTAAGGTGATTCCTCATATCAAGGTGGTATGAAAATTGGGTATCACATGTCAGGTGATTCCTCATATCAAGGTGGTATGAAAATTAGGTATCACGATCTAAGGTGATTCCTCATATCAAGGTGGTATGAAAATTGGGTATCACATGTCAGGTGATTCCTCATATCACATGTTAGGTGATATTGAAAACCGGGTATCACGTGTTAGGTGATTCCTCATATCACATGTTAGGTGATATTGAAAATTGGGTATCATATGTTAGGTGATTCCTCATATCACATGTTAAGTGATATGTAAAACTTGGTATCACATGTTAGGTGATACTTCATATCACGAATTATGTACTATAAGATTTCTTAGTATCCATATGAATCCTATTAGGATCCTTTCTGAACTTAGTATTACATATTGATTGGACCCTATGAAACATATCACATAGTGACATGTCTCTATGTAAACTTAGTATCCATATGACAAACATCATGAGACGTATTGTCATTAGACATACCATGGATATTTATGAGCTATGGTGAACATCATGTGACTTGATATTCTTGCATATACCATATCTCCTGATATCACGGTGGGGTGATATCTCCTCTCTTTCAAAATTAATGATTTATTACCTCGATGGAATTTATCTTCTCTAGCTAAGAGGGAGTGCTAATGTTTTGTATAGCTGTAGTTAGGGTCATATGTGTTGACAAGCAAGATCACAACACATTCTGTTTGATCATCCTCCCTAGCTAAGAGGGAGTGTTAATGTTTGTAGCTTCAGTCGTATGATCACTTAGAATACACATAATACTTAGATATTGATTAATAATAATATATTGTATTTGTATATATATATATATATATATTATTCTAATATATGATTGATTGAAACATTAACAACATGAATAGACATGTCCCATGAAGGGACATGTCTCTCATAGCCTCATTCCCAATATAAATAAGAGAGATTGTTGCATTTGGAAAACACATACTGTATACAATACAGGCAGTGCTATTACATTTGCAGCCATCCTAAAATATCAACAATTATGGTAACACTTCAATGCTCGGACCATTCAGTTCGCATCATGCTGTCTATGGTTGTATGTTGCCTTTTGGTTTGCATGGTCTGTGTACAGAAAAACTAAACATCATCAACCATTTCTTTCATAAACTCCGGTACATGAACCATGCCTTTCATAAACTGCAATAGGCATGGTTGATGATGTAACTAAGCAAATATTGTTATTTGCGTGAACCAAGAAATCCTACTGCCATTGCATTTATCTGCAAAATTTTATTAGTTTCATTTCCTCAGTTAATGTGAAATATACCTTAAAATATAATGATTAATGCCTTGAATACACTTCTAAAACCAAAATCAAGCTCAAAGCATGCCAACAAAAATGTTAAACTTTTTAAAGTTATCAGATCCATGCGTCAATTTTACAGTTTACTGGTATAACTGAGAAAATGTTTATCCAGAAAACTGGATACTACAAAACAGTTTAAACAAATGATGACAAAGGACATATATTTATGCCTGCCAGGAGATTATATATTTATCTATGTTGCTAAATACCTAAAAATTCAATTTAAAAAAAAAAACAAAAAAAAACAGCGCATCATGTTAAATCACCTGCTAAACCAAACTCATGACAGTTCAACAAGAGATTAACCATTTGGGCCATTAATAAGTGTCATCAACAATAAAGTCAATTGGTATCCTGTTGAAATGCAGCTTTTGTGTCAATTATACTAACTCATTTTTCAATATAACCATAAGAGAAACCCTTTAAAATGGCCATGCAGGTAGCCTATTCCTGTATTTTTGTAATAATTTGATCAGGATCATGCCCTAGAATTTTATTTTCATTCCCGCAGCATCATATATATGTATAACAGAGCACATAATGCAAACCAGATTATGGTATTACCCGTACAAATGTATCCAGTGGCAACTGCATGAAAAGATAGAGTAGCCTCTTTTTCTAACATTTCTTTTAGTTTTAGAATATGAGCTGATAAGACTCAAGGCTCAAACATTAGAACAAGCTAACTGGGATATCAGTGTTCAAAGCTTATATGAGGGCAAATCCTCCATGAAGAAATATGCACCTGCTCCTGGTAGCCAGCAATCCTGGGAGTGAGACTGATTGGATAAGGGATCACCCATCCCTGCAACAGGTAAATACCCAACTGTCTTACCTCTATGGAGCCAACAAGAGGATATGCCACACCAGTTCAGAAATGGCTGTAAATTTGACTAATGGATTCTCCCATGACTAGGATTCTAATGGGATGCCTCCACCTTATGGAAAAAGAACATGTTGAGAGGTTTTGTCAAACCCTCATTATAAGGATTGGTAAGATTTCAAATTTTGGGCCATGGCAGTTGGTGGATATGCTTTAGGACAGATAAAACAAGCCAGGATATGGAATTTAGCCCTTAGTGTTACAAATACAAAGTATAGGGAAGGACCATAGAACAATCCATTTTCAGACAACTAGTTTTAGAAAAGGGACATAATAAAAGACAGGAGAGGAACGAAAAGGTGAAAAAATAAAACTCAACAGACTTGTTATGGCATATACTAGATCTAGATAAACAACCTGGGCATTCTCAGAGGCTCAAGGCTCACTGGACATGCTTTCCACTTTAAAGAAGCTATATTAACATGGACCACACTTGCACAAGGCTATTCACCAGAATAAGAAACTAAGCTATATTAACATGGACCACACTTGCACCAACTATTAGATTCAAAAACTTAGATCACCATCAAGTTTTTGAATCTAAGCTTGATGGTGTATTCCTGAGAAATTGAAAGATGGTGGATGGAGATGTAACATTTTACTGAGCAAAAAGACACAGATATATATCGCCCTAACTGAAAAGGGTGGATGGAGATCTCTGTGTAACAATATTTCTTACATCATACCACACAACTAAAAGCAAAAGAAGACCAAAAATAAGAGAAAAAGTCTAGCTAATGAATAATACAAACATGCTAAATTTAGCGCCAGACCTTACCTGGTAATGGTGTGCGTAAATGGATATTGATAGTGATTGCAGCAATGGGTTCAATATATACAGAAAGAAGATTGAGCAAACCAACAAATTAAATTCTTTTTGATCATCAAATTTACATTATTGAAAAGTTAAAACACAAAGCATCATTAAAATGCCAAATATACCAACCATTTCACCACAGGGCTAAGGCTATTAAACAGAGTTATAAAAGAAGCAACTTTTAGCTTTTCATAAAAGAACAACTCGGAAGCTTATAGATCTAGTACCCAGCAGACCAAAATATCATTATAAAAAATAAAATTCAAAAATTAAATTAAACAGCTTCAGAAGATAGAGAGCCTCAAATGTTCCAAAGCAACTGATAAAAAATATTTAAAGCCCAGACGCAGGAATTTAATTCCTCTTCCTTTTCCTTCTATTTTTTTCACTATCACTTTCATCCTCTGAGTCAGATGTGTTCGCCCTTTTCTTTCTTCTTGTTTTTTCATACTTATTGTCATGCCTTGAATTACTTTTCTTTCTTGGTGGCTCCTTACTCCTCTCACTGTCAGATACACTCTCATCTGAGTCTGATGTGTCAGAATCTGACAAGCCTGATGAACTAGAAGAATCATCATTAGATGTAGATTCATCTGACTCGGGTATAGACTTTTGCTGCTGCATTATAAGCTTTGGCATATTCTTCAAATACTCACGTAAACTCTCAGTGATACCACCAAGACCAATGGAAGTAAAGAAATTAATAGCAAACCGAGAATTTTTGGGATTGTCCTTTGGGAAAATTGAATCAAAGGACTCTTGCATTGTTGGATCATTCAGCCTTTCATTCAGCAGCAAAATACCAAGCTGCTCTGCCAGCTCCTGGAAGAGAATCTTTATAAAAATTCGAGAAGACGAAGTGGTATCTTCCTCTGTCAGACGTATATAAGCCAGACAATGCCATGGAAGAGCATCTGTGCCAAGTAAATGGGCAAAAAACTTTGCAACATTTCTTAATTTGTTTGTCTCTAACCTATGTATCATAGAATACTGTTGCACAAAGCACTTATCAAAAAATTCCTGATAAATTTTATTGATCATACAGAATCTTTGCCCAAGAAGACCATAATAACGGAGGTATGTTCTCTCTTGGCTGCAGCATTCTAAGAGCATGATGCATAACTCCATCTCTTGACCAGGTTCAAGCTTGATCTTTAATAGCTTATGACCAGCTTCCTCGAAATCAACACTTGACATGATTGTCAAGTAAATTGTGCGCCTTAAATTGACCAAGTTTGTCTCTGTCTCATCCTGTATTCTTAGTGCTTCCTCAACTTCCTCTTCATCATCATCATCATCATCTGAATCATCACCTGAATCATTCTCCTCTTCTGCTTCATCTGAAGAAGCATCTCCGAGAATATCTTTCTTCAGTTTTTCATAGGTTGCCTCATGCTCTGAGAAATCAGGATCTGGCTTGAAAACATCCAAACCAGCTTCTTGATCAAGTTCATCTTCTAGGAAAACTTCATGTGTTAACTGATCCTCTTGCTCTACAAGATCCAATTCTGGACGCACAGCTGGATGACCCTCAAACTTAGCTTTGCGAATTGCAAAAAGACCTTCAATTAAAAACTGCACTCGTTTGTCAATTTCCCCCTCATGGAGAATACCTCTAAATCTTTCAAAAATCCCATAGAGACCTTTGGGTGAAAGGTCTTGCAACAAAGATCCACATTCTTTAACAAACCCTACAGCAACCTCTACACTATCATCTGTAGGATTCTCAAGTAAAAGGGTAAGAAGTTCCAAGGCAATGATCTCATGTGCAACTTGTTGATTCACTAAATGAGCTATGAATTTTGCTGCTGCTATCAACATGTGCTTGTCATTGCGCTTGTATGCCCTCTTGAGCTGCAATATAATTCTTCGCAAAAGCAGATTACCAACTTCCGGAAACTTGGTGTTTACGACAGCAACCAAGGCAGCAAAAACATCTGTAAATCCAGGGGATGCCATTTGAGATTTCATACAGGACCTACAAAATAGACCCCTTCCACGGATTAGATTCTCTGCAAACAATTCTGGAATGATGTTCTTGATGTTGGATGCATTTACCTTGTTTACCAACCCATTGATACTCTTTCGAAGGGCATCCCATGTCATGCGCTGGTATTCCACACTGCTCTTATCTTGCACATCTTTCATCATTTGAGCCAGCTTGAATGGGGGAATATAAACACCCCCACTTCTTCCAGCACCTTTATCCGTCCCTCTTACAGGACCCTCGCCATTCCCACTCTGAGATGGAGCAGGCACACCAGAAATTTTCACTTCCACTGCCTCTCTGTCCTGCTTGTTTATATCACCTGTCTCCTTATGAGACCTTGTTTTCTCAAAACCATCTTTTTCTTCAGGCTTCTCTTTTTTTTGACTCCTCGTTTCTTTATATCTGTCAGAATCTTCGTGACTTCTCTTGTTTCTGTACCTCTCCTTGTCCCTCTCCCTGTCTCTGTCCCTGTCCTTGTCCATCTCTCTGTCTTTGTCCCTGTTCCTGTCTCTACCCAGGTTATCCCTATTATTGTGGCCATCAACCCCTTTATTCCTAGATTTAGTTCTGCCTTCATTGTCATCAAAACTGTCAGAATGTTTTTCATCCCTACTTCTGTTCAAGAGCTGCCGGTTGTTCTTTACTTCGCTGGAATCCACAAACTTTTCTTTTTCCCGGGATTTTCCTCCATCCGATCGGTGAAATTTGCCGTTATCAGTGTCATCTGTGGGGCTTTTCTCCGACGCCCTATTTACGTCATTCATTGGTTTTTTGTCAGAAATCCCACCACGATTGCCATCCACAGAAACACTTCTACGATCATGCCTTTCCTTATGCTCGCGGGTCCTGTCTCTGTCTCTGTCCCTATCTCTCCTGTCGGCATGGGATCTGCCGTCGTCTATTCGGTGCCTTGTGCCGCGATCCCTCTCATTCCTGCGTTCGTCATGAGAAACCCTAATTCTAGCATTATCTTCCACAATATGCTTATTTCTCCTGCCTGTTACATACTTCTCATCCTCGCTATCGGCTCGCTTTCTGTCTTCTTCCGACGAAATTTCACCCTCTGAAAACTGTTTCCCAATCGACCGTCTTTCACCGTGTCTCTCACTGGTGCTCATATTTTAGGCCTCAGTTTGAATGGCTAATTCAGATTCACGCCTAAAACAAATTTAAAAAAGCTTATCCTGGAAAATTTCAAGGGTTTTTGAAGGCAGATTCACTTTTTAAAATCGACACAAACCAGAGAAAGACGTTGTGGACTTACCTGGGCAAGAAAAGCCTTAATCGGAGACTTGAATATTACTTGCTTTGAAACCCCTGCTGCACAACTGGGAACAACCAAAAATCTCATCTCAAAGACAAAATTCTTCTGCGTTAACTGCTCCACGGTGAGAGCGTCTTTTCAGTCACCATACAATTGACAAGTTAAGATGCCGTTATATTTGGGTGATATTAGAAGCACAGTGTTTAGACATTCATTCCGTAAAACGAAAACGGTGTTTGTTTCTTAACACGCAGACCAGTTTTCCCGATGGTCGCCGCTCAAAAGTTTGGATTGCTATATCATACCAACAAATATGATGTGGAGCATACCTCGAATTTGACTGTCGTGAGTCTAATTGAATTTTGTCATTTTATTTGCTGATCTCAGTCAATTTTAAGTTATACGTTATTAGTTCCTGCCTACGGCAGTTAAACTAATGCATTCGTTTAGATCTAAATTGGCAATTAATTTTATCAATTATTTTAAAGAATTTTTCAAACATAAATGTTTGTATTATTGTTTATAAATTTATACATATTTTTAAAATCTAAAAAAGTTAATTATCTGCATTTCTATTGGCTGTTGGGCAAAAAGGCAAGAAGAAAATTCAAAATTTCTCACAAAAATATTAAAATTTCTCAATGAGTCACTACAATAAATTTTATTTAATTCAACTACTTTGACAAAGCTGTCCGCTGGGCATAATCTAAAAAATTATATTTTTTCACATCAGTGCCATATTTTTCGGCATCACATATTGTAAATCATTTCGAGAAACTTCTTAGCAGAACCATGAAATTCCTTCAGAGAATGTGCATTGAAGCTTCGAGGAAAGATTTTTAAGATTTTTTTTTTCTCTGCTCAATCCTTTAATCAAGCATTATCAATGATATACGTTTAAATGTGTCTATTATACATGATATTTTTGCAGGCTAGGGTTTGACGATCTATTGCAGCAACATAGAATTAGGGTTAATGGTAGGGTGGAAGTAATTGCAGGTTGGGGTTTTCATGAACTTTCCTTTTGTGTTTCTTCGACAGGTTGTAGTCTAAGCTGATGGCGTTGATGGTATGTTATTATGCCTTAATGTTAGTCTGAGTTGATGGCATCGATGGTATGCTATTATGCCTTAATGCCCCTTTTATGCTTCTTTTGTAATAACTGTAACAGAGTGGGCTTGAAATTTATATTTGTACCATGATGATTTTGTTTGTATTTCTTGTTTGGTTCAGGCTTTTGGCTTGCTAATGTGTATGGAACCCAAAAGGAACTAAAATATGTCTTAGAATGGTTTATTCAATATGGTGAAAAGCCTATACTCTTGAAAATGTTTACAGTTCTTTTGTGTTTATTGATGCATTGTATTAATTTAGGTGGCAGGTACCTTTTAATTGTAGAGAATATTGCATGTAAACTTGACAATTTGGTTTCATGACTATGGATTTTTCTAGAAAATATACTTCTGATCGCAGAAATTTATATATGGTTCTTGTTTTTCTTACTCTTACTTTAACTAGAGCTTAATAAATTTTGCTTCATGTCTCTTAGTTTGTTAACTATAGGCAATACATTTTTACTACCAAAGCACACCTGGCCATGATTTAGCTTTAAATTAATTGTTTTGCTATTATAAATTTGTCATGGTTATCAAGTCTTCAATTCAATTAGAATCTCACTTTCATTTTCATCATTTTTTTACCATTCCCTTTGAAGTGCAGGATATTAGCAATATTGTGAGTTTAAATGTTGATAACCAAGGCTCCTATTCTTAGCGATCATCACCTTGTTACTAAATGCAAGCAAAGTTTCAGGCATCTCGTATTCATCTCCTCGCAAGGCTAAACAACCACGCAGGCAGCAGGAAAAAGAGTTTACAATTGCAACGGCAAATTATAGAAATATAGTTTTGGGTCTTTGTACTATTTTTGGGATATTAAAACTTGATTTTTGTTACATAGGGTTTTCATGTGATTTTATGGCTTTTAGTCCTATTTTCATTTCCCATCAAGAATCAAATCAAATATGTTTAACATCTTGATTATGACTGAATGCTAAGTCTCTTTAGCATCTTTAATCCCATCAGCATCTTGTCTTCGCTTTCATTCTCCTTAATTCATTCACAGTTTTTCTATGTTTTAACCCCAAGTGGTAAAGATTAGGTTACAATAGTAGAGGGGTCTAGCTCTAGTGATGATGAAGTATAAAGGCCCAGTCCATTGTGCAACCAACATTGTGCGTGAGGAAGGTTTATTTGGCCTCTAGGCTGGTGCAGCACCAACTGTTATGAGAAATGGAATCAATCAAGCAGCAATGTTCACTGCCAAGAATGCATTTGATGTTGTTTTCTGGAAAAAACATGAAGGTGACATGCAGACTCTTCAGCCATGGCAATCCGTGATATTAGGGTTTCTTACAAGGACTGTAGGTCCTATTTGCATAGGCCCTTTTGATGTTGTGAAAATAAGATTAATGGCCCAAAGTAGATTTGTTGAGATGGGGGAGCTTAAGTATAAGGGCATGGTTCATGCATTGAGAACATTTTTTGCAGAAGAAGGATTGTTAGCCTTGTGGAAGAGATTACTTCCAAGGCTAATGAGAATACTTGCAGGACATGCCATAATGTGGGCAGTGGCAGATCAAGTCACTGGTTTATATGAAAGAAGATACTTGCGTGGTGCTCATGTTTAGGCCTTTTGGGTGATTGGATTTAATCTGAAGTTAATTTTATTTCCATTGTCCTCTAGCTTTGTAGAACTTTGTTTTGAGACATGCTAAAGAAACAATTTTGGGGTTTGCTCCCATATTGGGTCACGGCTTAAAATATAAAAATGGAAATTTGGGAAACCTTTCTTTCCATTTTATTCATTTGTTATAGACCCCATAGTCTCATTGTTTGTAGATTGAATTGTCAGGTAGCCACTTTCTGTTGATGAAGTGTTGATGTATTCTTTTACAATTGGGGATTTCCCAAGATTGGGAAAGATTAAACATCTACTTGGTATGAAGCAAGTTTGACATATAGTGCCTCTTCTACTTGGCAAATTGTTCATTTACTGCATTAAGACTTCATGTATGCATGGAGTTTTGACTGGTGCCTTAAGAAAAAATATTTTAAAAGTTTTCAAACCAAAAAGTACAATTAGAGGAATCCAAGACATCCAATGAATCAGTACAATTTTTAAGATAAAAAAACAATGCATAATAAAGTTCATATGGGGCATATTTTACCACAATATGGATGTCATGTATTATTATTTTATTTTAATTTTTCATATGACCATGGATAAGAGAGAGAGAAAACTAAGTCTCCACATCTAACAACAAAGTAAAACTAATTATGTTTATTATAATTTGTCAAACACACTCTTTATTTAATTTTGACATTTTTACTTGTTTATTTTATTCTTTTTAGTCATCAGCTACAAAGTTTTCTACTAAACTAATTGCATTGAGAGTCCAAAACTGTCCTATGTTTTACAATTGTAATTTATGCTAGATGGACAAGTTTTCCTTCCAACTGTTTATGCAAAATCAAAAAAGAGGCTAAATAATTTTCTAATAAATATGTTTTCAAGAAAATAAAGTATATAACAATTCGTACAATCCTTATGGGTACAATACCATTAATAATTTTCACAAAAAAACTCACTCAATGCAACCTCTAAAGCTTCAAAAAACCATGGATCCATTTGTATCAATAATCTTTCCTCACTTCAAATAAAAAACTTAAAATTCAAAAACATCAATCCACTCATTTCACCTCATCCTATCTCCACATACATTAAACAATTGGCAGGAACTTTGACGCTTTGTGTCTCTTGTTAAATACTGCAATTTCTGTCATTTTGTAATGAATAGTAATCTTATCTTAATCTCCAAGAAAGGTTAGAAATGTTGCATTTGGTTTTAATAGCTATTTTTATTAATTGGGAAAAAGTTATGATATTTAATTTTTATGAGTGTAATGGTGAAATTTGAATATTTATATTATTTATTTATGGAAGATTTTTTATTCATAATTCATTTTAGTTATTTGATATGGGAGCATGAACTTTAAGCTAAATCTTTTTAACTAGCAGTTTAGGGCTAGGAGGTATTCATTCCACCAAATTCGCTTGAGGCACAATCTCAACCTTGTCGCTTTTGGTGTCAAAGCCTCACACTCAAAGAGACTTGATCCCTAGTGGGATCATTAGGAACTTTTCAACTTCATCAGTAGTCCAAGGGCCCATTGACATTTATTTAATTTCATGTTTATTTAGGTGGGAGTATTTTAATATAGACATATTGTTAAATGGTAAAAAAAAATTGTACAAATTTGTATCCCTTTATGTTATCTTCTTGCCACACACACACACAAACACACTTTATTGTATTTCCCATGTTTATACACCCTTATGTATTTGCACTATCCATTCATTTCTTGCTACTATGCTACCATTCATACATTTTTCATTGTAATCTAGCGCCCTTTTGTTCTGGGACTAGTTCTTGATTGTGGGATTTGTTTTGCCTTGTTAGAAATTTAAAATCTGAATCTGATTCACTTATTCCCTTTACCTTTCCTATCCTCAAATTGATTGAACACAAGCTTGTATGATATGTTGTTATGACACTGTATTTAAAGTCATTCAATACATTGATGGGAGACCAACGTCTAGTTGCTACTACAGAGATGACCTGACGGTGCTCAGAGATCATTCCTTTAGATCTCTTAGGGCATTCACCACCCTAAACTAAAGTAAGCCACTAAGGACTCTACTCCCTCTTCAAGACTCGGTCCCCATCAACAATTTATTCTCCTCTCTCCTTGAATCTACATAGGTAGATCCACTCTACTCATTCAACTAATGTCTTCACTTCATCGTCCTTGCTTACTCACCCTAGCCGGACTATCACCGAACTCACCTAGGGTAAGGTCTCTAGATTTATATATGTTGCTTCTCCTACCAAAAACAAGAAAAAGAAAACTATGTACAAGGGCTCCTCTCGAGTTCCATCTAGGCACATGACTTTCACCATGGATTCAAGAACCTCGAGGAGCCATTCAATATTTGCAACCCAGAACGGGTAAACAACTCACAACTTGCAAATAGAAACAAAATGAATTAAGCATGCACAGTAAATCAAAAAGCTTTGAAATCAACTAAGTACAGAACCTGCAACTTTTCATTCACTGGAAATAACAACACCATGCTAAAAATCCAACTGCTATCTCTCTCCTCTCTTACAAAAACCCTTCTACCTTAAAAAGGAGGCCTAGGACGTCATAAATAGCCATCCCATCATTGGGATAGTCTTAATTGCCCACTATGTCGAAAGCATCTTGTGAGGAATCGTTACGAATGACCATACTATCCATTATAGACAAGATCCTCCTTTAATGGTCATTACAACTGGTTTTACCGAGCAACAACAATGTAAACTCTGACATAGTACTGAGCACCATGGGTACCAAGAAGTAACATTATCAAGCACTCGTATTACCGAGCGTCGATATTATCGAGCGCCAGTCTTACCAAGCACTAGTAATACCGAGCAACAATATTACCGAGCAATTTCAATACATATTGAGCAACTTATCTAAGGTTCTTGATGCCTTGGTTGGATTTCTAGAGGCTTACAAACTACCTCTAACACACAATAGAACTGAAAGAAAACATCTAAGCACTAGAGTGTTTATTCATTGACTTGACCTATTTTGTACTCGGTCATTACAGGAGTGAATGAATAAACACTTTACAAACCAACTTAAAGAAAATCTAAAAGTTCTTAAGGGTCCTTAACCCCAGTTCTCTAGGTGCTCTTGAACCATACTCCCCCATATGAGAAAAATCAACTTCCAGGTGATTGCATGAGGTCGGGGTTGATGCCCAACTTCTTGAATTTGGTCTCCTGCACCCATGTAGCCTCGGAATCAGCTTGCCCTTGCCACTTGACTAGATATTCCATGTAAGTCTTTGATCTAGTCTACTTGGCAACTCTTAAATTCAGGATCTTCTTGATGTAGGGGCATTCTAGGGTACTTAGCAAATCTGCATGGTGGTGTGTTGAATTGGTTATGTGTTACTCGGTTGCAGCTTTAACTGACTGTCTCAGTTATTGAAGGGAGCTCGGTCATTGAAGGAACTCAATGAAACCTCTAGTGGTCGGTGGGACTTGTGCTCAACAATGTCTGTAGTGCTTGGTCAATGTGTTTTCTTAGTGATGCTTGGTGAGCTCAGTTGTTTCACTGGTGCTTGGTTGTTTCTTTGGTGCTTGGTAGTTCTGGTTTATCGACTGGAGTTCTTGGAGATTTGGTTGGCCAACTTGGTGCATTTATTGTTGGTAGCTTTTGTTGTATTCTCCTATGTAGATCTAGAGGCTGACATGGAGAATTAATTGTTTGTAAGGCTACTTGAGAGCCAACTATTGTTGCATTTAATATTTGTTTGTAATAGAAGCCGACTTGGCTTAGGAGTTAATTATTTCTTCCAGCCGACTTGTGGTTGAGGAAATGTATTTAAGGAGTGTTTGGGTAGATGTTTAAGGGAAATCAATGTGCAGATAGAAGGATAGATTTGGATCCTCCAAGATCTTGAAGATCAAATTATTTATCTGATAGTTGTAATAGCAGAGCTAGTGATTTGCATGCTTGGAGACAAGGAGATTGGTTGGAGGCTTGTGAGCTCAAGTTTAGATCTACCTTAGGGTTTCCATCAGCTGTTGATTTGGTATCAGAGCTGGACTAGCTAAGGGATTGTAGAAATACTTTGTGATTGTATTTGGCCCTAACTTGGAAGGCCTTACAGCCAGACATGTTAATGAAAATTCTGTTGAAACATTATCATGTTATGTTATTCCGCATTGTTGGTGTTTAGATGCAAGTTTGCACAGTCCTTAATTGGATCCTCCTTGCTTGTCCTGCATCAGGTGGTATCAGAGCTTGAAGTTCTTGAGTGTGTAAACCAATCTTCAAGTTGAGGTTGTTTGCACCAAGACCTTGGTTGGTGATTTATTGCTTTGGGTTTTCAAAGATCTTTAAGGATGCCTTAGAGAAGATTGGACCCTAGAGTGATTGCAAATCTCTGTGATGTGATGAAGGGTGCTCCCCTTAATACCACAAACACATAACAGAAATAGAGAAACAACAACAATATGCAAGAACAGAAAATTGGCTTCTTATTATCTCCACAAATGTGGAATTACAAACTTTTAGAATTACAATATGCAAAGCCACATGGGCATTCCCTTACAATATTCTTTAGGACAAAGCCTCGAACCAATACCCAGATCTACTACCCAGAACTATTCTGAACTGCCTAAGACAATAATACAGCCTTCCTTATATAGGCAATTTTCCACCGCCTGGGAAGGTTCCAGAATTTTAGCCAATAAGGCCGACCAAACTTAGAATTATTTTATTTTACATTTTATTACATCATAGTCGGCTCAAGATAACCTTTGAAACCCGAATAGAAATTTTGAAGAAAATTATTTTTCGCCATTCAGGTGGCCCAACTTCCGAAGACCATAAGTCATCACCAGTTGACCCGCTCGGCCACTATAACCCCATTTCGGAAACGCCACGAAGCGCTCTACAGGCTTGACCCGCGCAAGCACCCGTCACCCAAATTTTTGACCTCATCCAGGGCCTCTAAAGCCTTCAAAACTGAGTTTGAAGTTTCTGTACCCTGCTGCCAATACCGAAAATCCTCAATATCTTCAAAACTACACTTGATCCGGCAATGAAACTTTACTGGCAGACTTATATGACCAAAATCAACCTCCAAGAAAGAAATCAGATCATTCTGAGCACATACAAAAAATTACCAAAAATGGTAATTTTCCAAAAATAGCAGCTCTGCACAAAATAGCCCTTATTGAATACAAAAACAAAAATATTTTTGGGTGATGCAAGATTGCTCTTACACCCAGGATGCTCCTGCATCAGACACTCGGGGTAATTTGAGAAGTGACCCTGTCACGACTCAGGTGTGTAGAGGAAAACCAAGACGGTTAACCTCCTCCTTTGTTAGCCATGATGAATCTTCAACAGGTCATCCTTTCCACTTGACCAGATATTCTTCATATGTCCTGTTCCTTGTGCTTCTGCCAACATGACTGTCTAGTATATCTTCGATCTCCTTAGTGTTTGAACTAGTTGCTGGAATACTCCACTGTGCTGCTGTGATCTCATCTTCAACACCTCCTTCATGATACTCTGTCAGATCTGAAATGTTAAACACTGGTGAAATATTTAGCTCAGTAGGCAATTCTACCTCATATGCATTTCCCGAATCATGCTTCTTCAATATCCTACATGGTCCAAACTTCTTCATTTTCAGCTTGTTATATGTACCAACTGGAAACCGCTCATTCCGCAAATGAACCATGACTTCATCACCAACCTGAAATTCCTTATACCTCCTTTTCTCATCTGCTTAGCCTTATACTGTGCATTCATCTTGGTAATATGCTTCCTCACCTCTTCATGGATGTTCTTCAAGTGTTCTGCAAAATCTTCAGCTTCAGCACTACTTATTTCTCCTTTATCTATCTTCCTCAATTCACATGCATTTCTTGGACTACTTCCATATACAATCTGGAATGGTGATTTACCAGTGCTCCTGTTGACAGAATTATTGTATGCAAATTCTGCCTATGGTAAAATCAAATCCCATCCTGTTGGCTTATCTCCAACCAAACATCTCAGCAAATTTCCCAAACTCCTATTCACCACCTCTGTCTGTCCATCAGTCTGTGGATGATGTGATGAACTGAACTTCAAATCTGTCTTCAACTTCTTCCACAACGTACGCCAGAAATATCCAACAAACTTAGTGTCCCGATCTGAAACTATGGTCTTTGGCAAACCATGAAGTCTCACTACTTCTCTGAAAAACAATTCTGCTACATGAACAGCATCATTAGTCTTCCTGCAGGGAATGAAATGTGCCATCTTTGAAAATCTGTCAACTACCACAAAAATTGAATCAAAGGCATACATTTGTTTTGAAACACAGGAGTGGAAAGTCTAATAGGGTTGCAGATGCTCTTAGCAGAAGGCAACTATTACTGACAGAAATGCAGATTGAAGTGGTTGGGTTCAAGGAACTCAAGAAATTGTATCCAGAGGATCCTGATTTTGGTGAAGCTTGGAAAGCTTGTACAGAACCTGTTACTCTAGACAGGACAAAATGGTTGGATTTCATCATCCAGGATGATATGCTATTCACAATCTCCTTCAATGGTTTTAGCTTATGTCACACTCCATCCTTTGTCAGGGAATAGGTATTCGCACGACCATCGTGTACAGCACATCTGTCAAACTGCCATGGTCTACCCAACAACATATGACATGCATCCATAGATATGATATCACACAATACCTCATCTTGGTATCCACCAATCTTGAACTTCACTAGGCATTGTTCATTGACCATGACCTTGTGGTCATCCTGTACCCAGGCAATCCGATATGGATGTGGGTGTTTCTGTCTCTTGAGCTTCAACTTTATCACCATCTCTTCTGACACCAAATTGTCAGTGCTCCCACTATCAATGATCACATCACAACATTTACCTTCACACTTGCACCTGGTGCGAAACAGGCTCCTCCTTTGCTCAGGTTCATTCTCACCACTCAACAGGACTCTTCTATTAATCAACGTTTCTCCTCTTTCAGCATCTTCAGAATTTGATGATCTGGCATCTTCATCTACATGTGCAACTCTGGCCTGGCCTTCATTTCTCCTGTCTGTTCTACCTTGGCGCTGAGGACATTCAAATGCCCTATGACCTTCTTCTCCACAGTGAAAACATGTTCCACGGAAGCCACCTCTTCCAGATCCTTGTCCTCTTCCTCTTCCTCTCTGATCTCTATTATTCTGATCCTGGAAATGATTAGAATTATTTTCTCACTGATTCTGACTGCTACTGGCCTCATCCTTCTTTTTCGGATCTTCATTTCGGCCACCATATGACCGTCCACCAGATCGTCCACCACGACCTCTTCCGTTTTGTCTACTCTCAAACTTCTTGTTCAGCTTTTCCTCTACTTTTAGGGCAAACTGGTATGCCTCTTCAATACTGTTCATTCGAACCAGATTCAGCTCCTCCTGAATGCTTGGCCTTAACCCATTAAGGTATCGGGCAACTTTCTCCTTATCAGCTTCTGCATGGCCTGTTCTGATGAGAAGTCGATAGAACTCCTCTGTATACTCCTGAACAGATCTTCCTGCTTGCTTCAAACTCTGCATTTTCTTCAGTAGGTCAAGCTCATAATCAACAGGAATGAACTGTCGCTTCAATTTATCCACCATCCGATCCCATCTTGCGATTTTATCTTTCCCTCTTCTATTTCGCTCCAATTGAATTTCTTGCCACCAGATCTTCGCATGACCTTTCAGTCTGGCCTTCGCAAATTTGACCCTATCAGGATCCTCAACATCTTCGTACTCAAAATATTCTTCACATTCATTGATCCAGTCGATCAATTCCTCTGGGTTAAGATTTCTAGAAAATGTAGGAACCTCAATCTTAGGTCTTTTTCCAATCTTGGAAATTGCCCGAAAAAGTCTTTCTTCCTCTTGGTTCACAATTTCAACTTCTCCTTCTTGATATTCTTCTTCGGCTTCATCCTCGCTTTCGTCTCTAACATTAAGATTCATTCCTCTGCGAATCTCTTCTTGCAATGCTCGCACTTGTCTTTGCAGCTCTCTAACCTCAGGTGTCACAGCACCAGCTCTTCCGCCACGTTCTCTTCATGGAGGCATTTTCACGATGCATGCTGAAACCCTAGCCACGGTCCTGGTGCAAACTGCCTCACAGTCAGCGATCTGTTTACACACTCAAGAACTCCTGCTCTGATACCACTTGATGAAGGGTGCTCCCCTTAATACCACAAACACATAACAGAAATAGAGAAACAACAACAATATGCAAGAACAGAAAATTGGCTTCTTATTATCTCCACAAATGTGGAATTACAAACTTTTAGAATTACAATATGCAAAGCCACATGGGCATTCCCTTACAATATTCTTTAGGACAAAGCCTTGAACCAATACCCAGATCTACTACCCAGAACTATTCTGAACTGCCTAAGACAATAATACAGCCTTCCTTATATAGGCAATTTTCCACCGCCTGGGAAGGTTCCAGAATTTTAGCCAATAAGGCCGACCAAACTTAGAATTATTTTATTTTACATTTTATTACATCATAGTCGGCTCAAGATAACCTTTGAAACCCGAACAGAAATTTTGAAGAAAATTATTTTTCGCCATTCAGGTGGCCCAATTTCTGAAGACCATAAGTCATCACCAGTTGACCCGCTCGACCACTATAACCCCATTTCAGAAACGCCACGAAGCGCTCTACAGGCTTGACTCGCGCAAGCGCCCGTCACCCAAATTTTTGACCTCATCCGGGGCCTCTAAAGCCTTCAAAACTGAGTTCGAAGTTTCTGTACCCTGCTGCCAATACCGAAAATCCTCAATATCTTCAAAACTACACTTGATCCGGCAATGAAACTTTACTGGCAGACTTATATGACCAAAATCAACCTCCAAGAAAGAAATCAGATCATTCTGAGCACATGCAAAAAATTACCAAAAATGGTAACTTTCCAAAAATAGCAGCTCTGCATAAAATAGCCCTTATTGAATACAAAAATAGAAATATTTTTGGGTGATGCAAGATTGCTCTTACACCCAGGATGCTCCTGCATCATGATGTTGTGGAATCAAAGATTGCAAAGAAGGTTAAAGTTGATTTCAGATCTAAGATGGAATTGATGAAGAATGACATGATCACTGAGGTCATGAGAGCTATTGGTGGTATGCTGAGGAATCTTGGTATTGATGATGGTTATGAGGAAGTTGTTGAAGACTTTGAAGCTGTTGGATCTAGTGGAGATGACCGAAGAGATAGATTTGGTGAAGACGAAACTGATTGGTTGCATAGATCTGGAGCTTAGTTAAGTACTAGTTACCGAATGGAAGTTTATACTTTCTCTAGTACTTTGAGATGTGAGGATTTGATTGATTGGATTGGTGAATTAGAAGACTTAGTTGAGCTTTAAGAAATTGAAGATCCTCTTACAGTAAGATTGGCACAGACTAAGTTGAAAGGACATGTTGCTCTTTGGTGGAAAGAATTACGAAGAGATAGAGAAGATGAAGGTGAAATGAAGATCAATTGGTGAAGGTTGATGGTGACTAAATTGAAAGCTAAGTTCATACCTACCAACTATGAGCTTGACTTGTTTAAGAAGTTCCAAAATCTGAAGCAAAAATATTTGACTGTGGAGGACTATATCGAGGAGTTCTATAAGTTTATTATTCGGTCTGGACACAAATAACTTGGTAAAGAAAAGGTAGCTCGGTATGTGAATGGTTTGAGATTCAATATTCAAGATGAGCTTGGTATGCTAAAGATTGATTCGGTGGAAGATGCTTATCAGTATGCTCTGAAGGTAGAAGATAAGTTGAAAAGGAGACAACATAGTAATCCTCGAGGGAAGGAGAAGCTTGATCACTCAGTGAAGGATAAACCAACTATTGAAGATGAACTGAAACCTGTGGAGCTGAAAAAGAAGACAGGTAGGGTTATCTTTAAGGGTACTTGTTATAATTGTGGTGAAGAAGGACATAGATATTTTGAGTGTACATAGAAGAATTTTGGTGACCGAAGGACTGAGCCTGGGTGGTCCCACAATAGTGAGTCCCACTTTTTGGCCAACTTTGACACAAAGATCAACATTTTGAGAAAAAACTTCACTTTCAAACACCTGTTGCTGCAAAACTATTAGGAATTTGAAGATGATGTAAACTAGAGTCTTTTAGAATTTTCTTTATAGTTTCTATATATATATATATATATATATTTTAAAAATCATTTAAATTCATTTTTCCTTCTCCTTCGAAAAGTGGTTTGTGTGAAAAAACTATGTTTTTAAGGAGTTACTGTCACTTGGATCAACATAAATTTTTTTAAAAATATGATAACGATGTAGTTCTTTCAAGATTATATTTGTAACTTCAATATCTAGAGGATGAAATTAGTTTTATTCATTTTGGGTCAATATTTCATAGTTTAATAAATTCTAAAGTGACAGTAACTGTAATTTAGACATAAGGTCACTTGGATCGCTCTAACTTGATCTATGTATATCGAAATTCTTTTTTTCTTTTTTTCATAGAAAGATAACACAAATACACTTTTCTTACATATTTTTTATAAATTTTTTTAATAATTTACTATTTTTTCCAAAGTCTTGAAGAGACAGGTTGTTGAATGACCAAACAACCTATGTTTAGTTAAAGTAATATTTAAAAGTGATAATGAACTCAATATGTATTAAAATTATATTTTTTAGAAAGCTTGTTCCGAATAGCATCATTTGACATCACATGTTTTAAAAAACCATGCCATTTGGTTCTTGTTCCATGCCTCGAAAGACTTTTTTTTTTAAGTTCTCTTATTTTCTGAGGGCAAATTTTCATTTTTGGGGTCTTCGCGTGAAGACCCCCTTCGCATGAAGACCCTTGAGGGTTTTCGTGTGAAGACCCTTCGCACAAAGGCCCTTGAATGAAAAGTCTAGCAAACAACACCCCTCTAGATTTTTTTGCTAGGTACTTCGTGCGAAGTATATACTTCAAGCAAAGTCGGCAAGTGATTTTATTTTGTAAAAAAAATTTAGAATTGTATAAAACTAAAACATTTTGTTTCTATTTTATACCAAATTGCAATTAATAAATTCACATTTTCTATTATTGAAGGCATTTTTTGGAGGAGGATTGTTATTTCTATTTTTTCAAAGACATAATTTTGGAGAGGAGAAATATTAGATTAAAGTATTTTTTGAAGAAGAGAATTTTTATAGACGATCTTGTGGAAGACATTTTTTGGAGCTCGAAGAAATGGGGAATAAGAAGGGAAGACAAAGTAAATATTGTAGAAAAAGGTCACCCGGTACTGAACAAAGAAATCATGAAGTTGCATTGACATATTATCACAAAACTAAAGAAGCTGAAAGACAAGCTGAAGTAGGAGGGTCAAGTCAAGTCGAAGAATTGCACATTGAAGAAGGGTCGGGATCACTCCCTACAGAAGCTCAAACAATTGATGTTGGAGAAGGGTCAAGATCATGTGCTCCTACTGGTATGGATGAACTTTTAAATTTATCTCAAACTGTAAAGATAAATATTAATTATATAAACTTAGATCATTTACTTCCAATGGATGTGGAGAATTTGAGATCACTTGCTAATGTTCAACCCTTAAGTCTTGTTAAGAAGAGATCAATGAATATGACAACAAGAGAAATATTGGGTAAATTTGATAATTTTGAAACACTTGAACAAGTTCAATTGCTTTCAGTTGTACTTATAAATAAAAAGTTGGAAGGGGCATTAAAATTATTGGGTATAGACACATCATCAAAGAAGAGAAAAGTTGTTGACGTGCAAGCTGATATGATTGAAAATCTTAGGAAAGGTTTGAACCAGCTAGGGAAGCAATCTCAAACTAAAGAATGTTGACATCCATTGTAGGTAACATTATGGGACAAAAAAGATAGATATCTTCAGTTTCATCTCAGTTTGGTTTTAATAGGGAAACAATATCACGATATGTTAATAGGAGAATACTTTTGGATGATAGCACCTTGGAAGGCAATTGGGAAATCATGTGTAGAGCTCCTTGTTCTGATAGGATTGATGAAGGAATAAAAAATTTGGTCACATCATTTTGGAATGACAATACATGTCCTTCATCAAACACTAGAGATGTTATCAAACATAGAATTTCAGCTAATCAATATGAATATCATACAAAACATTGGTTGGACACCACAACATGAAATGCATGTGTCATTTTGTAGTTCTAATCCTAATATAAAGATTGGGAAAATATTGTTTGAAAGATTGAATCCATATTATATCAGGACAATCAAAGTGTTTGAAACTTGTTGTTGTCATTATCATATTGAACTTGATCTCCACTATCAGGTTTTTTGAAAGTTTGTAGAAGACACTTATGGTTTTGAAAATGCTCCTCCTACTAGACGAAGTGAGTTCATCTCATCCATTTTATGTGACAAAAGAGATGATGTAGCTGGACAAATAAATTGCATAAAAGGAATATGTCAAACATGTGTTGATTTGTCTTTTTTTCCTTTAAAAATGAAAATATTGATGTAACAAAGATGGTAAATTGCAAGAGTTACAAATATGTAAAGAATGAAACAAAATTTGGGAAAGAATCCAAAAGTTTAGAATATGTTGAAGAGGAGATAAATGTTGGAGTATTTATGGAAAAATTTAAAAAATTGATTCAACCCTACATTCATCATGCATTTTTTGCAAAGTGGCAAGCACAACAATTCCAAACACTGAGAGAAAATTTCCCACTTGGAACTATTGTATCAGTTGTTGATTTTGCAGAAAATTATTCTTTTGTTCATCAAAAGGCAATTCAGTCAAAATACTATTTTTCAAAGAAAATTACTAGTATGGTACATGTGTGTTATTGACACGCACAATTAGATTTGGATGGTATTCAGAGCACATTTGAAGCACGGGTCATCAAGAAGGAATATCATTTTTATATAAGTGATGATAGAGAGCATGACATTCATTATGTAGAACACTGCTTCAAGATGTTTTTTTCAAATTTGAAAGAAAAAGGTATAAAAATTGATAAACATTATGTTTGGTCAGATGGATGTGCTGCACAATTCAAATCATCAAGACCATTTTATGCACTATGTATATGTCATCTTAATGAAAACATACTACATGTTTGGAGTTTCTTTGAGAGTGGACATGGAAAAGGTGAACATGATGGTGTCGGAGCTTGCATCAAACGTGCTATACAAAAGTATCAAATGAATTATAAGGGAGTGCATATAAAAAATGCACATAATGTGGTTGAATGGTGCAAGATACATTTCACACCAAATGAGAATGACACATCATCAGGATTGACTCATGTGGTGCCATATAGAAAATTTTGGGAGATAAAAGGTATGCACACATTTTTAAATTATTTGAAAGTGTTTAAATTTTTTATGATATTTTTTATTCAAATTATATTTATAAAATGTATTATAAATGCATTTGTTCAATTGTGGATAGAAAAATTATGCATGGTTGCAATAGGATAGAAAAGACATGATCTTTGCATTTAGTTACGAGTACAAATTATCACAATTAGATGTTGAACACTAGGGACTACTCATACTTTTATTGTCACTGCATTGCTAACAATTATGAGAAATGTATTAATCAAGACCGTGGATATGTAGGCACATGGAATCTAGTGCCACTAGTTGTTATTGATACATTTGATAGAGATGAAGATGAAAACTTTGATGATGTCCCTTTGATTTTTACTGATTATGATCATATCTCAGGATTGGTCAAAATTGGTAAGTATATATATTTCAAATTATATGGTACATTGAGTTGCATGTATAGATAGATAGATATATCTATAGATTGAACTAAGTAAATTTTAAGATCTCACACATGTATATATAAATTTATTGTGCAGGAGATGTCTTTGCAGTGATTGTTGAGTGTGGAAATGTAAGAGTTAGTTATTATTTATTGTGTTGTACTGCAGAGAGGATGAAGTTACTCAAACCTAGAGAAAGTGATGGAATGTTGTTCCCCATAGGTTTGTACATGGTTTACATCAATATATTGAACTCAATTTGTAAATTTTAAATTTCAACCTTTTAACAAATTTCAAATTGAGTTTGTTTAAATTTATATATTGTTAAAATTTGTGACCTGTAGGTTCAGTTGTTTTAGAGGGAACATATTTAAAGAAAATCAAAGTAATTCAACATGGTATTCACTTTTTTTATTACGAACTAGACAATAAGGTGTTTCAATATAGTCACCTAGTAGTTGCCACATCCATTTGTCTCCATACAGTTAAATCTCAACGTGGACATCATAAGTGGAGACTAGATAGTGATGATCATGAGAGAATATTGCATGTTCTCCATGAAAGGTTTGAACCACTTGAGTTGGTCTAAAAAGTATAATATGTATACCTATTTCTTGAGTTAGGACCTACTTGATATCTCTAGATTAAATTTCATTATACTTTATTTATATATTTAAACATATGATGGACTATAATTTGTTGATATATGATGGACCTATTTGATGGTTCAATGGTTTTAATATATAAAATTTTATATGTATGCTTTGATTATTCAATGATTTTTATGATACTTTTTATGATGCTTATGATTTCTAGATCCCCTTAAGACCTCCCCTTAAGACACTAATAAATGATGAAATTAGTTAGATTACTTACGACATGTGTTAGTTCTAGAATTAGTTAGAATAGTTATTGTCCATTAGTTACATGTATTAACAAGTTATTTTTTATGATATTAATTTTAGATCCCCTTAAGACCTCCCCTTAAGACTGTTTATTACTTAAAGGTCCCCTTAAGACACTAAAAAATGATGAAATTAGTTAGATTACTTATGACATGTGTTAGTTCCAGAATTAGTTAGAATAGTTATTTTCTATTAGTTACTTGTATTAACTAGTTATTTTTTATGATATTAATTCTAGATCCCCTTAAGACACTAAAAAATGATGAAATTAGTTAGATTACTTATGACATGTGTTAGTTCTAGAACTAGTTAGAATAGTTATTGTCCATTAGTTACATGTATTAACTAGTTATTTTTTATGATATTAATTCTAGATCCCCTTAAGACCTCCCCTTAAGATTGCTTATTAGTTAAAGATCCCCTTAAGACACTAAAAAATGTTGAAATTAGTTAGATTAATTATCATATATAATCAAATCATATCATCTAATCAAAGCATTTATCATCAAATAAAATCATCTAATCAAATCAAATCATATCATCTAATCAAATAAAACCATCTAATCAAATCATATATCATCAAATAAAATCATCTAATCAAATCAAATCAAATCATATTATCTAATCAAATAAAACCATCTAATCAAATCATATCATCTAATCAAATAAAACCATCTAATCAAATCATATATCATCAAATAAAATCATCTAATCAAATCATATCATCTAATCTAATCAAATCATATCATATCATCTAATCAAATATATGTCTCAAATCATATGTGTATGCAAAATTCGGTGAAAACTATTCTAAATGATATATTAACTATTCTAAGATTAATAAATCAAACTAATTAGCAAACTACAATGAAGAATACAATTAAAATGAAGCTAAAATAATATTTTACCTTCACCTACCATGTAGCTTGTCTCCATTTCTCTCTTAGCTTTGATTTCTTGAGGATGGTGAGCTCTCAGATTTCCAAATGAAGCCTTTTCCCAAGATGCTCTCAAAGTGTGGAGATTTGTATGATTATTATGCACAATTTCCTAAAGCTCAATTATGCAACTAATGGATGGAATGCAAATGATATGATGATAAATTGGATGCTTGAATGCTCTTGAATGCTTGAATGCTCTTGATCTCTGGAATGCTTGATTTCTTGATTGCCTATTCACTATTAGATCTCAAAGGGAAAATGAGGCTTCTTTTATAGAGTTTTGGAGGATCCAAGCCTAGGTGGCACAATCCTACGGTGGAGATTGAAAGGTGGAAGATCTTAGGGCTAGGATTGACTTGGTTGAAAGGGTTGAGAGAAAGGGGGATGTAGTTGGAATGTGAGAGGAAGAATAGGGATGATGTTCCTCTCACATTGACATGGAAGAGAAGAAGGTGGAAGGGAAAGACACATGTCAAGTGTCTCACAAAGACCAAAGAGAGGAAGAGGGAGAGACATTTTCCTCATGAGGACTCTTAGAATAAGTGTCCTATGAGTCACCTTTGACCCTTAGAGGTGGCTTGAGAAGCCCCTTAGGAATAGGGATTGTCTCTTAACTTGGTTTGAGAGAAGACATGTGGTCATGAGACCAAGTCTTTTGAGGCCACATAGCCCTTAAAGATAGGACATGTGTGGGTGAGGATAATGATTAATAAATAATTAATAATAATTATTTATCTTAGCCTAGGTGATGTGTTAGGTGACTAGGTAGATGAGGTGGACTAGGGAACTTAGTCATAAATAGTGATTATGTATTTGATTTAATCACTTTAATAGACTATTTAGAGGACTTAGGATAGGAGAATAAACTATAATGAGTCTCTTAAATAAATTGAATAATTTATCTAATAAATAGAAGAATAAATATTAATTAAATAATAAATATTTAATTAATTCATCAAGTCAATATTTAATTAAATAATAAATATTTAATTAATTAATGAGGTCACTTTTTAGTGTATACATTTTGCCCCTCTTTGAAATAATGTGCTGGTCACATTGTTTCAAAGAAAAATTCAAGCATTTTTGCCCCTGCCCCAGACAATGTCTCAGACGACCTATGCATGCCCCCTCGAGAGATTGATTGACAAAAAATTAATTAATTTGATTTGATTTGATTTTTTTTATTTTTTTTAATACATGGTTTAACAATCAATCTCACGAAAGAAAATGAGAGAAATATGGGTGAAAACGGGGTGAAGCTGAAAGAAACAGATAGGTAGGGTCCACACATCAAGCAAAATGGGTCCATAGTGTATATATAGGGCCAAGGGGTCCACATTAAGGTCATTGTGCACACTTGTCATTTGGAGATTGGAGCTAGAGAGAGAGAGAAGAGCATAGCTGTGAAGATGCCATTCCCACTATCCGATCACCGATTTGAGAGAGTCAAACACTTCAATAGACCACCCGATTTAGGAGAGCCGGTAGGTGATTTGATCCTCTTTATGATTTTGATGATTTTATGCAATGCGATTATGATTTGTAGCATGCTTTAGGGTAGATTCAACCATAGGTTAGATTAGGAAAATTTGATTTTCTTAGGTGAATCACATATGCGCAGTTGCGGCGCATATATGCGCAGCAACGGACCACGTTTGCGCAACAAACTGGTAGTTTTGTGAATATGTATGGGGTACCTGCGCATGTGTGGTAAAAAAAAATTGGATTGCACATTTGTGACATACTTTTGTGCAAATGTGAGTTCTACGCATGTGTCAATTCTAGTTGCACAATTGTGAAATAATTGTGTGCAAATGTAGGTTCTGCGTATATGTCCATTGCTGTTGCGCAAATAGTTAGGGAAATTGTGCAAATGTAGAAATCTGTGCAAATAGAAAGGGATTCGACGCAAACATTGTTTTGTGCTGCGCATTTGTATTTAGGTTGTAGAAGTTAGAGAATTTGGCAAGTTAATCAGGTCAAACGTGATTTTGATAAGCCGATTTGAGCTCTCAACACTGTATTTGGATCGATTAAGTCAAGATAGGTAACATTGTAGCATGGTCGCTAGTTAACCTTCCCAATTTGAGATAATTGATATAATCATCTATGAGGACATGTGATAAACATGTGTTCGATTTGATAGGATAGGATAGATAGATTATTGAGCTTGATCGAAATCTGATAGTTTGATTGATTGATTATGGTAGGAGGATATTACAGATACTTTGATGTCATGGGAGAGATATCTCATGACTCAAAATCTAAGACCAGCATTGTCAGAGACTGATAGGTTGCTGATCGAGGCTACAGGGTTATATCACATCATATATACGCCTGAGATTTGGGTGAATCTGGGCATGCTGACAACATTGGTAGAGAGATGGCACTCGGAGATGAGTACCTTCCATATCCCCATAGGAGAGATGACAGTTACATTAGAGGATGTATATCACATCCTACGACTGCCTATCATTGGGGAGTTAGTATAGTCTGATCTATGTGGAGGACTAGTAGAGTGTAAATCAATGTTTGGGGATGATGACATCAATGAGATGAAGATTAGCTGGAAGGACATGGTGGATTTCTACGAGCCACTTCCTGTTGTGCTGGTGGGAGCGATTGGAGGCTATGTTTGTCCAGACTGAAGATCACATGGTTTTGCAGTTGGATGGGGCCGGACCCTATAGAGGATGATGGACGAGGGGACCCGTTTTGCTTGGGGGGTGTGCCTGCTGGAGCATCTATATCATGATCTGCATCAGGTGGTATACCACATGAGTGCTTCATTATTATCTAGTGTCATATTGCTCCATGTTTGGGCATGGGAGCATATTATGGTTACATGACCAGTAGCTATGAGGTTTCGAGGCATAGAGCAACCATATATATTTCTGTATGCAGCCATCCAGACTTAGCATAAGCTAGGTCGATTAGAGTTTTGGTGATATACCTTTGACACCATAGATTCAGTTATCTGGAGACCCTACCTTGGGTGTGAGCTGTGGGATGATGAGTGTCAACTCAGATTTTGTTTTGAGTTGAGATGGTTGATAAGGAGGACTTTCTACAATATTAAGAGGCAGTTGGTTAGCCGGGTCTTGAGACAGTTGGACAGGATGCAGGGATTATCACAAGGGGCCACAGAGTTTGCTTACACACATCAGGAGCGGCGAGACTGGGGTCCCATGGTATCTTTCAAGATTGCTCGGTAGGAGTTCCTAGACATGCCATTTCAGGCATGGTCCATGAGATAGGGGATCATAGACCCAGGTATGACAATAGACTATGAGAGGCACCTTAGGGAGCACCCATTCCCGAGGTTGACAGAACCAGTGGAGAGGCCACTCGAGAGAGATATCACAAAGAGATGCTGAGACAGGTGAGGAGGCTGGGATAGGAGAGGCTGAGGGAGGGGAAAAGATGCTGGTAGAGGCCATGGCGGTGATGGAGATGATGGTGGTGATGGTAGCGATGGAGATGATGGTGGCGATGGTGAAGGTAGAGGTGATAGAGCTGGGCCTCAGATGAGAGGCAAAGGTGTACCACTAAGGAGATTGATGCCACCTCTAGAGAGATAGGGACAAGGATAGGTGCCAGCACATGGTGTCGTAGGTGCCCCATTACAAGTTTTAACAGGTGCCATAGGACAGATACCAGTAGCTATCCCAATACATGCAGATCTAGCAGGATAGGAACTCGTATAGGATGAGGTTGATATTATACTTGGGCAGGAGAGACTGGTGTAGGGTGGACATGATATACAGGATGAGCACATGCCAGATGTGGATGCCCAAGATGATCACGCCGAGATGGATATAGATGGACAGGATCCCTACCTATAGAGGGATGTTGCAGAGGAGGATTTAGACATTGATTCATTGCTAGTCAGACTAGCAATGACACAGGTACAAGCAAACCATGTCCCTAGACTAGAGAGACGTGTAGAGACATTAGAGAGGGAGAATGTTGTGATCAGGTGTGAGAAAGATATCGCCATAGAGTGACTAGGGGAGTCTGAGGCACTATTAGATGAGCTGCAGAGGACAAAGGACTTGGGACCTCATGGAGATAGTCTTTGTGCAATGGTGCGGGATGGGAAGGAGATCTCCTACTGGCGGGATGCATACAAACAATTCGTACCTAGTGATCAGTGGATTGGGAGCTTTAGAGAGAGCTCTTTTGCAGTCAGGATAGTTGTGTATGAGAGGCAGGGACTGACTAGTAGTTGAGGGATATCATCACGTCCTCCTAGAGCACCTACAGGTTCAGGAGATCTGACAGGAGCTTCAGGTTCGGGTGGTTTAGTAGCACGAGGTCTTTTTGTATCTTGCAAACAGTGACAGACTGAGTCTGGAGGTAGTGGCTCATAGACATATGGCATCATTGTGTACACACTCTTTATATCATTATGTTTCATTATATTATTGACTTGATGGACACTCTTAGACACATTATCATTGTATGAGATATCACTGGACATTTGGACATTTTATTGTTTTATACAGATGTTATATGATGGATTATATATATGATGATGCAGTTCTATTTTGCTTTGATGATTATATATACATGTGTGTACTAACATATGCAGGATGTGATGATGTACTATTATTACTTTCTTGTGAATACATAATGGTTAATGATCTAGCATATGATGATGATACTTATATGAATGCATGTCCTAAATGATTATTTATGCAATGCTATGTGGTATGAATGTAATTATGTATGTAACAATGATGACTATAACAATGTAAGTAATGGATCATGAATGAATGATATAATGGGATGTAATGCAAATGATATTGTATATAATAAATGAAAAGGCACTTAAATATGGTAAAATATAATAACCTACAACATGATAAATAAAATGGGATAAAATGATAGCTATGATGAAATGTCACTTTAAATGATCAAAATATGCATGTTAATATATATGGGTAATATGCAAATGAACACACCTAATGAAGATAATACCTTTCCTAAATGAATTACACAAAATGATTAAGTGTGATAATGAAAATAGAATATGCAAAAAAATTTAAAATGCAAGATGAAAGCTTAATGTTTGTGTTGCTCAAATGTCCTCAACTTAAATAATAATGTATCTAACACAAGAAGAATGGACCAGGAGAACAGATGACCTAATAAGCAAGATAACCTACAAATCCCTATAAAAGGAGCACTGATATGCAATCATGAGTCAGCTACATGTAATGCAAAATGAAATATGAAATGAGTGTCTTTACAACTTCATGAACATCTTAGAAGTTCATAATAACTTGGAATTTAATTTTCATCATTGAGCTTGTTATGTTTCAAGGGAATGCAAGCATCATGGTATAATTAAACTAGGATGACCTGAGCACTTCTTGCATGGATATTAATATAGCAAACTTGACAAGCATCTAGGATAATTGAATCGAGATGACCTGAGTTTTGTTTGCATAACAGACAAGGAATATTTCCCCCTCCATCGGGGAACAAATATTTGGAGTCAAGGTATGTGTGGCGTATCACCATTAATAGAATTTGCAGAACAACATGATTTAGATGTTGTCAAGACTATTAAACTGATGAAGGCACTTACACATAGACACCTGAATTACTTGTTCCTTCGATTTCATTGGAAAATATCCCACAAACAACAATCAAAGAAAAATATCATGCCCCATCTTGACTATTCTAATCAGTGACATATGGGAGTTTCACACTCATGTCAAAGATATCCTAGAATAGCATAGGAAACATGATAACAATGAAATCCAAATATAAATGCATAATCTACATCAAATCATTCTAACATGCCTACCATGAATATACATTTCTTTGCCAAAAGATAGTGATTAGGTATATTGATCAAGTCAATTGATGTATGTATAAGCAAGATGTATAGATAAGCCATCATATTTCGAAGGATAGATCTGTATACACTTAAAAATGGCTTCATTAATTAATTAAATATTTATTATTTAATTAATAATTATTCCTCTATTTATTAAATAAATTATTTAATTTATTTAGTAAATTCACTATAGTTTATTCGTCTATCTTAAGTCTTCTAATTAGTCTTATTAAAGTGATTTAATTAAATACACAATCACCTAAATATGACTAAGTCCCCTAGTCCACCTCACGTACCTAGTCACCTGACACATCACTTTGGCTAAAATAAATAATTATTATTAATTATTTATTAGTAGTTATCCTCACCCACACATGTCCTCTCTTGAACCAAGTCAAGAGACATTCCCTATTCCTAAGGGGCTTCTCAAGCCACCTCTAAGGGTCAAAGGTGACTCATGTGACACTTGTACAAAGAGTCCTCATGAGGAAAAGGTCTCTCCCTCTTTCTCTCTTGGGTCTTTGTGAGACACTTGACATGTGTCTTTCCCTTCCACCTTGTTCTCCTCCATGTCAATGTGAGAGGAACATCATCGCTATTCTTCCTCTCACATTCCAACTACATCCCCCTTTCTCTCAAATCTTTCAACTAAGTCAATCCTAGCCCTAGGATCTTCCACCTTTCATTCTCAACCATAGGATTGTGCTACCTAGGCTTAGATCCTCCAAAAATCTATAAAAGGAGCCTCATTTCCCCTTTGTGAGCTAATAGGTATTTTTGTAATCAAGCATTCAAGAAATAGATAATCAAGCATTCAAGCATCCAAGCACTCATTATCAAGCATATATCATTTTGTGAAGCATCCATACTATCATCATCTCATTTGCATAATTAAGATTTAGTTTTGCATTCAAACATTCCATCTCCACACTTTGGTATCATCTTGGGCAAGGAGCTTCAAATTGGAAATCTAAGAGCTCAACACATCCAAGAAATTAGGGCATAGGAAGACAATGGAGACAAGCTACATGGTAAGTGAAGGTAAAATCTTATTTTAGCTTCAATTTGGTGTATTCTTCATTGTTGTTTGCTAATTAGTTAGATTCATTAATCTTAAAATAGTTAATTTATCATTTATAGTAGTTAGTACAACTAATTTGCATACATTTTTGGTGCCCACAGTGGGGCAACCCACAAATTTTCACCATCAATTTTCAGTTTTCCATGTGCAAGTTTTTCTACAGGTTATTTTTGCGCATTCATCCACGATTCATGCACATCTGTTCATTTTTGCTGCGCATCCATTTACTGACGCCACAATCATAATTTTCCATTTTGCATTTCCACTTTCTGTCAAGGCGTTGCGCATTCATTCAGCTATTTCGCGCATACATACCATTTTGCTGCGCATTCATACTTACTATGCATATACACCATCTCCCTGCGCATTCATATCTTTCTACTACACATCCATCATTTCTGCGCTTTTATGTCTGATTCCTGTGCATTAATTTGTTGTCGCTGCGCATTTATTTCATATAGTAGTTTGCATTCAATTTTTCAAAGTTATTTGGGTTTTTGCTAATCTTTAACAAGTGTCTTTTCATTCTGGTAATACTTAGGTTGTTTTTGTAGGAAGTAATTTTGAAAACCCCATTGCTAAAAATAAAATAAAAATTTCTAACAATTTGATTGCAGATTGCCAAGGGGTTTGCAATATAAACTACAATCTCGTTTGGGCTTAAAAAAAGACATGTTTTTGCTTTGTGTGTCTTCTTTAGCATAGAATCAAGTGTCTATCATGTTTTTCTTAATAAGCTATTTGTAATCCCAAAATTATAACAATGTATCCTCTCCCCTCGCCATTAGTGGACCTTGGGTGTAAGAGAAACTGTTATAATTTTTAGAGGGTGATCTTTGGTGGGAAAAGAGGTACTCACCCCAAGGAATGACCCAACCGGTAATAGGCTAAAGCCAAGCCCTACCAAACCGGTATATAAAAAATGCTAGTGTGATTAGTCTCACATTAGACATGTGTGAATTCATTATGGCAACCAAAATCTCCTCTAGTACCCTAGTGGTGCGCTAAAGTCCTACTTAGTAGAGGTGAAAGCCTTGCTTTGAAAGGATTGGGAGAGCCCCCTTAATTGGGAAAATGACTTGATCACAACCACCTGAACAGATGTCCTTATTAAAAGCTTTTGTATAGTGGCCAAAAACCTTCTATCTGCTGGCTCAAGGAGTCACCCAAGCTCGTGAAGACACCCCACATTACTCACAGTTCATAGTAGAGATAGCAATTCTTTGGGAAGTAATGACCTATTGAATTCATAACTTGGTGTGCCTGAGAAGTGAGTGCACTCTAAGGAGGAGCCCATGCCTCCAAGTTCCTAGGTTGTCCGTAGTGAATTTGCGTAGTTGGATTTTATTATCCTAGTGGGGATTCAGCAGATATCGTCCTTGCCAACCATAGGATTATAAGCATGTTTTTGCATTCATATTAGAATAGTTAGATTAAAATCATTTATGTCTTGTGTGTGTGTGTGTTTATGCATTTTTCATTTGCCAAAAACCAGAAAACACCAGAAAATCAAACAAAGTTCACAATTTTGCAATTCAAATCAATCAGAAACAAAAACCTGTGCATTCATACCAATTTGCTGGACATACATTAAATTGTTCTATGCATTTGATACTTTTTCCATGCATCAGTTACAACTTTTTGTGCATTTGTCTCATTTTGTTGTGCATTTATCAATCTATCATGCGCATTTGTTGCTGCGCATTTACAACAATGAGCATTTCCACAAACTTTGAAATTTTCAAATCACTTTTTCAGATACCCATTTTTGTCCTTAGTAAGATTCTAGAAAAACATTCAAATTACACAGACCTCTGATATTTAGTTTGACCATTTTCATCACTTTTCATCAATTTTCATCAACCTTTCTTCACCAAAAATCATCAAATCATTTCTTCTAATCCTCTAAAATTCCAAATCTAGTGTTGAAACATTACCCTATCTATCAGATTTTGATCTTTGTGAGTTTATCCTATCAGGATCTATCATCCTCAATCAAACTTACCTAGGTTACTATCTCTTGATTTTCTTTGTCATATCATAGTGAACTCTATACTTCCTATTGACTTAGATTTTATCAAGTTGTCTCATCATTTTTCAACACCTTTTCACTATCTTTTCTCTCCACCATTTCTTTCCATATATTTTCATCAAAAATCTTTCATTCCACAAATCAATTTTCACATTTTATGGTTCAAACTCGATCTCAGAAACTAAAACAACCTGTTGATTCAGAATCCCTAGACAAAATGGAAGGAAACAAAAGTAATGATGAGAATCCTTGGCCTGAAGCTCCTAAGAAAACTTCACTTTTTACATCCAAAGAGGAACCCACATATCAAGAACTTAGGGATGCTACACAAGATCCTAGATTTTATCATGTCATGGAAAGACTCCTAGACCTAGATAGAGAGATGTATTTCCTCATGCTTGCTCAATAAGGAGCCAAACTACCAAGTGATTTTGATATTTCTCATCTTAGAGAACTGACTATTGTAACCAATCAAGAAAATCCTAGTAGTTCTCAAGATACTCATGGAGCAAAAGAAACCAAGCAACCATCCGATGCTTCTCAAAATGATCAACATAACCATGTTCCCCAAAACAATGCTTCCCACAACAATGTTTCCCAAAACACTCAAGGAAACACGTTATCTTTGGATCCCATTCTACAACAAATCCAGATGCTTCAATGACAAATCTGTGACATACAAACTAGATCATCAACTAAGAAGTATTCCTTGGATGATATATGCCCTTATCCTTTTGATAAACATTTAGCAATGATTCCATTCTCTCCTCATTTTGAGGTACCAAAATTTGACAAATACAAAGGGAATTCGGATCCACAAGACCACATTCGTGAGTTTTGTGCTACTTGTATTGAAGTCACTCACAATGACACTTATCTTATGCGACTATTTCCATGAAGTTTAGGAGGACAAGCCATGGAATGGTTCTCTAAACTACCCTAAGGCATCAAATCTTTCAATGAGCTTCTTGACAAATTTGTGACTCATTATTCATATAACATCAAACATGAAGTCACTATGCTTGATTTTTGCAATGCACATCAAAAGAATGGAGAACCCTTCCTTACTTTTTTGCAAAGATGGCGTCAATTGTTTGCCAAATATCCATGAACGATTCTTGAACAAGAAAAGATGGATATTTTTGTGCATAACCTTACACCAGAAATGAGTTATAGGTTACAATTGCAATGTCCACCAAACTTCAATAAGCTCATAGAAAATGGTATCAAGATTGAGGAAGCCATGGTCTGAAAAGGTGAGAAAATTTTTTATTCCAAAGACAATGTTGGATCCTCAAATTCCAATCCCAACAACTACAACAATGACAAATCAAAATTTTGGAATAAAAACAAAAACATTGTCAATGATGGGATTGTTGATAATCGTAATGTCAAACCAACACAACCCCTTCTCAATCTCACAAGTCAGGCTAATGCTACTCAAGGTACCTACAACAATCAATCGGCAAATCAAAACACCAACAAAGATTCATCTAAACCAAGATTGCCTTTTATGTCACCTCGAAGAAATTTTACTCCTTTAGGGGAATCCCTCGAATCGGCATTATGGAAGTTAATCACAAAGAAACTCATTACAGTTCCTAAAATGAAAGACTTTAAACCTAGAGTAAAACCTTCTTGGTGGAATGCGAATGATTATTGCGAGTTTCACAGAGGAAAAGGACATAAAACCAATGACTGCCTAAGACTCAAAAATGTAGTTCAAGACTTAATTGAAAGCAGTGAAATTGGTGTTGATGAACATACCTCAAATGAATCACATACGGCTTTCAAAGATCCACTTCCTGAGCATGAAAAAGGAGGTTCTTACAACACTAAGAGTGACAATCAAGCCAATTATAATTCTACTCCCTATCAATATGTTGGTATTATTTTTGAATGTCATCCTTCTAAGTATTATGCCAATGTCATTACCATCAAAGGAAAATCAGAGAATCAACCAGTCCATGTTACTACTCGTGCTCAATCCAAAGTTACTCTCCAAGGAGTCCAGTCTAAACCAAATACACCTCAAAACAAGCCGGTTTATGTCCCAAAGTCTACACCAAATATTTCCAACTAGTACAATCTTTTGGAACAACTCAAGAAAACACTTTCCCAGATATCCATCTTAGAGCTTTTGTGTCTATCCCCATCTCACAAAGATATCCTTGAAAAAGCTCTCTTAGAGACCCAGGTCCCCACAAATCTAGATCATGATCAATTTCAAGCTATGGTGGGCCACTTAACAACCCCACATTACCTATCCTTCACTGAAAATGATGATTTAGCTATTACCCAACCTCACAATGCTCCCCTACACATCGAAGTCCTTGTCCAGAGTCACAAAATCAAATGAGTACTAATAGATGGAGGAGCTAGCTTAAATATTTGTACATTAAAACTAGTCCTTGTGTTGGTATTTTCTAAAAATGTTGTTGATCCTAAGAAGAAAATCATGATAAAAGCTTATGATGAGGAAGAGTGGTCATCTAAGGGGTCTATTGTTCTACCAATTAGAGTAGGTCCTATAATCAAAGATGTACCTTGCCAAGTTCTAGACATGGATCTTGCTTATAACATTCTCTTGGGAAGATCATGGATTCATTACATGCAAGTTGTACCATCAACTTATCATCAGTACTTGAAATTCCCTCATAATGGTTAGGAGGTCACTATCAAAGGAGATACTAATCCATTCCAGTATTGCAGCTCTGTGAAGACATCTAATTCTTTGATACCTTATAACCGTATTGGATCTTCTACAACTACACCCAGTGATCCTAGCAATATAGCATCAACTTCTAAATCAAATGGGATCAAGATAGACATCAAAGAAAGAAGTATGGGAGAATACACTTTAGGTCAAGCTCTTTGCATCATAGAGTTACCTTTATCTCCTAGATCATATGGTAAATCTTTGATCACTAAACAACAATCAGAACCCCCTTCAACACTTGTTTATGACACATTTATAAGTGGAGGCACAATATCCAAAGAGGCAGCTGAACGTAATGCTAATCATTTGCTTAAGTCACAGAAGAATGAAGAGAATATCAAACATGAATATATATCACCTTATGTATATGGTAAAGGGTATACTTTGCTACAAAAGATGAGATACCAAGGTGCTGGACCTATAGGGTTACAAAGAGAAGGTGTTATCAAACCGATTTTGCAAAATCCAAACTATCAAAGAGACACTATAGGATTAGGATACAAAGGAGAAGGACCAAAGGAACCAAAAGGAAAAGCAAAGATCACACCTTTTCATGAGATATCTAAAGCTCCTACCTTACAATTAAGAAATAATGGTATGTATGTAGATCCAGAGAAACAAAGGATAGCACAGAGAATCATTGATAGACTTGGGGATAATGATGATTCTGACTCAAATGATTATGAATGGGATTCATTATCTGATTATACTGAAGAGATAGGAGTTGATGTTGTCCATCACCATAGTAATGATTACCATGAGGGGGAGAGTTCAAAGACCGACTCACTAGGATTAGTCCCACGTGATACTACTTTTGTAGATTGTGAGGAAAGTGACCTTTATCTCGTGATAGATGAATCAGATGAGAGTATGGAAATAGACCTCACTGATACCATCATAAACCTTGACAACTTTTCCATTAATACCATCTCTTCCTTTGAAACTGACCTGAATGATCCAATGCCCCTTGTACATCCCAAGCTTATTGATTGGGATTCTCCCGATCATCCAGAACTTGATGTCTTCCATAATGATGATGCAATCATTGACTATCTTGGAATTAGGGATCATTTACCATTAGGAGATCACAAGTCAGGATTTTCGATAGAACTCAATGACATGGCCTACTTTGGAGAGAGTGCCAATCCTTTCAGTCATAAAAATAATCAACAGATCTAATGGTGAAAACCACTCAGTGGCAGTATTAGATCCAAAAATAGTAAAAAGAAATGACGCATCTGATGGTGAAAACCTCTATGAGGTGTCTGATGATGGAAGGATTGACACTCTTCCCAACTATCTATATCGAGAGCAACCTGCTATTCTTATAGAACCAATAGTACCTCTTAACATTGGAACATAAGAGTCTCCGCGCATCCTTAAAGTAGCAGCATCCTTGATAGAATTAGAGAAAGAAGCTTTTGCAAAATTTTTCAAAGAGAGACAAATCAACTTTGCTTGGTCTTATGCTGATATGCCTGGCCTGGACCCCAATCTCATTATGCATCATTTATCTATCAGACTAGAAGTAAAACTAGTTAAGTAGAAGCTTCGCAAGATGCACCCGCATATTGCACTAATGGTTAAAGTAGAATTGAAGAAGCTCCTAGATGTTGGATTCATTCATGCTATTGATTATGCTAAGTGGATTTCAAATATTGTCCCCGTCTCCAAACCAGACAAGTCTATCAGGATTTGTATTGATTTTTGAGATCTTAATAAAGCTTGTCCAAAAGATGACTTTCCTCTGCCAAATATTGACATTATTGTTGATCTGACAGTTGGGCATGAGATGTTATCATTAATGGATGGATTTTCTAGCTATAACCAAATCAAGATAGCGCCAAAAGACTAGGAGAAGACAACTTTTACTTGTCCGTGGGGTACATACTATTGGAATGTGATGCCTTTTGGCCTCAAAAATGCTAGAGCAACTTATCAAAGGGAAATGACCACAATCTTTCATGATATGATGCATACCATTATGGAGATTATGTTGATGATATTTTAGCTAAATCCAAAGATAGAGCTGGTCATTTGAGAGTGATGGATAGAATATTCACCCAAATGGAATAGTATCAGGTTCGAATCAATCCAAAGAAATGTGCATTCAGAGTCACATCCGATAAGTTGTTAGGGTACATTGTCTCAGCCAAAGGAATCAAAGTAGATCTAGAAAAAGATAAAGCAATAATGGAGATGGCTTCCCCCACTAACATCAGTCAGTTAAGATCTTTATAGGGACATCTCCAATCCATCTGAAGATTTGTTTCTCAACTAGCAGATCGAAGTCATCCCTTTCAACATTTGTTGCATAAAAATATCTTATTCCAATGGGATGATAAGTGTGAAGAAGCTTTCAATAAAATCAAGCAATATTTGGCGAATCCTCCAGCTCTGATGTCACCAATTCTGGGCAAGCCACTCTTTCTCTATATTTCAGCTACGACAGTCTCATTAGGTGCTCTTTTGGCTCAACAAGATCATGAAGGAAAAGAAAAAGCCATCTATTATATTAGTCGCACTCTAGTGGGATATGAGTTAAACTATTCTCCTATAGAAAGAGCATGTATGACCATTGTTTTTGCTTCATAGAAGTGGTGACATTACATGTTGTCACATTCAATCTAGCTCATTGCAAAGATTGATCCTTTAAAGTATCTATTAAGCAAAACAACATTGACAGGCATATTGGCTAAGTGGGTCATGCTACTTAGTGAATTTGATATTGAATATGTAGGTAGGAAGGCTATCAAAGGTCAAGTGATAGCAGATCAGCTAGTAGATGCTCCATTAATGAATGACCAACCTATACACACAGAGCTTCTTGATGCACACATCTTGGCTTTATCTACACAAACATGGCAACTATATTTTGATGGATCGTATACTCAACAAGGTTCAAGATCTGGTATTCTCTTTGTCATGTCACAAGGATACACAACTCCAAAATCTTACAAGCTGCTTTTTCCTTGCACCAACAATGTAGCAGAATATGAAGCTTTGCTGATTGGGTTAAAGATGGCTTTACAATGGAAAGTAACTGAAATAAATGTCTATGGGGATTCTCAATTGATTATAAACTAGGTTAATGATGATTATGAGACTAAAGATGATAAGTTATTACCATATAAACGTATGGTTGATGACTTCAAACAATATTTCTCAGTCATCACTTTTGAGCAGATTCCTTGTCATGATAACAAGGCTGCCGATGCAATGGCAATGATTGCTTCTTTGTTTGATACAAAAGATACCAAGGTCTGTTTTGAGTTCTTGGTGGAATCCCTAACTTGTCCTGCATATGATGATCCTGATATGAGTATTATATGTCATCTAATTGGACATGACTCCCCAATCTATGGAAAAATCTATACCTATATGAAAAATGAAATCCTACCCCCTGACCTATCCTGAAATCAAAAATGAACTTTTCTCCGCCAAGCTTCCTACTATGTCCTAATATCTGATACCCTTTATCGATGAGGTCTTGACGGTACTCTCCTACGATGTCTCAAGCATGATGAAGCTCAAACTGCCTTGTGAGATGTACATGAGGGTATTTGTGGGACACATTTGAGTGGTCCCTCTTTGGCTAAGAAACTCATGCGTATGGGTTATTATTGGCCTACCATGGAAACAAATTCCTTTCATTTTTCTAGGGTATGCAAGAAATGTCAGATACATGGAAACCTTATTCATGCTCCAGCACAAGAGTTACATCCTTTTACAACTACCTTGCCATTTAGTTAGTGGGGACTCGACCTCATGGGCACTATCAACCCTTCATCTTCCAACGGGCACAAATGGATTCTCACTACAACAAAGTATTTTACTAAATGGATTGAGGCCATTCCATTGATTACCGCCACAGGGATATAAATATCCATGTTTATCTTAAATTATATCATTTGTAGATATGGTATACCTATGTATCTCATTACTGATCATGGGAAATAGTTTCAAAATCAAGACATGGATGAACTGTGCACAAAATTCCATATCACCCATAACTATTCCACCATATACTATCCCCAAGGAAACAGCCAAGCTGAGGTGTCAAATAAAACTATTGTTAAAATCCTACAAAAGATTGTTAATGATGTTGGCCATAACTAGCATATCCAACTGCATCCAGCCTTATGGGCTTACCATACCTCCATCCGTACTCCCATTGGAGCCACCCCATATTCCCTTGTCTATGGATCCGAAGCAGTCCTGCCCCTCAAGGTCAAGTTGCCTTCACTTCATGTCACTCTCAAAGATTTGATTCTTGATGAAGACTATATAGTTGCATGGTTGACTGAACTAGAGCTGTTGGTTGAACACCTTCAGAGAGCTTATGATCATTTGAAAGTCTATCAGCAACGTATGTCTCATCAGTATAACAACAAGGTAAAGATTAGAGACTTTTAGTTGGGTGACCTAGTTCTTCGAGAAAATCCAAAGAATCAATTGCATCATGAGAAGAAGGGAAAGTTTGAACCCAATTGGTTAGGTCCTTTTGTAGTTAAAGCATTTTATGGTTCTGGGGCTTATCAATTGTCCACACCTGAGGGAGATCCTTTGGATGAACCTCTTAACAGTATCCACCTCAAGAAGTTCTATCCTTGAAATCCCAATGCAAGGGCTATGTATATATTTTGTAAATACAAAAAAATCATAAAATACAAAAAAAATCAAAAAAATCAAAAGAAAATTGCAATAAAAGCATGTGGTGAAAACCTGGAAACGGGCACCATGTGTATCAAGTTAGCTCCTTTATCTATTAGGATTCTTCTAGTGTGTTCATTCATTGTATATATCCACAATAAAATGGCTAGTCAGTCCCCATTCCCACCCTGTATATATCATAATAAAATGACTATTTCATACACCATCCATTGTATATACCCATAATAAAACCCCATCATAGCTTGTTCATTTGTCATGGTCTTCATCCTAGTCTCGTTGCGTCCTTATTCATCCATAATAAGTCAGTCCATCACCTAGCTGGGGGCATGTCCTCGACCTAGTTCAGGAAGTGGATCTATGATAGTCATGACTCTTAGAGGACACAATGGAGTATTTTCACCAGACAAGCAAACACAATCAAACGTTCTTTCACAATGGTATCTTTGTGATGAATCGTGATCTGTGATCTATCCTTCGAAACATGGTTGTTTATCTATTAAATCTTGACTATACATCATCAATTGAACTAATCACTATACCTTACACTATCTTTTCAAAAAAGAAATGTATATTCATGGCAGACATGTTAGAATGATTTCTTGTAGATTATGCATTCATATATGGATTTCATTGTTATCATGTTTCCTATGCTATTTTGTGATATCTTTGACATGGGTTTGAAACTCTCATATGTCATTGATTAGGATAGCCACAATGGGGTATGGTATTTTCTTTGATTTCTTTTTGTGGGATATTTTCTGATGAAATCGAAGGAACAAATAGTTGGGGTGTCTGTGCATAAGTGCCTTCATCAATTTAATAGTATTGACAACATACAAATCATGTTGTTCTACAAATGTTATTTATGGTGATACGCCATCACATACCTTGACTCCAAATATTTGTTCCCCGATGGAGGGGGGGAATATTCCTTATCTGTTATGCAAATGAAACTCAGGTCATCTCAGTTCAATTATACCTAGATGCTTGTCAAGTTTGCTACATTAAACTCCATGCAAGAAGTGCTCAGGTTATCCTAGTTTAATTATACCATGATGCTTGCATTTCCTTGCAACATAACGAGCTCAATGATGAAAATCAAATTCTTGTTATTATGAAGCTCTAAGATGTTACCTAAAGTTGTGGAGATATACTCATTTCATAGTGCATTTCATTTAAACAGTTCATGACTTGCATATTAGTGCTCCTTTTATAGGGATTTGTAGGTTACCTTTCTTATTAGGTTCTCCTAGTCCATTCTTCTTATGTCAGATACATTGTTATTAAAGTTGAGGACATTTGGACAATAAAAACATTAATGTTTCATTTTGAATTGTATAGCATATAATCAAATTCATTTAGGCTGTGCATTATCTTTATTTGTTATGTTCATTTGTATATTATCCATCTATATTACATGCATGTTTCATGTGTTGTTTTGTTATAGTTGTCATTCATATCTCATTATCTTTTCATTAGGGTGAACATTGTATATTTTAGTCATCTTATGAACATTTTCATTCATTATCCATTATATGCATTATATATCATTTATTTATTATCCATTATATGCATTTCATTTATTTATTATCCATTGCATGTATTTCAAATCATCATTCATTTATATCATTTATTCATTATCCATTATCTGCATTGTTCTTTATATCATTTCATTAGTAATCACATAGCATTGTATAGTGTAAACTCATTTAAGACATGCATTTATATAAACATCATATGATTAACCATTAAGCATTAATAATATAAAATAGCATATAAATCATTTTGCATTCTAAGACATACATTCTATGCATATTAAAGTAAATCATCACATCCCGCATATGTCAGTATGCACATGTATATAAATCATCAAAGCGAATCATGATAGAACTGCATCACTGTATATATATAGTCCAACATATAGAGTCAATCATATAAAGTCCATAAAAACACAAAAAAACTGTCCAAATGTCCAATGATATAAAGAAATCTAACAATGTGTCCAAATTCAGTGTCCATCAAGTCAAAAATATAATGATACAATGATAACATGATACAAGTGTATACAATGATCTCTTGAAATCTATGAGCCACTGCCTCCTGACTCTATTTGTCTCTGTCTATGAGATGCAATGAGGCCCCGTGCTACTGAATCACTTGATGCTGAGGATCCACCCAGATCTCCTGAACCTGTCGGTGCTCTAGGAGGGCATGATGATACACCTCCGCTACTAGCTGGTGCCTCTCTCTCATAAAATGCAGTCCTAATAGCTACTAAGCTCTCCCTGTAGCCCCCAATCCACTGATCCCTCAGGACCACTTGTTTGTAAGCCTCTCACCAGTAGGATATCTCCTTCCCAGCACGTACCATGGCTCTCAAGCTATCTCCTTGGGGACCCAAATCCTCTGTGCACTGTAGCTCATCTAAAAACATCTCTGACTCCGTGAGTCTCTCAATCACTGCATCCCACTCATGCCTCAGTAGTCCCATCTGGCTCTCTAGCCTCTCAATCTGCCTCTCCAGACCAGGAACACGGTCTGCCTCCACCTGTGTCATGGCTAGTCGGACTAGCAATGAATCTATATCAGGATCCTCCTCCTCTGCAACCTCTCTTTGTAAATAGGGATCTTGTCCCCCGACGTCCATCTCTGCTGGCTCCTCCTGAGCATCTATGTCATCCATAGGTACATCCTGCTCATCCAATCCATCATCAAAGATCTATCCACCCTATACAACTCTACCTTGAGCTAATAAAATGTCTGCATCATCCTGTACAACTGCTCCTTGTACTGGGGCAGATGGTATCTGTACCTGAGCCACTGGTACCTATAGTGGAGCTCCTTTAGTTGGCTGTGCTAGCTGTGCCAGAGGTTATCTCCGTCCTTGTCTAGCTGGGGGTGGCATCAATCCCCTCTGCCTCACACCACCTCCTCTCATCCGAGGACCAGCCCTATCACCTCTCCCTCCATCTCCTCCACCCCCTCCATCTCCTCCATCACCTCCTCCATCACCACTGCCATCTCCTCTCCCTCATCCCTGCCTATCTTGCCCTTGGCATCTCCCACAAAATCTATCTGCTGGATCTCTCTTTGGTGGCCTAACTGCTGGATCAGTCAACCAAGGAACAAGAAAATCTCTCAAGAAGTGCTCTAGGTCTGCAGTCATACCTGGGTCCACAACACCCTATTGCATAGTCCATGCCTAGAATGGCATGTCCAAAAACTCCTATCGGGCTACATTAAAAGATGCCATAGGTCCCCAGTCCTGTCTCTCTTGATGAGTCCTCGCGAACTTTGTAACTCCCTGGGGCATGCCCTGGATCCTACCGAACTGGCGCAGAACCTGACTAACTAACTATCTCTCCAAAATGAAGGGCATCCACCCTATAAGCCATCGTGACTCAAAACAAAATCCCAGCTGCTGCTCATCATCCCAGGGCTCATAGCCTAGGTATGGTCTCCATGTCATAGTATCTAAAGTATCAAAGGTGTACTGCCAAAACTCTAAATGACCCATTTTTTCCTGAGACAAAACTAATGAATATAAATGTATGTACGACTGTCTTGCACCGTGGAATCTAATGGCTACTGGCCATGTCACTGCAGTGTGCTCCCATTCCCAAACATAGAGTAGTGTGACACCTACTGATAGTGATGCACCCCTATGATACACCACCTGATGAAGATCATGATATAAGTGAGCTAATAAACAAATCCCCTAAGCAAAACAGGTCCCATCCAACATCTGTTGTAGAGTGAAGCCCCATCCAACTACAAATCCATGTGATCTACAATTAGGGCAAATGAAACCCCCAATCACTCCAGCTAGTACCATTGGTAGAGGCTCATACAAGTCCACCATGTCCTCCTAGCTAATCTCTCCATCCTCAATGTCATCATCTCTGAAGACGGCTCTGCACTCTGTCACTCCGTTGTGTCGATCATAATGCACTAACTCCCCTGTGATAGGAAGCCGGAGGATGCAATATACATCCTCTAGTGTAACTGTCATCTCACTACTACATTTGGGGCCAAATTTTGACAGAAGTTTCTGACGGGTAACTTTTTATTACGAATTTGGTGTTTTTTTTTGTAATAGGTCCCGATGATGTTGGTATTCTGATGGGTGTTTAATTGACCATCAGAATTTTGACAGATTTAGAGTATAGATTAAAAAAAAAATGAAATGGCCTCATCATTTTTATTTTGATTAGATAGAGGGAGTGGGAGAAAAGGAGTGAAAGCTGAGCGTGGGAGAAGGTATGTGATTTCTTCATCTTTCGAGCCTCTAGCATCATATTCGAATGCATTTCATTTTATTTGATCATGAATGCTCTCTGAAATGACCGTATTCTATTGGTGTTGTGCTGTAGCCAGTGCTTTATCTCTATTATTTGATGTTATTGGTGCTTGTGCTCAAGGATATTGATTCACTGTATTCAAATGTTTGGATTCACATTTGTTGATATTACTGGCATATATGTTTAATGACACCATTGTAAATTGATGTCACTGAAATGACCGCATTTTATTGGTGTCGTGCCCTAGCCCATGCTTTAACTCCATTATTTGATGTTATTGGTGCTTGTGCTCAAGGATATTCATTTTTTTGAAATGTTGACTGTGGTTATCAAATGGATGGCCCATGAGCTTCTAGCTAGGCACCATTTGTATTGATAGCTTAGGGCATCAAATGTATTGTATCATTGACAGTTGATACTTTGTTAAAAGGAAATAGGACAAAGAATGATTTTTATTTAGTTTCTCTATTTTGATCCCTAAGTGGCTTACAAACCTAGAGAAGTATATGCAGATTTACGGATGTAGTTGCAGGATACATAGCAGCTGATAATTCACAATAAATCCATGCATCCAATTTGAATAGCAATTAATACAAAGAACTAGGGTCCTCCAATGGCCCAATCATCTGGACCTTGACTATCCCCTCAACTAGTGACCCTTCAAAACTGGGTTATCATGCAATCAATGAGTGATCCTTCATTCTCCTAGTGAGCTTCTAGGTAGGTGCCATTTGTATATTTGATAGCTTAGGGCATCAAATGTATATTGTATCATTGATAGTTGAGACTTTTTTAAAAGGAAATAGGACAAAGAATGATTTTGATTTAGTCTCTGTATTTTGATCCCTAAGTGGCTTACAACCCTAGAGAAGTATATGGAGATTTACATATGCAGTTGCAGAATACATAGTAGCCGATAATTGACAAGAAATCCATGCATCCAATTTGAATAGCAATTAATACAAAGAAATAGGGTCCTCCATTGGCGCAATCATCCAGACCTTGACTGTCCCCTCAACCAGTGACCCTTCAAAATCGGGTTATCATGCAATCAGTGAGTGATCCTTCATTCTCCTGGTCTGCCCTACATCCAAACATATTGGAAATACACAATGCAATGATAACAAGTCTTTCACAATCCCCCTGCCCTTAAGGAACACTATCAACCATCCCTTCCACATAACATTTCACTATTTTATGAGTGGATTGTGCAGGAACAATTAACATTAAACAAGGAGCAAACTCCTCAACACATCTTGGAAACCATTGAATTCAATAATAAATGAAACCTAACACCAACACTATTCCTTCCATAGTTTCAGGATAGATAGCAGTCGATAATTCACAAGAAATCCATGCATCAAATTTTTATAAGGATATCCTATTAATCAATAGGAATTTTCTTGAGATGACCAATGATTATGCATTTTGATGGTAGTGTGCTAGTTCAAAAGGATAACATAAATCTGAAACAATTTTTTCTAATTTTCTCAAACTATAAATGTGGTTAAAGGGAAAATATTATGTGGAAAACCCACAAACCAAGCTAGCAAATGATTGTACATCAAATTATTCCTATATTCATTCAAGTATTGCTATGCTTCAGCTACCTAACCTTTGAGCTTCATCTAGATGAATGTGTAGCTTTAAGATAGAGTTACTTCTTGGGCCTTACAATAGGGTGGAATATGATCAAGATTTGTTTAGGCTGTATCTTTGTTAGTCCCATTGTTAGGTTCTTATAGTTCATGGTTTGAATCTATTATGGTTGTGTAAGGGATTTGTAGATGATTTTTCTAACATAATTATTGGACATCATGATTGGAACAACTGGTTGTTGTCTATTGTACACATGAATCATATCTGTCAATGGTTCTTTGTGCTCAAGAATTCGTTGATCAATCTTTGAGATTTATTGTCCCAGCTTTAAAAGAGTGATAAAAGATATAGTGAGTGCTATCTTTTCCAAGTGTTTTGTGGGTGCCATTATCTTCTAGGAGTAATTGCTGGAACCAAATTATGTTCTTTACCTCTAGTAAATATTGCAGACACAACCATCTTCTTGGTGAAGGGTTTCTTCCATCCCCATGAGGCACTATTGCATGGTTTTCATTCCCTTGTAATATACTGAACCTAATTTAATACAAGTTTGCACTATTTTGGGTTCCATAATTTATGGCCCCTACATTGTGGTTGTTAGCCTAATTAAGACAGGCCTACCTTTTCATATAATAAGAGGCCAACATGAAACAAACATCCAGAGGTTAGGGGGTTGTTCCCTGTCCATAATTTATTATTTAAGTGCTAAGTGATGATGGGTACATCATGCAATTCATACCTAGTGTGTCTCTTTCTTTCTCTCCACATTTCACATTAGGAGTATATGTTATAAAATACTAATGAAATCAACTATAGGTCAAATCTAATCAAAATTGCAATATAAAGATTAAAATAGATCTTGAAGAAATATGGAAACCATTTTTGATAGATATTGTACAAACGAAGAGAATACTCCAAAGAGGAAATGCTTCAATGTGGAACAATTGAAGGACAATATTTTACTTTTATATGCACATCTGCAATATTTTTGATATATTTCTGAGATAACAAAACCATAGAAAGAATAGCATATAGAAGAAAGTAAAGAATAATGATCATACTTTGAGATATTGTGGAAAATTAAAGGAAAGAATGCTTGGTGGGGTTATCGTGCAATCAGTGAGTGATCCTTCATTCCCCTCTTCTAGTCCCTTCAAAACTGGGTTTTTATTTAGTTTCTCTATTTTGATCCCTAAGTGGCTTACAACCCTAGAGAAGTATATGCAGATTTACGGATGTAGTTGCAGGATACATAGTAGTCGATAATTCACAATAAATCCATGCATCCAATTTGAATAGAAACTAATACAAAGAACTAGGGTCTTCTAATGGCCCAATCATCTGGACCTTGACTGTCCCCTCAACTAGTGACCCTTCAAAACTAGGTTATCATGCAATTAGTGAGTGATCCTTCATTCTCCCGGTGAGCTTCTAGGTAGGCGCCATTTGTATATTTGATAGCTTAGGGCATCAAATGTATATTGTATCATTGATAGTTGAGACTTTATTAAAAGGAAATAGGACAAAGAATGATTTTGATTTAGTTTCTCTATTTTGATCTCTAAGTGGCTTACAACTGTAGAGAAGTATATGCAGATTTACGGATGTAGTTGCAAGATACATAGTAGTTGATAATTCACAAGAAATCCATGCATCCAATTTGAATAGCAATTAATACAAAGAAATAGGGTCCTCCAATGGCCCAATCATCAGGACCTTGACTGTCCCCTCAACTAGTGACCCTTCAAAACCAGGTTATCATGCAATTAGTGAGTGATCCTTCATTCTCCTGGTCTGCCCTGCATCCAAACATATTGGAAATACACAATATAATGATAACAAGTCTTTCAAAATCCCCCTTCCCTCAAGGAACACTATCAACCATCCCTTCCATAGCATTTCACTGTTGTATGAGTGGATTGTGCAGGAACAGTTAACATTAAACAAGGAGAAAACTCCTCAACACATCTTGGAAACCATTGAATTCAATAATAAATGAAACTTGACACCAACACTATTCCTTCCATTCACTTCTACCAAGAATAAAGCATTTAATCCATTCAACATTACATATAATCATTAGACAGTTACATTTCCTGACTGTGTAGAGGAATAGTCATGACCAAAATGATCAAAACTACTTTCACCCTTGCACAAGCTATTCCTCACTCTTAATGAGTTATAAACATGCCATTGTTTCAGTTTTGCCTACGAGTTATGATAATTTTTTGTAAACATGTCATTGGTTCAGTTTAGTGTATTCATTTTTGTCAGACAAATCTTCATTGTCTTCTGATTGTCTTCTTTATACAGTAGCATCTATGCATTTAGACAATCGGAAGACAATCAGAAGATTTGGCTGATTAAGAGTGAGGCCTTCTTTAAAATCTCATATAAATTTGGCCGATTAAGATGAGAAGAAAAACACAATTCATTAGTTAAAATTTTCAATTTCATGTATTTTTTCTCCTATTTATTAGGTGCATGAGTTGAAGGTTGAATGTAATAGTCTTATAATGTTGTGTTACCTTAAATCTTGAGTTTTTGATACTCCTATGATGATCTTTCTCAACAAGTATTTTATTTTATTGTTGTTTTTTGAATAACATATTGGGCAAATACAAAATTGTGTACTTCTACAGGATAGTTAACACAAAATTGAAGCATCAAACAAGACTTGATCAAGTTGTAGGTGGAACGTGCACTCAAATAGTAAGTAATGTAGAATAACAAAATAAGTAATATGTCATGTTTACATTTTGTTATTTTTTGAGATTACATCCATGTTCTATATTCACAGAATGGTTCAAAATTGAAATTTACAATTCGATAAAAGTACTGACAGGTGTTGTTCCTTTCACCCTCAATCAACAACTTTCCTCCATTTTATTTTGATTTACAAACTACTATATTATTTGAATATCTTTCTTTCTTGCCACAATAGGAAAGAGTTTGAGGTGGAAGACTACAATAATAGAAGTGTTTCAATTTGGTATACTATACTACAACATTACTTCATAACTAAGTTTTCAATTTCTATATATAATTAGGTTATAGATAATCTAAGTGAAAAAGCATCATGTCAGACAATCCAAGTGAAGAAGGTAATGGGGATGCAATCAATAGATTGTGGTCGAACTTGAAAAGAAAAGGCAATGGAAAATGTTATTGTCCCTGCAATAATTGTAAGGGCTTAAACATTAGAAGATTGCTAATCAAAACAACTAAGAGACATTGTAGGGATAATGGTCACATTGAAGGAGGCTTTGATTATCATGAATTGGTAAGTTTTTCATTATATTTATTTAACAATTAATATATATATGAAATACACCTGATGATGAGATCATTATCATGGTTTATTTGTGTTCATTTTTGTTAGAGTAAGAGTCTTTTGGGTTATTAATTAAATCATTTTGATCTAATTACTAACTCACCTATTCACTCTAGTTGCTTAAGCCAACCTTAGGGTTTACCTTTTAGGGTTTCGTGATTCCTTTTATAAGGATTCACCTCTTTGTATTTCTTAACAGTTTAGAATATCATATTGTAATATTGTGCAAATGATGTCTCTAGCTTTTTGGCCTCCATAGTTTTTTCTTGCTTCTGTTCTTTGCTTCTTCCATGTGATAGGGTTAAGCATGTAGGTGTTCTTAGGAGATTAGTTTTTCACCTAATCCAACATGGTATCAGAGCCATCTTGCTACTCGCTGTTCATGTTTTGTTGAAGTGATTCAGAAGTAGGACGTTATTTTTTATTTCTTTTTTGCCTAAAAAAAAGAAATTTTTTTGGGGGCACTTTGGGAAAAAACTGACCTCACGGTTGCGTCCAGAAGGCCCAAAAACCTTAGAATCCATATAAAACTTGTCCCTTTTGGACAATGTAGCTCTGAGGCAAATTTTTTTTTATTTTCAATGTCGTACGGGCACGAAAACCGAGAATTTTTTTTTAAAAAATCATTTTTAAAAAATTATTTTTGGTGTTCAAATTAACACAGCCAGTGGGTTTTCAAAGGCACCACCGGCAGTGCCTCCATCAGGCTTCCCCAGCTCCTTCGGCAGCTCCCTCTGTGCGCTCCACCCAGCATCGCCCTCCGCGCGCTCCACTCTGCTGCAGCACCTCCGACGACCCCCGCTCCACTCCGGCTCCGCATTGCTCCACCGACTGTGTCACCGCTTGGGATGCTCGATGGGTTTTTTAAGCCCCGCGTGCCTTTGCGGCGGTCACATGGGTTATCGAGGGCTTTGTTTTTAGCCCCTTGCATGCACCATGCACCTAGGGGCTCTATTTTTTTCCAGCCCCAGGGGCTTAAAACTTTGTTTTGAAGCTTTTAAAGGGTACTTGGGCCTTTTTTGCTCTATCTGGAGCATACAGAGGTCTTTTTTGGACTTCTTTATATCGTCAAAAAGCTCTTTCCGATTATGGAGGTTAAGGTTTTTGGCTCTACTGTTTTGATAGTGTTTTTTTCTGTCAAAGGTGATGTTTATTTTTTGCCTTCTGGGAGCCATATCTCACTCATTCGGACTCATTTTTGGGCTCACCAGATATCGTTGGAAAGCTAGTCCTATGAGTTATTCAATTGCAGGGGTCCTTTATCCAGATTCTACCCCAGGTTCTCTCTCCTCAGAGTTTTGCACTTTCACACTCTGGTGGATTACTTGGGTTCTACAGGTCTTGGAATCTCTTCTTTTGTTCTTCTAGCTCACTCTTCTTTCTGACTTCTAAGCATTGTATGCTTCTCTTCTATTGCATTCTTTTTTCTGTAAATGCACTGAGATAAAGTGCTTGCTTTTGCATATCTGGGATCTTGTACACCTTGTGTTTGTTTGTACTTGCACTCAGTTATAAAGTGCCATGGGGGGTTATGATGTTTTGCCTTTTGTGCTCATCCACCTTTGTCAAGTGAGTGTACCTTCCATGATATTAGCCCATGCTATGTGTCTGTGACACTACCCTTTATCTTGTGCTTGTACTTTTGTTGCACTGTTGGTGTTCCTGATTCTTCTTCTTGCAGATGTTTCTGGCATTGCATTTCAGTGTTCTTGTCACCCCTCTCCCTGTTCAGCATTATGGAGGGGGTTCACCTATTGGTTCTATTACTTCCTTGGTTCTATTGAGTGATCTACGTATTCAATTTTTATTCCTATGTACTAGGCAGATGCAGTGGCTAGGAACCTATGCATTTCGGTGAGATGGTTCATCTACTATATAGACACTCGTTCATTTCTACTTTTGGAGGTCACCTCTTCGATTGATCAACTCTACAGACTTTGTCTCCTCTACCTGGTCATGCATTATTTCAGTGGGGGTTCCAGCAGTTTCTTCTGACAGTGTTTGTAGCTTCATGCTTCGGAGATGCTTCATGCTCTTTCTTGTTCCTTTCTTTGGGACATTCCTTAGATTGGAGGTTTTGTTTCCTTCATCTAGTTCATCTCTTTTTGGGGTAGAGTTTTTCCCACTGAGTTTTCTTTATTTCCCCACTTTATAGAGATTTCTTATACTTGGGTACCTGATCAGGCCTTGTTGCCAGGACCCATCTTTCCTGCTTTCTGCAGTAGTTTCCTAGATTTTGCTTCTTCCTAAGCTTATCTTAAGGGGGGGTGTTAGAGTAATAGTCTTTTGGGTTATTAATTAAATCATTTTGATCTAATTACTAACTCACCTATTCACTCTAGTTGCTTAAGCCAACCTTAGGGTTTCCCTTTTATGGTTTCGTGATTCCTTTTATAAGGATTCACCTTTTTGTATTTCTTAATAATTTAGAATATCATATTGTAATATTGTGCACATGATGTCTCTAGCTTTTTGGCCTCCATAGTTTTTTCTTGCTTCTGTTCTTTGCTTCTTCCATGTGACAGGGTTATGCATGCAGGTGTTCTTAGAAGATTAGTTTTTCACCTAATCCAATAATTTCAATATAGGTCGACCTCCCTAGGGGAGTATGTGATATGGACCATGGAGGTGTGAATATTGAGAATATGGATTTGGAAGTGGAGGATCATGGAGGTGCACATATTGAAGCTGAAGATTATGATCCCATAGAAGATGACAATGATGCACCAGATGATGGTACTAATATATTGATCCATGACACATTTGGTATTGGCACAACTAATGATGATGATCAGGATGATGTTGATGCCATCCATGATATACCTCTACTTGAGAAGGCAGCCATGCCCCTTTATGAAGGCTCCCAAACAACTCTTCTCTCTGTTGTATTGTTGTTGTTGAACTTGAAGGTTATGAATGGTTTATCCAACACAACAATGTCACGTATGCTATGGTATGTCATATATGTCATTATAGTAATTAAATGGTGAAACATGTACCATAAATATTGTTAATATTAACAACATATATTTTTTTCTACAGATTGATAGGTGAGTTCTTGTTACCACCATCGAATATTCTCCCTCGCTCATACCGAGAATTATGTGCCACTATGAAAGATATTGGAATAGAGTATCAAGCAATAGATGCTTATCCCAATGATCATATTATTTATCATAAAGAACATGAATTTGCAATAGAATGTCTTGAATGTCATATGAGTAGATATTGAACAGATCAAATAACAAAAAAGGTGTCTCACAAGGTTCTTCGTTATATCTCCATTAGACCACGTTTGCAAAGATTATTTAGGTGTAATAGCTTGGCACAATTTATGGATTACCATGCACACAATAGGAGTCAAGATGACATTATTCGAATGCTTGCGGATGGTTCTATATTTAAGGATATAGAGGAAAAGTGGCCACACTTTATCGAAGAACCTTGAAATCTCAAGCTTTCAATGGTAGCGGACGGTGTCAATCCATTTAGAGAGCTAAGATCTGTTTGCACTATTTGGCCTGTTTTTGTCATCAACAATAACATTCCTCCATGGATGTTAATAAAGAGGGAGCACATTATGTTGGCAAGGATTGTTCCAGGTATTTGATCATTTAATAGTTATCTACATGTAATTATAAATCTTGTAGTAAAATGGTCACAATAATTATGTAATGTTGTTCATTCAACCAGGTAAATACCAAGTTAAAGATATGAATGTTTATATTGAGCTTCTTATCGACGAGTTGGTGGAGTTATGGAAAGGTGTCACTATGTATGACATCTCTAGACTAATAGGAGACATACAATTTCAATTCTATGCAATGCTTATATGGACAATACATGATGCCCCAGGGCTAACACATTTTTCTGGTATGTTATGGTGAATTCAAGTTGCACATGATAATTCTAAAAATAAAAATTAACATATTTAATTCAATTGTATCATTACCTTGTAGGTCTTCAAATAAAGGAAAAATTTGCATGTCCAATTTGTGGTCCAAAGATGAAATCTCGTTATTCAAAAAGTTTAGGATAGAAGGTGTTTGATGAGTATAGGTACTTTCTCCACAAAAATCATAACTATCAAATTACCAAAAAACATCTTTTCAATGGGAAAGAAGAGACTACATCTAAGCCACAGAGAATGACACCTCACTTATGGAAGTTGGAATATAATAGAATTAATCGTCAAGGTACTACCATTCTACCTAACGGTTTATGTTTAGAATTTATATATTTTTATTGTGTTTTGTTTGCTGATTATGTGATTGATGATCATGAATGTCATCAAGGCAACACTACTGAGCACCTTCCAAAGGGACTAAAAAGTTATCCCAGAAAATTTAGTAGGTTGCCCTACTACAAGCAGCTGCTTGATGTGCATTTGTTTGATACTATGCATATTGGAAAGAATGTAACAGAGACATTGTGGAAGATATTGGATGGAAGGTGCGACAAAGAAAAAATTGTCAAAATTTGTAGCGACATTCATGAATCCAATCATGCAATGAAAAATTTCATTTAATCAAATAGAAATGGAGAATGGATTAATACAAGTGCTCTTCCTTGGGATTTAACAGAACAACAAGGTAATGCCATAAAAGAAGTCATACGAAAAATTTGATTTCCCATAGGATTTGCTGCAAACATAAGCAATACCATATCAAAAAAAGGTGAATTTGGGCCAGGGTTGAAAACGCATGATTGACATACCTTCATCAAGGTAAGTCATGTTCTTTTGTATTTACAATATATTTGTAAACCGCATGTACTTCTCATTGTATTATATGAGAAAAGAATGACATGATTATTTTTATAATTGTTGCAGTACGTGCTACCCCTATCTCTCCCAGAGAACTTTGACAATAACATCAAACAAGTGATAAGTAAGCAATGATATCTGTTCAATTTATTTTATATATATATATATATATATATATATATATATATATATATATTTTAAAGTCTCGTGTTTATATATTTTTGTGTCTTGAATGTCTTGTAGGTGGTTGTCATCTAAAGAAATCTATAGAGCAGATATAAAATACTGGAAGAGAAGAATTCCTCTTCTAATGTGTGAAATGCAAAAGTGTCTACCTTCAAACTTTTTCAATGCACAAGAACACTACCTCATACACCAAGTTGAGGAGATTGAAATGTGTGGACCTGTACACACTCGGTCAATGTGGATGGTTGAGAGGCACTTGAAATTTTTGAAGGCTTTGGTTCGGCAAAGAGCACGTCCTGAGGGTTCTATGGTGGAGGGATATATGGTATACTAGACTATGGTGTATGTTATTGAATATCTTCCTAAGCTTGCAGCAAAGATCCATATAGATCACATTTGGGATCTCGACACCATTATAAAATTTGAAGGGGAGTACTTGGTGGGGGAAGGCAGAATGAGGAAAGTGAGAGGTAATAAATTATAAGATGTTATTGTAGCTGTTAATTAATTCTTAATCTTCAAAATTAATCGGTTGTAAGTCGTCTATTTATTTTTTGTACAGCTGCTCGAGAGTGGGATGCAATACATTTGTATATTGCAAACAATCAAGATTGGATGATGAAATGGATTCAACGATGTCATCATTTAGGTCGCACATTAACATGGGAAGTTGTGTCTTCATTGGTTAATGAAGCTCATTGTAACAAAGATCCAAATGTTACCCAAAGGGAAATAGATTTAGCACATGGTTTAAAAGATTTCCAGGTACATATAAATCTGTTAATCACTCGTACATTTATGAACTCTTGATGCGTTAATTTATACATGTTTTACATATTTTTGTAGGTCAAACACCACAAGGCTATATTTTGCAATGGTCATAAATTTCGCATCAAAAAGTTGGATGACACAAAGAAAACTTGTGATTCTGGGATAAGTGCAGTCTTTCAAGTGACTAATATTTCATCTAGAAATGACTTACATCCTCGAGAGTCCGAAAATTGATACTATGGCATTTTGGATGATATACTTGAGTGTGACTTTAATTCCTTTAGATTAGTTCTTTTCATCATCAGATGGTATAGGCTACGACTTAATCAAAATGATCCTGATAGAATTATTATTGAACATGACAATGAATTTCCAATGATTAATACAAGGTGGTTTGAGCCAGTTGGGGATGAACCCTATGTTCTTCCAAGCCAATGTGAGAAAGTATTTTAATCAGAGGTTTCGCATAGATTGGGTTGGTCGTTTGTTGTTAGACATGATCCAAGAGGAAGGCCGATGAGGTATAATGCAGTGGAAGAAGATTGCGAACAACTAAAAGATGATGATCACGAACAACAGTTAGTTGATGATGTTCCTGACACAACTTTTCTTGAAGAAGAAGAAGATGATGATAATGATGATGCTACTGATGATGCTACTAATGATGCTACTGATGATGATGATGATGATGATGATGATGATGTTGCTGATGATGATGTTGTTGATGATGATGATGCTGATGTTGATGTTGATGATGATGACAAAGACGAAGATGAAGACAATGACAGTGGTGATGATGATGTCGACGTCAACGATGATCATGGAGATTAGCTGGATGAAGAAGAAGATGAATGACATGAATGAAATGTACAGTTACGTGATCATTGCTTAATCTATTTAATATTTATTTCTTGATAGAAATGTGCAATTATGCAATCAATGCTTAATCTAATTAATTTGTGATGTACTTACTATGGGATGCTTATGGTTTTTAATGTACTTACTATGTGGTTTTGAGTATATGTATCATGAGTTTTTTAGCTAACATTAGATAATTGAATTACGTATGTAGGTACCTAGACTCCTTTCATGAGCATCCCACACAGTCTCATGGATTGACAAACTGACCTTGATGTTGATGATGTGACTAGATCAGGTAAAGAGCTATACGATTATGGCTTGTAAAGTACTAAAATACTTTAAAATGTTTTTAATTATAATAAAATGTTTTTAATTTAACCCTTTTATATGTTATTGGAGATGAGCCCCCTTTGCATCAATAGAGAACTAGGCATGCATTGAGATCTAATGAGAGGGTAGATGATCATGATGATGATATCGATACTCATCTTATAATTATATTTTAAAAACTAGAAATCAAAAGAAAAAAAAGAAATGATTGTCATCTATGCACCTTAATTGATAATGACTGATTTTTATATGCCAATGAATTTAATTATGTGGTAGTGAATGTTCATAAATTTTATAATATGTTAATGAATGTTATCATGTGATAATTAATGAATGTCACATTTTATTAATGTGTGAATGAATGTTATTGTGTGATAATTAATGAATGTTACATTTTATTAATGGATGAAATAATAAATGAATGTTAGATGTTAATGGGGAATTTAGAGTGATGTTAGGGGGGGGGAAAATGAGCTTCCACCTTCACGTGGTTGGCCCTATTTAGTACATAATATAAAACTATTCTCAAAACAAAGTGAAGCTCAATAAGTTTGTTCCTTATATTGGGTCTCAAGTGTAGCTTTTATCCCACTCTCAACATTGCAAGGCTTCAAGTGGTGTTCTGATATTGGTTTCTCCATCTCCCACTGACATCTTGTCTTTCTCCTAAGAACTCTCACCAAGCTATGATACATGGATGAGAAGAAGATGTCCCTTACATGCTACACATATATAATATGGTAGATCTAGGGAACAAATATACTACAACATAGAATGAGTCAACTTGAATCTATAGTTTCCTCATTCACAATGAAAATTTAAATTACAAGCCATATTTTAGATTTAATATTCATATTTATCTTCATCATGATCATAGCCATCATGATCAACATTTGGTTCAACTTCATTTGAACCACACTTCATGTTGGATTATAACATATTGACACTTACACCATGAAGAAGAGAAATGATTAAATAAAAAGATAGGACCAACTGAACCATCTTGTGGTTAGTCTATATCACATTGAGAAACAACGTCAAGACTCAAAAATCAAAACAATCAAAAGTTTCTTCAAGACCATGAATGATCAACAACATTCCATTAGAAAACAAAACACTAATCTATATTATCATTAAGCCATAAAATATGTTTTTAAAGTTTAGAAGCATATCATAAGAACTTTCAAGAAACATAGTACTATCCAAGGACCAAAACAAATACCCTCCAAATGATTATGATTATGTTGATGTCTATAATTTATGTCTAATGATTATGATTATGATGATGTTGATGTTGATGTCTATAATTTATTTCACTTACTGATGCTTGCCTAGATTGAATTTTGAATTGCCAGGCTGGAGAATGCTTTCAAAGTTTAGGGTTTGTTCTACATGATACTCTTAGTTACAGCTCAAATGCAACTCAACATATTTTTGATGCTGGGCAACCCACTGCAGAAACTCATCCGTAGGTGAAATTTAATGCTGTGAATCTTGGCATTGTTAATGTTATTACTTTTCCTCACGTTTCATATTTGTGAAAATGTTTCTTGGCACTATCTTATTCTTATTACAATGTTCTTTGTTGTGGGGCAGGAGGTTAATCTTCATTGTCTTCATTGTGGGGGACAGTGAAGATTTCTCTGACAAATAGCAGGTCTTCTTTATTATCTTATAATAACATGCTAAACTGATAAAGGTGTTATGGGCATTTAATCTGAAATTACTAATAGACTAAGCATATTATTACTATGCTTAATGTTCCATTTAAATGCATTTAACACAAAAAACAAATTTACAAAACTGAACCAATGACATGTTTACAACAAAGATGTGTTGAGGAGTTTGCTCCTTGTTTAATGTTAACTGTTCCTGCACAATCCACTCATACAACAGTGAAATGCTATGTGGAAGGGATGGTTGATAGTGTTCCTTGAGGGAAGGGGGATTTTGAAAGACTTGTTATCATTGTATTGTGTATTTCCAATATGTTTGGATGCAGGGCAGATCGGGAGAATGAAGGATCACTCACTGATTGCATGATAACCTAGTTTTGAAGAGTCACTGGAAGAGGGGAATGATGGATCACTCACTGATTGCATGATAACCCCACCAAGCATTCTTTCCTTTAATTTTCCACAATATCTCAAAGTATGATCATTATTCTTTACTTTCTTCTATATGCTATTCTTTCTATGGTTTTGTTATCTCAGAAATATATCAAAAACATTGCAGATGTGCATATAAAAGTAAAATATTGTCCTTCAATTGTTCCACATTGAAGCATTTCCTCTTTGGAGTATTCTCTTCATTTGTACAATATCTGTCAAAAATGGTTCCCATATTTCTTCAAGATCTATTTTAATCTTTATATTGCAATTTTGATTAGATTTGACCTATAGTTGATTTCATTAGTATTTTATAACATATACTCCTAATGTGAAATGTGGAGAGAAATAAAAAGACACACTAGGTATGAATTACATGATATACCCATCATCACTTAGCACTTAAATAATAAATTATGGACAGGGAACAACCCCCTAACCTCTGGATGTTTTTTTCAAGTTGGCCTCTTATTATATGCAAAGGTAGGCCTGTCTTAATTAGGCTAACAACCAAAGTGTAGGGGCCATAATATTTTCCCTTTAACCACATTTATAGTTTGAGAAAATCAGAAAAAATTGTTTCAGATTTATATTATCCTTTTGAACTAGCACACTGCCATCAAAATGCATAATCATTGGTCATCTCAAGAAAATTCCTATTGATTAGTAGGATATCCTTATAAAAATTTGATGCATGGATTTCTTGTGAATTATCGACTACTATGTATCCTGCAACTATGGAAGGAATAGTGTTGGTGTTAGGTTTCATTTATTATTGAATTCAATGGTTTCCAAGATGTGTCGAGGAGTTTGCTCCTTGTTTAGTGTTAACTGTTCCTACACAATCCACTCATAAAATAGTGAAATGCTATGTGGAAGGGATGGTTGATAGTGTTCCTTGAGGGAAGGGGGATTGTGAAAGACTTTTTATCATTGTATTGTGTATTTCCAATATGTTTGGTTGCAGGGCAGACCAGGAGAATGAAGGATCACTCACTGATTGGATGATAACCCAGTTTTGAAGGGTCATTGGTTGAGGGGATAGTCAAGGTCCCCATGATTGGGCCATTAGAGGATCCTATTTCTTTGTAGTAATTTCTATTCAAATTGGATGCATGGATTTCTTGTGAATTATCCACTGCTATGTATCCTGCAACTGCATCCGTGAATTTTCATATACTTCTCTACGGTTGTAAGCCACTTAGAGATCAAAATAGAGAAACTAAATCAAAATACTTCTTTGTCCTATTTCCTTTTAACAAAGTCTCAACTAGATCTATTAGATTTCCACAATCCATATTAATGCTAGTATCAGTTTCTGGGTTCGATTGTGTATAATTTTTTCCATCAACGTTTCAGATCATACTGCATGATCCATCATATCATGTTCTTTTCTCTCTAGCATCCTGATGATGGATCATGTAGTATGATTTGAAACGTTGATGGAAAAAATTATACACAATCAAACCCAGAAACTGATACTAGCAAAGTCTCAACTATCAATGATACAATATACATTTGATGCCCTAAGCTATCAAATATAAAAATGGCGCCTACCTAGAAGCTCACCAGGAGAATGAAGGATCACTCATTGATTGCATGATAACCCAGTTTTGAAGGGTCACTAGTTGAGGGGACAGAAAAGGTCTAGATGATTGGGCCATTGGAGGACCCTAGTTCTTTTTATTAATTGCTATTCAAATTAGATGCATGGATTTATTGTGAATTATCGACTGCTATGTATCCTACAACTGCATCCATAAATCTGCATATACTTCTCTAGGGTTGTAAGCCACTTAGGGATCAAAATAGAGAAACTAAATAAAAATCATTCTTTGTCCTATTTCCTTTTAACAAAGTATCAACTATCAATGATACAATACATTTGATGCCTTAAGCTATCAATACAAATGACGCCTAGCTAGAAGCTCACGGGCTGTCCATTTGATAACCACAGTCAACATTTCAAAAAAATGGATATCCTTGAGCACAAGCACCAATAACATCAAATAATGGAGTTAAAGCACGAGCTAGGGCATGACACCAGTAGAATGCGGTCATTTTAGTGACAACAATTTAGAATGCGGTCCTTTGGCATGTATTAAACAAAATAGAATTTTCAACATATTATTATCATTCTATTTCTTTGTTGTAAACATGCCATCAGTTCAGTTTTGTAACTTCACTGTTGTATGAGTGGATTGTGCAGGAATAGTTAACATTAAACAAGGAGCAAACTCCTCAACACATCTTGGAAACCATTGAATTCAATAATAAATGAAACCTAACACCAACACTATTCCTTCCATTCACTTCTACCAAGAATAAAGCATTTAATCCATTCAACATTACATATAATCATTAGACAGTTACATTTCCTGACTGTGTAGAGGAACAGTCATGACCAAAATGATCAAAACTACTTTCATCCTTGCACAAGCTATTCCAAACTTCAAGTAAAATGAGCAATATGCTATATCAAATTATTCATATTCATAGTAACCATTTGAAGGATCATTTTGTCAATGAACCCTCTGACTATACCCCTGCGGCAGAGAAAGGAAACCTCAAAATAGAGAAAGGAAACTTAGTAAAACTAGTCTATGCCAATGTTTGTGAGGGTACAGTCATGATAAGTGCCTCTCAAACCTCTCCAAACATGTAAGATTGTCTTTAAATACTTTATTTATCTCTTCTAAACATTAACCAAATCAAACCTACATTTGAATCCACACACAATAACCCCAAAATGAAGGGTTTTGTATCCTTTAATGAATCTCAGTCACTGGTAGCACATGGACAGTCAAACCAGTAGTCTCCAAAGCATTCAATAAGTGACTAGATTGTATTTAATACACACTATTCCTTCCATTCACTTCTACCAAGAATAAAGCATTTAATCCATTCAACATTACATATAATCATTAGACAGTTACATTTCCTGACTGTGTACTAGAGGAACAGTCAGGAAATGTAATTGTCTAAACAATCCAAACATTCAAAAATAGTGAATTGATATCCTTGAGCACAAGCACCAATAATATCAAATAATGGAGATAAAGCACAGGCTAGGGCACAACACCAGTAGAATGCAGTCATTTCAGAGAGCATTCGTGATCAAATAAAATGCAATGCATTTAAAATTTGTAGTCAAATATGATGCCAGATGCTCAAAAGATGAAGAAATCACATACCTTCTCTCATGCTTAGCTTTTGCTCCTCTATCCAATTGAAATAAAAATGATGAGGCCGTTTCACTTTTTTTTTCATAGCCAAATCTTCCTTGTACCACACGAAGAACATGCCATTGGTTCAATTTTGTAATTTGTTTTTTGTGTAATTAGTAATTGGCAGATTAAATGCATATAACACCTTTATCAGTTTAATTAGCATGTTATTATCATATCAGATAAAGTATGTTTAAGAATTGTTGGGACTGGTCCTTTTGTGTGTATTAAACATAATAGAATTTTTAGCATATTATTATCAATCTATTTCTTTGTTCTAAACATGCCATTGGTTCAGTTTTGTAGATTTGTTTAATCTGTTAAATGCATTTTTCATGAGGAGGGGTCTTGTTCTTAGGAGATTGATGAAGATTGTGCACCTCAAAAACCAATTCATAAGGTACCAATTATGTTTCCTATTCGCTTATATTTTTGGATTGGTAAATCTCCTTATAAGTTTCATGTCCTTTCTTTTGATTACTATGGATGAGATATATATCTTACATTTAACATTCAACTTCTTTACATTTTAGAACATGTAGTGTGTTTTTTGAGGATTTTACCAAATCAACTTTTAACATAAACCGAAAACACCAAACTAATATCTTTCCCTTTCAACTTGACAAAATATTTGCATTTGACCAATAACTGCAAGCAACTGAATGATAAATCCACATACTTGTATCTTTGTAAAATACCTAGAACATCAAAAAGATGGCTAAGTGGCTACCGCCATGATTTTTATCTACTAAATATGGGAAAAAAAAACACCAAAAAAATCGAATAAAAAACATGATTGGTCATTTCAGAGAGCATTCATGATCAAATAAAATGCAATGCCTTCTCTCGCGCTCGATCAACTTTCACCCACTCATTTTCTCCCACTCCTTTTCTCTACAAATGAAATAAAAATGATTTGGCCGTTTCAAAATAGTGAATCGATATCCTTGAACACAAGCACCAATAACATCAACTATTTTGATATGTGGGTACCCTAATGTTGGCAAGAGTTCTTTTATTAATAAGATTACTTTGCAAGCTTGAAGAAGCGATATATTTTGGCAAATGAAGAGTAGAAAGATGATGATATTCCTGAGATCATGGATGGACACAATGTTGTAGATAGAATGGGAAGACATCTTTCTAGACTGGCCCTAGATCCTTTGACAATTGGGGTAGGATCCAGACCCAGGCTAAAAAGATGTCTTCCTTTCTGTTGTGGAATTATCCCTTCTTTGGCCTGCACTCATTCCTCTTCTCAAAAATGGTTATCTAGAAACTTTGGATACTGTTTCTCATCCATGCATGAAATGTGCTAGTGATCGTATAAAATTACTTTAGGCCTCTAGTATTGATGAGATGTACAAGTGTAAAATGTTTTTGCGAGACTGGGATCAATTTGTGCAGTGTACATAAATGCAAGGCGATGATTATTCTCGACGATCGATAGGTAGCTAGGACAGTAGCTAGGACTAAAGATAAAATAGCTCAAGAGACCATCATAGGTTCTCTCTTTCTTCAGTCTATATTATTGACAAAATGTTTTACCTTTCATTAGCTCATCAAATTCGGAGATTGCTTCTTTATCGCCGTCCTCATAGTCTACAAGTGCGCGAAGTAGATAAATTTGTGCAATGTCAAATTAAATAATATACATTATCATGAAAATATTCTATTAAATTCTTTCAAATCCCCAGATTTGATGAGCTAATGAAAGGTAAAACATTCTGTCAATAATATAGACCGAAGAAAGAGAGAACCTATGATGGTCTCTTGAGTTGTTTTATCTTTAATGTGCATATCTATCAGTTTTTTGACACTTAATCATTAATTCTGATAGAAGTGCTACACATTCGACAGATAAAATGTTGGAGAAAACTAATTTACGACAATAGTTCTGACAGTAATGCTATACATTCGACAGGGAGTTTGTTGGAGAAATAATGGACTGTCGATCTTTTGACATTTTAAGTGTCGCAAATAGAAATATTTCGACAGAACCTTCGACATTAATGCCATATCACCAATGGGTATATCTATTGGAATTAAGTGGCAACTGTCTCTATTCCAATAGTTATAATGTCAGAAAAGATATCTTTTCGACAGTTAATAGGTCATTGTGTCAGAATTCTGATGGATAAACCGTAGAAAATGCCATAACGAAGCTGTTGCTAAAATACAAGTTTCTGACGTGATATGGTGTCGGTAAATTGACAGATACGTCTTCTATCACAATTTCCTATGCAAAAATGGTGACGAATCTGTCTGTCAAAATGCTGACAAATTAGCATTGCAAATTCGACAAATGGACGTCAGAATTTGACTCCAAATGTAGTAGTGTCTCCCCTATCAGAAGATGGAAGGTACTTGTCTCCAAGTGCCACTACTTTGCCAGTGCCATCATCATACTCTGGTTCACCCTAATTTTGAGTGTGTAAATAACATGATATAAAATGGACACACCAATCAGAAGTCTGTCAGTCTCTGATAGCGCCGGTCTCAGATTCTATGTGACAAGATATCTCTCCCGTGACATTAGAATATCAGTAATATCCTCCTATACAAATCACATAAAATCAAGCTATCAGATTTCAATAAATTGATCTACAACATCTATTTATCCTATTATATCAACTACAAACATGTTCTATCATGTGTTTTAACAGATGATTTTATCAATCATCTAGTATCAAGACTAGTTAACTAGAAACCATGCTACAATGTTCCCTATCTTGACCTAATTGATCAAATTTAACTGCCGACGGATCAAATCGGCTTATCGACATCTAGTTTGACCCAATTGACTTTCTAATTTGACCAAATTCTATCCATAAAACAAATGTGCAATACAGAAAAATGCATGCGCCATAACCTTTAACATTTGCACAGTTTTCTATACATGCGCCGATTTATTGCACGTTTGCGCAATAATTCACAAAAAATGCGCCAAAAGAACCGATGCGCCCTTTTAATCTACATTTGCGCGGACAAAATTTTATTCTAGCATGAATGCGTAGTTGCCCTACATATATGCCTAGAAAGTTTGAATTTTCTGTGCAAACATTGTAAGTTGCTGCACATACATGCGCCGCAACTGCGCTTTCATATTCCGCCCAAAAACAATTTTTTTTTTTTCTAAACTAATCTATGATTCGACCTAACCTACGCATACTAAATCATATCCTATCATGCTAAAAATCACAAATTGACAAAGAGGATCGAATCACCTACCGGCTCACCTGAATCGGGTGGTCGTTGGAAGCATCTGACCCTCTCGAAGTGGTGATCTAACAATGGGAATGACATCCTAGTGGCTCTGCTCTTCTCTCTCTCGTGCTCTTATCTCCAAATGACAAGTGTGCACAATGAGCCTATTGTGGACCCCTTTGCCTTATTTATAGCCTGTGGACCCTATGTGCTTGGTGTGTGGACCCTACCTCCCATTTTTATTCCATTTCATGCCATTTTCACCCATCTTTTCTCATGTTTCTTTCGTGAGATTGATTATCCGACATAAAATAATAATAATAAAAAAAATGAAAAATGAATTTTTTTTTAAAAAAAATGAAATAATCTTTTTTGTTAATCAATCTCTCGAGGGGGCATGCTTAGGTCATTTCAGACATTGTTTGGGGCAGGGGCAAAATACTTGAAATTTTCTTTGAAACAATGTGACACACACATTATTTCAAAGAGGGGCAAAATGTATACACTTAAAAATGGCTTCATTAATTAATTAAATATTTATTATTTAATTAATATTGACTTGATAAATTAATTAAATATTTATTATTTAATTAATAATTATTCATCTATTTATTAAATAAATTATTCAATTTATTTAGTAAATTCACTATAGTTTATTCCTCTATCCTAAGTCTTCTAATTAGTCTTATTAAAGTGGTTTAATTAAATACACAATCACTTAAATATGAATAAGTCCCCTAGTCCACCTCACCTACCTAGTCACCTGACACATCACTTTGGCTAAAATAAATAATTATTATTTATTATTTATTAGTAATTATCCTCACCCACACATGTCCTCTCTTAAACCAAGTCAAGAGACATGCCCTATTCCTAAGGGGCTTCTCAAACCACCTCTAAGGGTCAAAGGTGACTCATGGGACACTTGTACAAAGAGTCCTCATGAGGAAAAGGTCTCTCCCTCTTTCTCTTTTGGGTCTTTGTGAGACAATTGACATGTGTCTTTCCCTTCCACCTTGTTCTCCTCCATGTCAATGTGAGAGGAACATAATCCGTATTCTTCCTCTCACATTCCAACTACATCCCCCTTTCTCTCAAATCTTTCAACTAAGTCAATCCTAGCCCTAGGATCTTCCACCTTTCATTCTCAACTGTAGGATTGTGCCACCTAGGCTTAGATCCTCCAAAAATATATAAAAGGAGCCTCATTTCCCCTTTGTGAGCTAATAGGTATTTTTGTAATCAAGCATTCAAGCAATAGGCAATCAAGCATTCAAGCATCCAAGCACTCATTATCAAGCATATATCATTTTGTGAAGCATCCATACTATCATCATCTCATTTGCATAATTAGGATTTAGTTTTGCATTCAAACATTCCATCTCCACACTTTGGTATCATCTTGGGCAAGGAGCTTCAAATTGGAAATCTGAGAGCTCAACACATCCAAGAAATTAGAGCATAGGAGGACAATGGAGACAAGCTACTTGGTAAGTGAAGGTAAAATCTTATTTTAGCTTCAATTTGGTGTATTCTTCATTGTTGTTTGCTAATTAGTTAGATTCATTAATCTTAAAATAGTTAATTTATCATTTATAGTAGTTAGTACAACTAATTTGCATACAAGATCAAAGAGTACAATTCATCATGAGGATATCATTATGTAAGAATGTTTGAGTGTGTTTGCTTGTTTGGTGAAAATACACCATTTTGTCCCCTAAGAGTTGTGACTATCATAGATCCACTTCCCAAACTAGGTCGAGGACATGCCCCCAGCTAGGTGATGGACTAACTTATTATGGATGAAGAAGGACACAATAAGACTAGGATGAAGACCAAGACAATAGATCAAGCTATGATGGGGTTTTATTATGGATAGATACAATGGATGGTGTTATGAACTAGCCATTTTATTATGATATATACATGGTAGAAATGGTGACTGACTAGCCATTTTATTGTGGGTATATATAATGAATAGACACGCTAGAATCATCCTAATAGATAGAGGAGCTAACTCATCACACATGGCGCCTATTTCCAGGTTTTCACCACATGCTTTTATTACAATTTTTCTTTGATTTTTTTTTTTTTAAATTTTTTTTTTACTATATACATACCCCTTGCATTGGGATTTCAAGCATAGAACTTCTTGAGGTGCATGTTGTTAAGAGGTTTAGCCAAAGGATTTCCCTTAGGTGTAGACAACTAATAAGCCCCAAAGCCATAGACTGCTATAATCACAAAAGGACCTAGCCAATTAGGTTTGAACTTTCCCTTCTTCTCACGATGGTGCTGATTTTTGGGATTCTCTCGAAGGACAAGATCACCCACCTAAAAATCTCTAAGTTTCACTTTGTTGTTATACTGACGAGACATCCGTTGCTGATAGACTTTCAAATGATCATAAGCTCTCTGAAAATGTTCATATAGAAATTCTAATTTAGACAATCATGCAACTCTATACTCTTCATCTGGAATTAAATCTTTTAGAGAGACATGAAGAGAAGGAAACTCGACCTTGAGGGGCAGGACAACTTTAGAACCATAGACAAGGGAATATGGTGTGGCTCCAGTGGGGGTACGGATGGAAGTGCGGTAAGCCCATAGGGTAGGATTCAATTGGATATGCTATTCACGGCCAACGTCATTGATGGTCTTTTGTAGGATTTTGATAATGGTTTTATTAGACGCCTCATCTTGGCCATTACCTTGGGGATATTATATGGTGGAATAGTTATGGGCGATGTGAAATTTTGCACATAGTTCATCCATGTCTTAATTTTGGACCTGCTTCCCATGATCAGTAATAAGATACATAGGTATACCATATCTGTAAATGATATAGTTTAGGATAAACATGGATATTTGTTTTCCTGTGGCGGTGATCAATGGAACGACCTCAATCCATTTGGTAAAATACTTAGTTGTAGTGATAATTAATTTATGGTCATTGGAAGATGGAGGGTGAATTGCACCCATAAGGTCGAGTCACCGCCGATTGAATGGCAAGGTGGTCGTAAAAGGATGTAGCTCTTGTGCTGATGCATGAATAAGATTTCCATGTATCTAACATTTCTTGCATGCCCTAGCAAAATGAAAGGAATTTGTCTCCATAGTAGGCCAATAGTAACACATATGCATGAGTTTCTTAGCCAAGGAAGGACCACTCAAATGTGTCCCACAAATACCCTCATGTACGTCTCGTAAGGCAATTTGAGCTTCATCATGTTTGAGACATCATAAGAGACTACTGTCAAGACCTCGCCGATATAGGGTGTCAGATATTAGGACATAGCGGGAGGCTTGGCATAGAAAGGTTCATTTTTTATTCTAGGATAGGTCAGAGGGTAGGATATCATTTTTTAGATAAGAATAGATTTTTCCATAAATCGGGGAGTCGTGTCCAACAAGATGACATATAATACTCATATCAGGATCATCATATGCGAGATAAGTCAAGGATTCCACCAAGAACTCAAAATGGGCTTTGGTATCCTCTGTATAAAAGAGAGAAGCAATCATAGCCATTGCATCTGTAGCCTTATTATCGTGTCATGGAATCTATTCAAAGGTGATGATTGAGAAATATTGTTTGAAGTCATCAACCATATGTTTATATGGTAATAACTTGTCATCCTTAGTCTGATAGTCATCATTAACTTAGTTGATAATCAAATGAGAATCTCCATAGATATTTAGTTTAGTGACTTTCCATTGTAGAGCCATCTTTAATCCAATCATCAAGGCTTCATATTTAGCTACATTATTTGTGCAAGGAAAAAGTAGCTTGTAAGAATTTGCAATTGTGTATCCTTAAGGTGTGACAAAGAGAATGCCAGCTCCTGAACCTTGTTGAGTACATGATCCATCAAAGTATAGCTTCCATGTTTGTGTAGATAATGCCAATATGTGTGCATTTGGAAACTCTGTATGTATAGGTTGATCATATGTTAATGGTGCCTCAGCTAATTGATCTGCTATCACTTTCCCTTTGATAGCCTTCCTATCCACATACTCAATGTCAAATTCACTAAGCAACATAACCCACTTAGCCAATATGCCTATTAATGTTGTCTTGCTCAAAAGATACTTCAAAGGATCGATCTTTGCAATGAGCTTGATAGAATGAGACAACATATAATGTCACCACTTCTATGAAGAAAAGACAATTTCTAGACATGCTCTTTCTATTGGAGAATAGTTTAGTTCGTATCCCACAAGGGTGCGACTGATATAATATATAGCTTTTTCTTTTCCTTCTTGGTCTTGTTGGGCCAGAAGAGCACCTAGTGAGACTTCCGTAGTGGAAATGTAGAGCAAGAGTGGCTTGCCTAGAATTGGTGACATCAGAGTTGGAGGATTTGCCAAATATTGCTTGATTTTAGTGAAGGCCTCCTCACATTTATCATCCCATTTGAATAAGATATTTCTATGCAACAAATGCTGAAAGGGATGACTTCTATCTGCTAGTTGAGAAAAAAATCTTCTAATTGATTGGAGACATCCTTGCAAAGATCTTAATTGACTGATGTTAGTGGGGGAAGCCATCTCAATGATTTCTCTAACCTTTTCTGGATCAACCTCTATTCCTTTGGCTAAGACAATGTACTCTAATAGTTTACCTGATGTGACCCCGAATGCACATTTCTTTGGATTAAGTCTAATTTGATACTTTTCCATCCGAGTGAATATTCTATCCAACACTCTCAAATGACCTTCTCTATTTTTGGATTTTGCTAAAATGTCATCAACATAATCTTCCATAATGGTATGCATCATGTCATGAAAGATTGTGGTCATAGCTCTCTGATAAGTGGCACCAGCATTCTTAAGCCCAAAAGGCATCACATTCCAACAATATGTACCCCAAGGACAAGTAAAATCAGTCTTTTCCTGGTCTTCTAGCACTATCTTGATCTGGTTATATCCATAAAAACCATCCATCAAAGATCAACTGTCAAATCAACTATAATATCAATATTGGGTAATGGAAAATCATCTTTAGGACAATCTTTATTAAGATCTCGAAAGTCTATACAAATCTGAATAGACTTGTCAGGTTTTGAGACTGGGACAATATTTGAAATCCATTCAGCATAATCAATAGCATCAATGAATCCAACATCTAAGAGCTTCTTCAATTCTACTTTAACCATTAATGCAATATGTGGGTGCATCTTTCTGAGCTTTTGCTTAACTGGTTTAATGCTTGGTGCAATAGATAAATGATGCATAATGAGATTAGGGTCCAACCCAGGCATATCAGCATAGGACCAAGCAAAGTTGATTTGTCTCTCTTTGAAAAACTTTGTAAAAGTTTCTTTCTCTGATTCTATGTAGGATGCTGCTACTTTGAGAATGCACAAAGACTCCTCTATTCCAATGTTAAGAGGTAATATTGGTTCTATAAGGATGGAAGATTGATCTCGATACAGATAATTGGGAAGAGTGTCAATCCTTCCATCATCAGGTGCCTCAGAGAGGTTTTCACATTCAGATCCCCTAGTGGTAAATGATCCCTAATTCCGAGATAGTCAATGATTGCATCATCATTATGGAAGACATCAAGTTCTGGATGATCAGGAGAATCCCAATCTATAAGTTTAGGATGTACAAGGGGCATTGGATCATTCGGGTTAGTTTCAAAGGTAGAAATGGTATTGATAGAGAAGTTGTCAAGGTTTATGATGGTATCAATGAGGTCTATTTTTCGTACTCTCATTTGAATAATCTATCGCAAGATAATGCTCACTTCCCTCACAATTGACAAGAGTAGTATCACGTGGAACTAATCCTAGTGAGTCAGTCCATGAACTCTCTCCCTCATGGTAATCATTACTATAGTGATGAACAACATCAACTCCTATTTCTTCAGTACAATTAGATAATGAACCCCATTCATAATCATTAGAGTCAAAATTATCATTATCCCCAAGTCTATCAATGATTCCTTGTGCTATCCTTTGTTTCTCTGGATCCACATACATACCATGTTTGCAGAACTGTAATGCAGGAGCTTTAGATGTCTCATGAAAAGGTGTGATCTTTGCTTTTTCTTTTGGTTCTTTTGGTCCTTCTCCTTTGTATCCTAATCCTGTGGTATCACTTTGGTAATTTGGATTTTGTAGAAGTGGTTTTATAACACCTCTTTGTAGCCCTAAAGGTCCAACACCTTGGTATCCCATCTTTTGTAACAAAGGATACCCTTTACCATATACATCAAGTGATATATATTCATGTTTGATATCCTCTTCATTCTTTTGTGACTTAAGTAAATGATTAGCATTACGCTCAGCTAGTTCTTTTGATATAGTGCCCCCACTTATAAATGTGTCATAAACAAGTGTGGAAGGGGGCTCTGATTGTTGTTTGGTAATCAAATATCTACCATATGATCTAGGAGATAAAGGTAACTCTGTGATGCAAAGAGCTTGACCTAAAGTGTACTCTCCCATACTTTGTTATTTTATGTCTATCTTGATCCCATTAGATTTAGAAGTTGATGCTACATTACTTGGATCAATGGGTGTAGTTGCAGAAGATCTAGTATGATTATAAGGTACCAAAGAATTAGACATTGTCTTCACAGTGCTACAATATTGGAAAGGATTAGGATCTCCTTTGATAGTGATCTCTTGACCATTGTGAGGTAATTTCAAACACTGATGATAAGTTGATGGCATAGCTTGCATGGAATGAATCCATGGTCTTCCCAAGAGAATGTTATAAGTGAGATCCATGTCAAGAACTTGACAAGGTACATCTTTGAATACAAGACCTACTCTGATAGGAAAAACAATAGATCCCTTGGATGACCTCTCTTCTTCATCATAAGCTTTGATTGTGATTTTCTTCTTTGGATCTACAACATTTTCAAAAAATCCCAATGCAAGGACTAATTTCAAAGTGCATATATTCAAGCTAGATCCTCCATCTATTAGTACTCTCTTGATTTTGTGACTTTGGACAAGGACTTCTATATGTAGCGGATCATTATGAGGTTGGGTAATAGCTAAATCATCATGTTCAGTAAAGGATAGATAATGTGGGGTTGTCAAATGTCCCACCATAGCTTGAAATTGATCATGATCTAGATTTGTGGGAACCTGGGTTTCTAAAAGAGCTTTCTCAAGGATATCTTTATGAGATGGCGATAGACGCAAAAGTTCTAATATGGATATCTGGGCTGGTATTTTCTTGAGTTGTTCCAAAAGATTGTACTGATTGGAAACATTTGGTATATACTTTGGAACATAAACAGGCTTATTTTGAGAGGTGCTTGGTTTAGATGGGACTCTTTGGAGAGTAACCTTGGATTGAGCTAGAGTAGTAACATTGACTGGTTGGCTCTCAGATTTTCCCTTTATATCACATTGGCATAGTACTTAGAAGGATGACATTCAGAAATGTTACCAACATATTTATAGGATGCAACATTATAGTTGGCTTGGTTGTCACCTTTAGCATTGGAAGAACTTCCTTTCTCATGTTTAGGAAGTGGATCTTTAAAAGCCGTATGTGACTCATTCAAGGTATGTCCATCAACTCTAATTTTGCCACTTTCAATTAAGTCTTGAATCACATTTTAAAGCCTTTGGCAATCATTGGTTTTATGACCTTTTCCTCTATGAAATTCACAATAGTCATTGTCATTCCACCAAGAAGGTTTTACTCTAGGTTCAAAATCTCTAGTTTCAGGAAGTGTAATGAGTTACTTTGTGATTAACTTCCTTAACATAGATTCAAGATATTCCCCCAAAGGAGTAAAAGTTCTTCGAGGTAAAAGGCAATCTCGGTTTAGATGAATTTTTGTTGGTGTTCTGATTTGCAGATTGATTATTGTAAGTAGCTTGAGTAGCATTGGCCTTACTTTTGAGATTTAAAAGGGGTTGTGTTGGTTTAACATTGCGATTATCAACAATCCCATCATTGACAATGTTTTTGTTTTTATTCTAGAATTTGGACTTGTCATTGTTGTGGTTGTTGGGATTTGAATTTGAAGATCCAACATTGTCCTTGGAATAAAGTTGATCTCACCTTTTCTGACCATAGCTTCCTCAATCTTGACACCATTTTCTATGAGCTTATTAAAGTTTGGAGGACATTGCAATTGTAACCTATAGCTCATTTTTGGTGTAAGGTTATGCACAAAGATATCCATCTTTTCTTGTTTAGGAATCATTCATGGATACTTGGCAAAAAATTAATGCCATCTTTGCAAAAAAGTAAGGAAGGGTTCTCCATTCTTTTGATGTGCATTGCAAAGATCAAGCATAGTGACTTCATGTTTGATATTATATGAATAGTGAGTCACAAATTTGTCAATAAGCTCATTGAAAGATTTGATGCCTGGGGGTAGTTTGGAGAACCAATCCATGGCTTGTCCTCCTAAACTTCATGGAAATAGTCGCATAAGATAAGTGTCATTGTGAGCGACTTCAATACAAGCAGCACAAAACTCACGGATGTGGTCTTGTGGATCTGAATTCCCTTTATATTTGTCAAATTTTGGTACCTCAAAATGAGGAGGGAATGGAATCATTGCTAAATTTTTATCAAAAGGATAAGGACATATATCATCCAAGGAGTACTTCTTAGTTGATGATCCAGTTTGGATGTCATGGATTTGTTGTTGAAGCATCTTGATTTGTTGTAGAACGGGATCCAAAGATAATGTGTGTCCTTGAGTGTTTTGGGAAACACTATGTTGTTGAGTATTTTGAGAAACATTGGATTGTTGATTGTTTTGGGAAGCATTATTTTGTTAATCATTTTGAGAAGCATTGGATTGCTGATTGGTTTCCTTTGCTCCATGACTATGTGTCTCTTGAGAACTACTAGGGATTTATTGATTGTTTATGATAGGTGGTTCTCTAAGATGGGAAGTGTCAAAATCACTTGGTAGTTTGGCTCCTTGTTGAGCAAGCATGAGGAAATACATCTCTCTATCCATGTCTAGGAGTCTTTCCACGACATTATAAAACCTAGGATCTTGCATAACATCCTTAAGTTCTTGATCTGTGGGTTCCTCATCTGATGTAAAAAGTGAAGTCTTCCTAGGAATTCCAGACCAAGGGTTTTCCTCATTGTCTTTGTTCCTGTCCATCTTGTCTAAAAATTCTGGATTAGTGGTTTGTTTGAGTTTCTAAGATCGAGTTTGAACCATAAAAATGTGAAAGATGATTGTGGGATGGAAGATTTTTGATGAAAAGATGTTTTAAGAGTGTTTGATAGAAAGGATATGAAAAAGAGACTGAAAAGTGTTGAAAATGGATGAGATAACTTGATAAAATCTAAGTCAATAGGAGGTATGGATCTCACTATGATATGACAAAGAAGAACCAAGAGATAATAACCTAGGTAAGTTTGTTGATTGAGGATGATAGATCCTGATATGATAAACTCACAAATATCAAAATCTGATAGATCAGGTGATGTTTCAACATTGAATGGGGAATTTTAAAGATTGGAGGAAATGATTTGATGATTTTTGATGAAGAAAGGATGATGAAAAATGATGAAAATGGTCAAATTGAAGATCGGAGGTTTGTAAGGATCAAATGTTTTTATATAATTGTGCCAAAGACCAAAATGGGTATCTGAAAAAGTGTTGTTAAAATTTTAAAGGTCTCCAAAAGTGCTCTTTGTTGTAAATGCGCAACAACAAATGCGTAGGACAGTTGAATAAATGTGCAATAGGATTGAATAAATGTGCAGTAGAATGTGACAAATGCTTAGA